>BTHU01000006.1:72512354-72984854 GCA_036184795.1 Tokudaia tokunoshimensis | reverse complement strand
GATGTTGCTGAGTCTGATGGCCATCTTCCTTGCTTAGTACCACATTCTTCTCAGCATTATTTCTCCACTAGTCTCTAGACAGCAGCCCTCAAGCCATCTCTTTGCTTTTGCAGATTCCAATCAAAGCCAGTGGTGCCTACAGGACCACATGTCAGTATGACATCTTCCTAACATCCCTTCAAGTTCATTCTGAGGAAAAGATTTGATATCTCTAAAGTAAACAGCCAACCCAATGCTCTAACATTGCCCTTCTAACTTCAAAACATCCCTGCGTAACTCATCTGAGTTGGGTGACAGCTTGGCTGTGATGCTTGAGATGTCCTCATGTCCCATCAGTCCCTCACCTCATGTCACCCATTACAAATATTGATTACCCATTACAGAACCCCTTCCAGACTTGTTTGGTAATATTTTCTTTAGTACTTGAGATTACATCCATCATCCATATCTCCCTCCCTAGAAAATCATAATTAGAATGAACCTTAATGAGCATCTTGTGTGGGTTGCTCACAATTCAGCTATGGCGTGTTGATGAGTTCCAGGAGGAATGCCTATCACATTTGTCACTTCAGTGACATCTGAGAGAGTTGAAAATGTTGTCAACCATTATAGTTCTCTTTTTTGTTTCATTTCTGTCACTGTGACAGAATACCCCAGCACAAACAACTTAAGAGCAAAGGAGTTGATTGTAGTTCACAGTTGTAGGTTATAGTCCATCACAGTGGGGAAGTCAGTGGCAACATCATGAAGAACTGAGAGCAAAGAATGTATGTGTGGTGGTTTGAATAAGAATGGCCCCCATAGGTTCCTCTATTTGAATGCTTAATCATGAGGGAGTAGCACTATTTGAAAGGATTAGAAGGATTAGATGTGCCCTTGTTAAGGAAACATGTCACTAAGGTGAGCTTTGAGGTCTGAAAAGCCCATGATGAGCTCAGTCTTTATCTTGGCTTGTGGACCAGGAAGTAGCTCTCACATATTGTTCTAGCATCAGGTGTGCCTCTCTGGTCCCTCTAATGATGATAATGGATTAAGCCTCTGGGATGGTAAGCAAGCCCCCAATCAAATGTTTTCTTTCATAAGAGTTGCTTTGGTCATGGTGTCTCGTCATAGCCATAGAACAGTGACTAAGACAGTATGCATGCCAGTACTCAGCTCACTTTTCCCATAACTTCACAGTCCAGGACCAAACTCAGAAAATGATGGTTCTCTTAGCAGTTAGGTCTTCCCATCTCAATTACTAATCAAGACACTCTCCCACAGGCTGGCCCTGTCTGGGTAACCCCCCATTCCATCACCAGTTACTGAACAGTGAGCTGACATCTTACCTAGATAACTTTACAGGACATGCTTCTCCAACAGACTCACATCAGTAAATCCTGTGAACAATGGAGAAATGCACAAAGATAAACCAATGCAATATGCAGTCTATGTGGTGGAGCTGGGGACTCAGATTGCCAAAAAACCCAGGAAAGTGACAGATGTGCCTATTGCCACCTCAGAACACCTGGCACTGATAGTGATATTATAGACACAAAGAACACCAATGCAGAGATGCCAAGCACAGGGCCAGAACATCTTGCTAAAAGCTGAGTCTGCAGTAGGCTTCTCTGGTGTAACTCTTGAGTTGAGATGACTTTTATATCTTTATATCTCTGTGAAGATGAGGGAGAGACAATGACAGAGCCTACATGTGACTTACTTAGAATAAGACATCTATGAACTAATCATTAATAAAAAAGTGTGTTCTGGAGCATCCAAAGTCTCTCTGCATGGAATGTCACTCTCAGATATGTTTCTGGGGATATATGATGCAAGGTGAGACCAGAAGTCTTTATTTTCAACAATGTCTCTGATGTCCAAGGATCAGGAAGTTTGTGAAGTACTGCCCAAAGCAGAGTCTCACTTCCGTGAGCAAGTAAGAGCCTAGGAGGCCATCAGAGAAATGCTCTGAGTCACTGCAAGTCTGGGACTTCCATGCAGGAGAGAGAGAGGACATGCCCTGTAGAATAAATGAGGAGGCCATAATTACTGACACTTACATATCCCTGTTGAAAAAGCAAGCTGCTGATAGATCACTAAAGCATGACACCATGGAGGAAGTTTTTGTTGTGTACATATGAGTGAACTTTGCACAAATAACAAAAATCAAAAATACAAGCATAGATGAAATAAATAGGCACTTGGGGCCAGTAGTTATCTCTATGAAAGAGGATTAAAAGGCAACTTCCATAATCTCCATGATTTTTCATTTTCTAAAGGAATGTCAGGTAGACAAATAGTAGAGTCGTGTTACTCAGAAGATTCCTGATGGAAACAACTCGAGGCGGGGGGGTTTGGTTTGGCTTATGGTTTAAGAGAGTCCAGTCCTTCCTGGGACTGAAGCTAAGGTGGAGTTCATGGGGGCAGAAATGTGAAGCTGGGACTCCTCAGATCTCATTGAATTAGCTTGGGCCAGCACCAGAGCGTGGCTATACCATGAGGCTCACCTCTAGAGCCCTGGTAACTCTGGTTATGCTCTACCTCCAAAAGGTTTTACAACTCTATCTCAGGACCATGTTTTCAAAATCATGAAGGTGTATGAAACATTGCATATTTAAACTAAAATAAACTGAGTAATATCAATATTATTCCCTAGGATTTTTTTAATATATCCAGAAGTATATTGTGCCAGGTTTTGGATAGTCACTGCTGGGATGACTACTCGGTCAGTTAGGGTTTGCTGAGAGAGCATGAGAAACTGCCTTCAATCCCCAAAACACATGAAAAAGCCAAGTATGGTTGTTTAGTTGTAGCCTCAGCACTCAGATGGAGAAAGGCAAATCTCATGCCTACTGGATGATTTCTAGTTCAAGGAGAGCTCTTGTCTCAAAAAAAGATGGGCAGCTTCCTGAGGAAGGGCATCTGAGATTGCCCACAGCTTACACACACACACACACACACACACACACACACACACACACACACACACACACACACTACTGCGAAAGTGATTCTGATTTTTAATTTTGAAAAGCTGAAGTTTAGGGGTGTAATGTGTTGGCCACAGGAAAGTTGATCTGTTTTCTGCTGACATTTAAGCAGTTACTGAAGGCAAAAGATGTTTGTAAGAATTCACTGACATTTTCCAGTCACTTCAAGGGGAAGGGCCCACAAGGAGGTCCTTCATCGAGAAGCTGACACTGCTTCTCCTAGAATACCTTTTCTGTTTCTGTTCTTCTAGGTGAAGGGTGGAACCTCTTCCAGAAATTTCTTTCCAGGAGTGGCATGTATGGTTTGACAAAGGCTTGCTCTCTAGTCTGTGGCACTCTTGGGAGGGTGGTAGGATCTTTAGGAGGTGAGGACTAAGGAAAGAAAGGTTAGCTCATGAAGGAGGTGTTAAATACCTGCTCGCTCTGTCTGTCTGTCTGTCTGTCTGTCTCTCTCTCTCTGTGTCTCTCTCTGCCTCTCTGTGTCTCTGTCTCTGTTTCTCTCTCTCTCTCGCTCTCTCTCTCTCTCTCTCTTTCTCAAATCAGAAAAAGTAGAGGTGGGCAAACAGTCACCCATCTAATAACATTCAAAGGACAAGAGGGCAATCTAATGAGCATGCATGCTTTTAGATCAAAGACAAGGTTAGCAGTAATCATCTTTAGTTAAGCCTGCAGTCAGTCAGTTCCCATTGGGCTTTATACTGTGTTTATGTTATGGTGCGCTCTTCTGAGCTCTTGCTTTCTCCTTGCCCCTCTCCCTGTCCTTCTCGTCGATGGCCACCATGAACAAGATTTTCCCACTATGCTCTCCTACTGCCAGGCACAGGTCCAAAACCACCATCAGGCCAAGTGTCTCACCCCCAAAACTTTAAGCCAATTCTTCTTTTAAGTTGGTTTTCCTCAACTGTCAGACACAATGGTCAGTATTTTCTTAGAAGTGTTATGGACAGACACAGGTAGGGTAGCTGGTATGGCAGTACTGGGCAGAACATAGCAATTTAAAGCATGGAATAGTCCTCAGCAGGGGCCTCCCAACAAAAAGATGCACCAGGAAAGAAAATAAGCATGTCCTAAGATGAGAGGGAAAGAAACTTCACAGTGGATGCTTCCCAGGAGAGTCAAGATGACTATAGCTACCACGAATGGCCAGAGCTGTAAATGAAGCTTTGAGGCCAGGAGGAAGGATGCTGCTAATTGGAGTATGCGACTTCAGAGGTGAACACAGCACAAAGCCCAATGGGGACTGACTGACTGCAGGCTTAATTAAAGATGACTACTTCTAACCTTGTCCTTGATCTAAAAACAGTGGTCCCAGAAATGACTGGGTAGCATGCGTGCTCGTTAGATTGACCTCTTGTCCCTTGAATGTTAGATGGGTGGCTGTTTGCTCACCTCTACTTTTTCTGATTTAAGAATCTTGCTCACCAACTGCCTCCACCCATGACTGCTAGAGGGAAGAATAAAATGAACGCATTACCCTATTTACAAAGAAGGAATGCCGTGCTGTATACAGACAATGTATTTGTGTATGTATATTTATATACAATTTTTTAATTTATATATTCATATATAAATACAAACTTATATAAACATATTATAGATTATATAAATATATTCATATATGATATATTAAATATTTAATATAATATATTTATATTTAATATATATTAAAATTTTGTTTGTGTTTATCTTCTATCCAACTATAGAGTTTAGGAGCTAGAAAGTTAGAGTCCCTGGTCCTTGGGAGACAGGTACCCCATTCCTGCTTCTCAGGGGGTAACTTATGCCTGGCAGATTTAAAGTGAGATGTTAACCTCACTGGGATCCCCTGGTTTAATGCCTATTGATAGGCAGTATCAAGTAAGTGATGGACATGGACCCTGGAGAAGAGAAGAAAATGTAAATGCTTTAGGGCACTGGCTATTGCTTTCAAAGTTGAAAATGAGTGAAAATATTCTGTGTGACTATGTGCAAGTTCTTCCACCTACAGAAGAGTGGTAGAGTTCTTTATGTGTGCCTAAATATATGTATATATGTATTTGATGTGTATGTGTATGTATATGTGTATATGTATATGCGTGTATGTGTATATGTATATATGTATATAAATGTATATATGTATATGTGTATGTGTGTATGTATATATGTGTATATGTGTATGTATATATGTATATATGTGTATAAGTGTATATCTGTGTATGTGTATATGTGTATATGTAGATACAAATGAATATGATGTATATGTGCATGTGTATTTGTATATATACACATATTTACATGTAAATATACATGCTTACATGGGCAGACCCTGACTTATAACAAAACAACCTCTAATTTCTCCAGTTTTTCAAACTTTTATGTGATGGGCATTCACTATTTATTCATCATGCCTTGAATTTAGATCCCCCCAGGCTAGCAGTATGTGGTTTAACCCTCATTCCACGTTGACAGTTGACAGTTGGTCAGTAGTGCAGTCATGAAGAAACTTCCAGTATCTCAGTGGAGTGGGCTGCCAGTATTTCCTAAGCTCCAACCATCACCACAAGCTAATACTCAGTTTAGCGGAATTAGCTACATAACTCGGTTATCAGTCTTGGAATCCAAGCTCTGTTACCTGCTGATTATATGAGCTCAGCATGTGGGTGGCTTTCCCGCATTTGTGGGCTCCATCCCCACAGAGTCAACTAAGTGTGGGGTCAAAATGGCTTTTTAAAATTGGTTTCTAAAGTGGATATGTATAGATATTTTGGCATTATTCTTTAAATAATGCTTTATAATAAATAATTACACATTTCCATTGTTAGCAACTATAATTATTGAGAGATCAACCATGCTTGGGAGGATGTGTGCAGGTTATGTACAAATATTATGTCCCTTTATGTGATAGACTTGAGTGTATTCGGGCTTCGTTACTCTGGAGCGGTCTCAAGGTTGGCATGGGATGACTGAGGTTTTCTTATCTTAGTGGGAACAGCAATAGTAGGTACTGGACTATGGGCTTCTGTGGACCAGGCATTGATGTTCTCAGTAGCTAGCACAGTGAGCACTCTAGCAGGCAGCTGCATGCTGCCTGCTTGGCTTCACTAAGACAGTTATCTGAAATGGAAGCAGATGGACTTAGAATGAGATGCTCCACACACTCTCCATGATTTCTGGGCAGGTAGGACAGGCGAAGGCTGAGGATGCTGCGTGGAGGTTATTCACAGGAGCCTCTCCCTTGAAATGTTCTCTCTATGAACGTGTTTTAGATCACTCTGGATAGAATACAAAAACCACACCCCCTTGGCCAATGTCACCGATGGGAGCACTCTCTGCTCAGCCCTTACATCGTTGAAGCAACTTCCTGGATAGTCTCACTACCTCTCTGTGTGCAGCACATATAGTCATTGCTGGCCACTGTCAGCATGCATATAAGTGTTTCATACATGGGTCAATAGTACTGCTTATTAACTCTGTGACTTTTGACAAAAATGTCGTATTTTCAAAACTTTTTTTATTAAATCCTCTCCTGACAGTCCCTGTTTCATCCTAGTCATACCTGAAGCTGATTCTACATAATTCTCTCCTGGTGGGTATAGCTTGCTCCCCATTCATAATAAATATAAATATATATGCTACACGGGGTTGTTCAGAGCTAAGAGTGAAAGGAAGGCTAATATATGCAAATACACATGCATATAAATATATGTGTATGTATACACACACACACACACACACACACACACACACACACACACACCTTAGGCATATTTGTTGAAGAGGAACTTTTGGGTTGAATGGTATTGCATATATTTTTTAAAGATCCATTTTTATTATTTTTAATTATGTGTATGTGTACGTGTATGTGTGTGTACCTGTACATGTATGTCTGTGTGTGGACATGGGCATGTGCATGCTTGTATGTATGTATATATGTGTATACATATGCATATGTGTATGTTTATGTGTATATGTATACACACACCTTAGGCATATTTGTGAAAGTGGAACTTATGGATTGAGTATATTATATTACATATAATATTCTTTTAAAGATCTATTTTTATTGTTTTAATTATGTGTATATGTGTGAGTATGTACCTGTGAGTGCAGGTACTCACAGAGATCAAGAGAAGGCAGCCAATCCCCTTGAGCTGTAGCTATAAGAGGTTGTGAACCCTCTTCATGTGGGTACTGGGAACTGAACTGGGGTCCTCTGTGACAGCAATCTCTTCAGACCCTGCACGTTATGTTTCATAACCTTCCAAAATGATCTCCAATTATTACCATTCCCTTCTCCATCAGTGGGCAGCTTAGTCCCAACTGTGGGCACGGTACTGCTCACACCATCCAGCTGTAGAAGGGTTGTTCTGTAAGCAACCTAATGATATCTGAACGACGGTTGAATGTCTCCCCTTCCCCACTCTCTGAGTCTCTCGCAGCTCTCACATCCAGACATCTCCCTCAATAAGAAGTAATGAATGCTGAAGACTCACAGCAGGTGTCTATACCTCTGCCCTAGTTAGGGTAGTGAATGCTGATGGTGCGGCTGCAGACTTGGATGTGGTAGGGCCCAGTGATGCACACAGACCTCCCTGTTGGTATTGAAACCTATTCCGGGGATGTGCCTCTTTGTATCCAGTGCCTCTGACTAGTCCCTGATGCCTGTCACCTTGGAGATTCTTTCTTTCAAGACCCATGGCACTACAGCTTGGCCTCAGAACCAACAATCAAAATGGGGTAGTGGAGGCAGATGTGGGCTGTGGCTGGATTATATTAAAAGCCAAACCAATCACAGTAGAGTAAGCAGGCTCCACCTACTTCCTTGGAGAAACTTTCCTGTGATACTGCAAGGTCCTTTAAAAGCTTCCATGAAGCCTTGTGTGGACAAACTATGAGACATCGAGACTCAGGCAGCTCAATATAAGCATCTAGCAGGTCAATTATAATGTACCAGTTCCACTCTGTATAGAAAGTACTTTCCCAATTACCAATGAATAATCCCCAAGGATTTTTCCCCAATGCTATATCAATGGAAAATGAATTTGCCTCTTAGCCATGCAGTGGGTATCCAAAGGAGTTCAGATCAGTGATTATAAGCTCAAAGCTCCTTCATTTCTTCTGTCTAGCTTTCCTTGGATAATCCTCATTGAGTGAGTACTGTCTGATCTTTGTTCTTGGCAACAAAATGAGATTCAGTTCTCAGTTCTCGTTTCCTGCCTTCAAGCTCCAGCATGCATTAGAAATATGGCTCTGTCTTGCTCGTCATCATCATCACTCGTAGTGGAAGGCTGAACTTGAACTTAAGCCAAGTTGGTTTCTGTTCCCAGCACTGAATACGTGACCTTTTGCTCTGTCCCATAGCAAAAAGAAATATCTTCAAGGTTTTCTCCAGATAAAATCCACAAATTAAGGAGCAATAGCTTAAATCATATGGGAGCTGTGATAAAACAGGTGTGAAGAAATAGCGATTAAGAGCGTACTTCCTCTTAGAAGGTATACAGTGTTTAATGGAATTAAAAATCCCAGCAAAAGCATAATGCAATAGCTTTGTCTCTTTGCATGGCTAAAAACAATAAAAGAATGCAGAAAAAATGGACTTCATTAAGACAGTTCCTCTTCTGCTCCTCAATTATTTTTTTCCTAGGACACAATAACAATATGTAGACTTTTCTTGTATTTGTCACTCTGAATTGTACACTGTTGTTCATGTTGTTTTAATTTGCTTGTTTAATGGTGGTTTGAATATGCTTGGGGATGGCACTGTTAATAGCTGTGGTCTTGTTGGAGTAGGTGTGGCTTTATTGGAGGATGTGGGTTACTGTGGGGGTGGGCTTTGAGACTCTCCTCCTAGCTGCCTGGAAGTCAGTCTTCTCCTGGTTCTCTTTAGAGCAAGATGTAGAACTTTCAGTTTCTTCTCCAGTTGCTATATACCTGCCTGGATGCTGCCATGCTTCCCGCCTTGATGATAATGCACTGAGCCTCTGAACTGTAAGCTAGTTCCAATTAAATGTTGTCCTTTATAAGAGTTGCCTTGGTCAATAGTGTCTCTTCCGAGGAATGCAAACCCTAACTAAGACAAAAATTGGTACCAGGGACTGGGATATTGCTGTGATAGGCTGTTTGGAGGAATGTGGGTTTGGGGACTTTGGATTTGGCAAGCTATGGAATGCTTTATGTGGGATTTAATGGGCTCTCTAGTAGGAATATGGGAGACACTGGTGCTGAGGGTGATTTGAATTCTGGGGATCATTCTTATGATGATTTGGTGAAGAATGTGCCTGCTTTTTGCCTTTGTTCAAAGAGTCTGCCTGAGGTTAAAGTAAAGAGTTATTAATTTTTCTTTCTTTTTTAAATTATGTATGTATGTATGTATGTATGTATGTATTCATTCATTCATTCATTCATTTATTCATTTATTTAAATTTCAAGTGTTATCCCCTTACCTGGATTCCCCCCCTCCCAGAAACCTCCTATCCCATACCCCATCCCCCTGCTTTTATGAGGGTGTTCCTGCACCCACCCACCCACCCACCCACCCACTCCCAACTCCTTGCCCTCAATTCCCCTACACTGATGCATCTATCGAACCTTGACAGGACCAAGGACCTCTCCTCTCAAGGAGATTTATTTTAATTGCATCAATAAAGAAAACACCAGAAAAGTCCAGCATAGGTTCTATCCTCTGGTTTACTATCATGAAGAGAGTTTTGATCTAGCCTAACAAGCTTAGAAAGGAAAAATACAAAATGTATTGTTCAAAGAGTAAAGGGGCACCAGGAAATAGAATGAAGCTGAATCCCATGTTCAAAGATATTAAATGAAATTAAGGAAGTGGTGACTTTGGGGCAAGATCCCACCCAACTAAGTGTATTGTTTATGTGTTTGTCATTGAACAAAGAATAGTTATATCATGTTAGGTGTTATTATTATTTAGTTATTGTTTTCATTTGGACTTTCAATCTAGAATGAACTGCAATCTAGAAATGGGGAATACAGGCTTTTGATTTGGATCTTGAGGCACAGTGACCATGAAAAACTTAGGCCTAGGCATGGTGGTACACACCTTTAATCCCAGAAGACAGGCAAGGAAATCTCTGAGTTCAAGGACAGCCTGGTACAGAGAGAGTTCCAGGTAGAGAAAAACTTAAGTCCAGGCATGATGATGTATAACTTTAATTCCACCATTGAAGAGACAGAGCCCAGCAGATCTCTGAGTACAAGGTCAATCTACAGAGCAAGTTCCAGGACAGCCAAGCTTAGGCAGTGAAGGAGCTAAAACACAGAAGGCTGGTGATAATGTAATAGAACAAGGGGACCGTGTTCTAGTCCCAGCAAGCAACAGAACTAAGCAGCTTCAGCCATGTGGCTCTGGCTTTAGAGTCAAGAATAAAAGAGACTAGTGGGATAATTGATGCTGGTTAGCTGGAGCTAAGAAATTAGTGGTAATTAAGAAGAGACCAGTATTATTGAGCTAAAATCTTCTGGTAAGTATTTTCTGAGAGCACAAAGAACCTGTGCTCCAAAGATAGCCAATGTTGAACCCCGTACTGTAGCTGGTCTTGGGAATATGTAAGAATCAGCCTTGGGACTGGAGAGATGGTTCAGCGGGTAAGGGCACCGACTGCTCTTCCGAAGGTCATGAGTTCAATTCCCAGCAACCACATGGTGGCTCACAACCATCTGTAAAGAGATCGGATACCCTCTTCTGGTGTCTAAAGACAACGACAGTGTACTTACATATAATAAAATAAATCTTTAAAAAAAAAGAATCACCCAGGTGGTACTGGTTTTGAAGGTATGAAAAGATCATGGAGAGCAGCTGAGCATTGGCACTGTGAGAGGACAGGGAAGGCAATTGTTGAAAGTACAGCTCCAGTTGTGTTTGATGGCTAGGACCAAAGGGGTCATGCAAAGAAGTTGAGACCTGTTATCATGAAAAAAGCTTAAGAGAGGCCATTGGTGAAGCCTAATTGTATCAGAAGACACCAACATATTGGAGATGCCAGTACCATGGGATGACCACCAAGAATAGCAGCAGCAGTGGAATGGAGTCCATCAGAGCCTAGAGTGCTACACAGGGCAAAGCTAGAGAAGTGTCCCAAGTCTTTTGAAGGAGCCCAGGAGATCATGTGCAGATCCTACACATTGAAAAAGGAAGGGATAAAGTTGAAGTTTCCTTGGATACCCCAAGATATCAGAGATGTGGGATACCTGCTGAGGAAAGCTGTTAACAGAGAGTAGAAACAAGAGAAAGAAGTTTGTTACAGTCAACAAAGATGAAAGGAGTTGGAGATATGAAGAGCACTTTTATCTCAAAGATGAAGATACAGTGTTTGGAATTTGCCCAGCTGGATTTTGCTCATGCTTCAGTCCAGTATTTCCTCACTATGACATTTTGTAATGGTAATGTATATCCAGTGATACTGGAAGTATGTGATCTGCATCTTGATTTTATACTGTATTACAAATAAGTGATTGGATGAGTCTCAGAAGAGACTTTGAACTTTGGACTTTTAACATTGTTGACACTCATGGGACCTTTGAAGGTGGACTAATGGATTTTACATTATGCTATGGCTAGGTATGGCCCCATAGACTTGCATGTTTGAACAAGCCTATGCGGGTCAGGGAGCAGAATGTGGTGGATTGAATGTGTTTGTCCCAGGGAGTGGCACTATTAGGAGCTGTGGCCTTGTTGGAGTAGGCATGGTCTTGTTGGAGGAAGTGCGTCACTCTCAGAGTGGGCTTTGAGACCCTCCTCCTAGCTGCCTGGAAGTCAGTCTTCTCCTGGTTCTCTTTGGAATAAGATGTAGAACTCTCAGCTCCTTCCCCAGCACAGTGCCTGCCTAGATGCTACCATGCTTCTTGCCTTGATGATAATGAACTGAACCGCTGAACCCATAAGCTAGTCCCAATTAAACATTGTCCTTTATAAGAGTTGCTTGATCACAGTGTCTCTATACAGTAGTTGAAACCCTAACTAAGACAGTGGGCTAGACAGAATGATGTATAGTGGATAGACACAGTAGCGAACCAGAATGGTTACTGTTGAGAACCTGTGGAAAGAATTTTTCACAGGAAGAAAAGGAAAGTCAATACTTACCCCTGTAGTAAGCAGGTTATACTTTCAAGGCTTAGGGAATGGGGAGCCTGGCCAGGTTTTCCTTTGGGCAGATGGTACTTGTTCCTAGAACAGCATCATGGAGAGAAAGTGTATCCACAGAAGGAATGTGACAAAGTGGACATCTGGGGATGAGGTAGGAAAAAAGGAAAGAAGGAGGGGAGAGAGGGAAGAAGAAAAGAAGGAAGGAGGGAAGGAGGGAAGGAGGGAAGGAGGGAAGGAAGGAAGGAAGGAAGGAAGGAAGGAAGGAAGGAAGGAAGGAAGGGAGGAAGGAAGGAAGGAAGGACAATAGGCAATCCAATCAAGTTGAGATTTGGGGCATGGGACATGATTTCCAGTATGGCTCTGGGCTCTAAGGTTTTTGGCCCTAGTTCTTGACCTGCATTAGCTGTGGACATTCTCAGGACATGAAGGCAGTGTGGGTCCCCTCCTCCCCGGCCATTCATGTGTCTCTGGATGCCTCACTGTTTTTCTATTGGCTCACAGTCTCTGTGTTGTTCTTTCTCACTCTCTTCCTCCCTGCTCTCTCTTTCATGAGCATAATGTGTTTTTCTCACAGTTTTCAATTGCTTGAGGACCCTATAGATCTACATGAACTAAAACTTTTACTTTTTTTTTTTAGTAAAATGACTTGGGTGAACTGAATTTTCATCTCTAAAGGAAACATGTGCTTGAAACAGAAAATAAGATCCAGGGGAGAAAACAAAATGTATGCTACTTTTTCCTCTATCTGAAGGAGTTCTTCAAAGGCTAGTGCCATTTGCAAAGTGAGTTAATTGGCTAAATCTTTGGGACATTCTTGGATGTAGCTACAAACTGACAGTACAGAATGTGCATATTGGTCACTGCATTAGGCTTAGTGCTCAAGACACTGCCTTTTAAAAGATGAAGAGTCTCTCACCTGCCATTTATCAGTGAGCTATCTGCAGGGACCTTTGAGTCAGTAATGTTCCTCAAAAAGCTATGCTGGGGCACCAAGGAGATTATTTGCTGCTACTAAGCCACAGAAAAACAGTAAGTCACTTCCCCACAAGCCGAGTGTGACAGAGATGGTATCCAGTTACCATGACCAGTCATTTAGGAACCGGACAAGTACTGATCTGGTAGCACCAGATTTTCCCTGAGCTCAATTCCTGTTTGGCCTTTAATAACTGATGAACCATGACCCAGCAAACAAATTCAGTTCACTAATGGTTTCCTGAGCTTATTATTCTCAGACAGCAAGTGAAGACAGATTATTCATATCACTCAAGCACATAAGCTCTTATAAATATGCTTTACCTGTACAGTTGACAGGGTTCCTTCCACATGGTATGCCTAAACATGCTTACAGCACACACCCATCAACTCTATCCCATACAAGTGTAGCCAAACCCTATGGTGTCAGATCGACTTTTTCAGTTTCTGCACGAATGAGGGAGCTTGTGGACTGGTCTTTCTGTGATTGCTTTGTCTCAGTATAATGTCCTGCACTTCTGTCCATTTTTGCAGCATAAGTCAAGATCTCATTCATCATTACCTGTTGACAGACATGTTTGTTACTCATGTCTTAGCTGTTGTAAACAGTGCTGACTTCAGCTCCTTTCAGTACATACCCTGGGGTGAGTCAGCTGGATTATAAGGTAAATATATTTTTAGCTTTGTTATTTTAAGAATAAAGATTCACAGCGAAACTTCTCTGTGCCTGTGTTGTTTTAAGCTTCTTATGGGATTCAACTATACACTCAGATCTAGGGCTCAGATCCTAGAACCATCACCCTAGCTGGGGAGAAGAGTGTTTTCTGGAAGAATCTTCAATACTTGCTGACCTCCTTGATAAGTCAGGCATAGGCATGGAGGCTAAGCTACGTTCCACTCCTGAGACTGACAATCCCAGTGCCTAATCTGACAGACCCACGCATGGGCAAGCAGTTGCAACATTGTAGATACCTGTTGGGATGAAGCACAAGACACACTGTGTGTGACCCCTCTGGAGGACTGGGGAAATCTGTTCCAGCTCTCTCAATGGAGTGTGCTGGTGGAGAAGATGCTCTAGGCTCAGGTAAAATATTTTACAAACCTCTCATGAGAAAACTATAGGGGACAGTTCAGAAACCCCAAGAATTCAAGAGCCAATGAATTCAGAACCAAAATTTGAAGCAATGAGACAGGGGCCAGTTCTTCTTAGTGTGTGATGAAGGGTCAGCTTTTAGGAGAAGAGAGAAGTGACTGGAACATTCTGACTCCTGGGTAGGAACAGCAGCAAGAGTCAAGACCGGATGTGGAAAAGCCCATTCTGAGATGGCTGTAGCAATATAGTGAGGCTCTACATGGACAGACTTATTAGGTATTAGATAAGCTGGGTGGCTCAGTGTTTTAGGAAGAATGGGAACCAAGATTTGGCCTATCATCTAACAGGATCACCCAGGAAATCTGTTGATGCCACTGAGCAAGGGCAGGAAGGAAGGCCAGAGGGTATACAAATGGGATGAAAGGTGTTGGGGGCGGGGAAACAAACTCCTGTGCCATCTGATGAGCATAACTTGGGCTGGTGGATCCTGGTAGAAGTCCTGCACCAATCCCATTTCCCTGGCTCTTAACATGCCTGGCATTCTAGTAATGCCTGAAATGCTTTATTAATCTGAGATCTTCTTGCAGGTTTCTCTCCGGTGGGAAAGGGAAGTTTCACTGAAATGAATGGAGCACAACCTGGTAGAGACTTGAAATAGGAGCAAGCAGGGCTGTCCTGGCTGGTTTTGTGTGTCAACTTAACACAAGGCTGGAGTTATCACAGAGAAAGGAGCTTCAGTTGGGGAAGTTCCTCCATGAGATCCAGCTGTGGGGCATTTTCTCAAATAGTGATCAAGGGGAGAGGGCCCCTTGTGGGTGGTGCCATCCCTGGGCTGGTAGTCTTGGGTTCTATAAGAGAGCAAGCTGAGCAAGCCAGGGGAAGCAAGCCAGTAAGACACATCCCTCCATGGCCTCTGCATCAGCTCCTGCTTCCTGACCTGCTTGAGTTCCAGTTCTGACTTCCTTTGATAATCAACAGCAGTGTGGAAGTGTAAGCTGAATAAACCCTTACCTTCCCAATTTGCTTCTTGGTCAGGATTGTTTGTGCAGGAATAGAAACTCCAACTAAGACAAATACTGAGCACATACTGCTCATCTTGTTTCTTTCTTAATCTAAGAACATAGCTGGGTCCTCTGCTGAAGACACGAAGAAAAGCATCAGGATTAAGTACTTGCACGTACTTGGAAAATAAGAGGTTAGCTCCTTGGGTGCTTGGGATTCCCATCTGCAGAGAAGGTACCAACCCCCCCCCCAGTATGTTCTACTGTCACACACACAAACATGCTTGTAAGCAGCTCCCTTTATTTGAGTAAATAGCTTGTAAATAAATCATTGGTAAACATTACAAAAATTAAATACATTTTCAAAAGCTTGCCAGTATACGGAAAATTCACAAACAGTTCTTTTAAAAAATAAAATATGTTCAAAGCACCCTTGATATAAATTGCCTGGTCCCTGTTTTCAGACAGGGCCACCTGGAGACTTCTCACAGCAGGCAGGGTTTCCAGGGGGAGGCAGCAGGGGCTTCCTGAAAGGAAGGAAGGACTTTTACTCAGTTTTTACCCTGCCTACCTCCGATATGAATTTTAATTCTACTCAAGGAGCTGGTATGTAACTGTGGGGTTAGGGTAGGTAGACAGACCTAGCTCCTGACACGGAAATCAAGGTCACAATCAGAACCATGAATCACTGAGAGAAACCAGAGATGAAGCCAGACTTGTAAATCAACAAAGGTCTTGAGGAGTCTTCCCATCTCTACATTTCTCAATACTCAGTTCACACTTCTGGATTGAATGGTTCTGGCACAGAAGAAGCCAGAATCCGCTTCTAAGAAGGAAGAGGCTCAATCCGTTGGTTTCCTTTTACCCTGCTTTCATGGACAGAGATAATACAGTGTATTGCATTGAAAGCAGAGAACCCGTTGCTACACGGGGCTTCCTTTCTGGATTTCAAAAATCTGTTCAGGAAGTGTAGGCATTTCTTTATAAATCAGGCTGGTTTTCAAAATTAAGAGTTCATAAAACTTTAAACACACACACACACACACAATGAGGCAATAAGTACATGACCTGGCGAAGCATCTCAACCAATGAAATAATAAAATGTACGAATTAAGCCCTTGACCAACTCAATGCATGTGTAATATGGCTCATTATAATAATGAACACACTGAATTCTTTCACTTTGTTGCAGAAAGTGGAAGCTGAAGGTGGTTTGAAGAATGCCTGGAGACCTTTCAAAAACACATGTGTTGTGACCACGTCTAAACAGGAAAGCACAGGCTTATTCCATGAACCTGATATGAAGCTCACATCTCTATTTTTAACTTAGTGTTTGTAGATATATACAAGCATGAGATAGCTTTGACATCGAAGTCAAATGTATAACTTAAAACATCTTACCAAACTGACCGTAAGACAACCATCTTCCCTGTATTGTGAGATCCTAAATTACGGCTGAGTCCTTACAGACAACATGCCTGGCCTTCCCCATCCTTGTGGATACGTCTGCTTTGACAGTCCTTGGTTGGGTTACAGTTCAAGTTGTAGTAGCTTTGCCATGAAAATATTACAGTAATGAAAAACCCTTTAAAACAACAAAAGAAGGAACACTTTTGAATAAATGTCTAACTCCCCCCCCAACACACATACACACCAAAAAGTGTTGTTGTAAAAGACAACTATGGTTATTATTATTTTTTTTTAATAAAAGTATCTGTGAAGTCCAAATCCCAGGTCACTTTCTTCATCTCCGAGAGAATTTTAGCCTGTTGCAAAATCATACACTCTTCTTCTGCGGAGGGCTTAGCTTCCTCATGCCTCTTATCCGGGAGAGCAGCTCTCTGATAAATTCCTAAAAGACATCAAGGATGTTAGTACGAGCGGTCACATTCTTAAAGCCTGCACTTGGAGAAGGTGCCTAGAGCCACTGATTTCAGCTGAAGTTAATGAATCTTGTTGTATGTGTTAAACTCCAATGTAAAATGAGAAAGGGAGTTTTGGGAAAACGTAAAGTGCTTAAATGTCACAGTCCAAGCCTTCTCCTTCCTCTCCCCTCTGGAGGGAAGGATCCAGGTCACTGTCACCCACTGATATCCTTCACGTGGACTCTCCAGGCACTTTTGACTTCTGTGCTCAAGTCTTACAATGTATATGCACAACACATGTACATCTTGTAGATACTGACGATGAAGGGCCAGGTTAGAGTCTGAGATTCTATCATTTCCAAGCAGGTTGCAGATGTTCCTAGACTTCACCTGGATCTGCAAAGCTAGACCTCTGGTTCTCACAGCCGAGTGTCAGATCTACCCAGGGGATTTCATCCCAGACTGCTGGACCCACCCCAGTTCAGTGCATGAGTATAGAAAGTGACAAGGTGCCTTTTGGACCAGCTCCAAAGTGAGGCTGATGCAGCTGACAAGTTGCTTACACTGTAGACAGTGACCTCACGTGGATAAAGTCACACAACCGAAAGTGGCAGCCGTGAGATCGGCATCAACAGTAAAAGGTTTTTACAGGCACAACCCCCAGGATGAATACAGAGTCATTTATACAATAAATCCAAAGTGCTCCTCATGGCACTTGCCCACAATGTGTCACATGATCCCCTCACTGCATCTTTGATTCAGAACATACAACATGTACACCTTGCACTATGCATGTTGTTTCATGCAGAAACAACACTTTCAGCTCAGATGGGCAACCACTACATTGTAGTGGTTTTACAGCGCTTCCCAAGTTTTCTGACATCGTGGAAACGTAATGGTTTTATATGAAAAAAAAAGACTTAATATTTTCTACTGTCCAACGTAGAAGTATCAAATTAGTATATCTTTGTACTGTATGGTGTTGGAAGCCTTGATTTTTTAAAAAAATGTTGCTTGCTTTAGTTTTACACACATGTATAAAACACACACACACACACACATAATCATTCAATGAATTTTGACTTGGGATTGGTGCAGAACTTCTAAAAATTTTTGAAATGGCTTTAAACATATGTCTTCCATTTTATACTAAGTATTTCTATGAAGTGTCTGTTTTTGCAGTATTGATCAATTCAATGGTAGTCAATTTCTGGGTTGTGACTCCTTCAGGAGTCCTAAGGCCATAGAAAAACACAGATATTTATATTATAATTTATAATAGTAGGAAAATTACAGTTATGAAGCAGCAACAAAAATAATTTTGTGGCTGGGGGTCACCACAGCATGAAGAACTGTATCGAAGGGTCACAGCATAGGAAGGTTGAGAAAATTTTCTAAGGCAAATACATTGTGTGCATGCATGAAATTATCAGAGAATAAATACAAATACTATGCTAATTAAAGAGACATTCTTTTGTGAAAAAGGTTCTGTTCGGAGAGGAAGTTTCAGAAGCCTTACTCTAGGGCATACCTTGAATCTTTGGGATTTTATTTTCTTTTATAAATCACACAAACAAACAAAACCAAAATCACATTGGATGTTAGCAATCAGTACCTGCACCTACCTGCTTTAAAACTCACAGAATAAATCCCTGCTATGCACATTCTTCTGTGTTCTATTTGAATCTAAATTTATTTACAGAGAAATGTTTGGGAGACTTACCGAAGTAGTTTCCTGGTTTTTATTCATTTAATCATCCATGCTTGATTTCCATAGAGTTGGGCGGAAACCCGGCGCTTCATTCCTGGTAGGCAAGTATGCCAGAAACTGAACTGTATGTCCAGTCTTAGTGGTTTGCTGATGGACCAGCAACCAGGAACTGAGCACTGATCTACAATTCCCATCTTGTACCATTATGAAGCTGCCATTTTGCCTTGTAGTTTTAAATGCTCGACTGCAATCAAAGCCACATTTATTAAGTAACAATTACCACCGTTTCCTGTTTTATATTTGTAAAGACAAAGCTGGTAGCCAGCTGGACTTTCTGGCCAGTGAGGAAAGACAGAATTAAGGGTCATACCAGGGCCAATGGAGAGCAGACATGGATAAACTGATCTTATGGAAGTATCATGGTTTAATTATGTGGAGACCTTTCAAAAACTGACTCTCTGGCTCTCTCTTCCTGCCAATGACCCACCGCAGTCATGAACTACCCAGGCTCTGTGAGCCATGCACCCTTCTTCTCTAACCCTAAACCGTAATAAGCTTTAAGTTGCTCACCACTACCACAATTTGATTTTTAACAACCTTTGCTAGCATAAAACTAGTCTGTGCAGATTTTGCTTCAATATTTGGAAAATACAAACCATCAATGGTTTACTCCTTAGAACTAGCCACCATGAACAGATTTGCTGGTATAAACATTATTCTTAACTGTCTGAGCCTTCTTGTCTACTTGACATTTTAGGTCAAGCTTTGCCCTACTACATGAAAATTTCCCTATGTACATGGATGGCTACATAGCCCTTTTCTACCAGCAGAATCACTACTAAGTTCCCTGGCACTACACTCTCAGACGCTTTGTGTTTTCCAAGTTATGAACAACAATACAACTGAAACCTGTATGATTCAATAATTCTTCTCAGTCTAAATAATGCCTTTTGGAGCCAGTCCCACAACCTTGTCAGATAACTCACACATCTTAATCTCCACTGTCCTTGACAGTGGACAGTAGAGTAGGGATGGAAGCCCTATTTTAATTTTCAGTACACCTATCTTAACTAACTTAAAAAATTTTCATGGATAAAATAACATCATTTTCCCCCATTTATATTGAACGTTCATTTAGAAAACCTAAGTTTCTCAATGTCCACTTCACTCTGTGACTTAAGTGGCCTATAGGATTTGTTACATTCAGTTTTTCACTATTTTGGAAATTGCTATGCAAATAATTGATATGTATGCAAATCATATGCAAATGAACAGCAGGAGTCAAGTATTCCACTTTAAATTTCTTCTTTTGATAAAATCCAAGGTCAGAATCAGAAACCTTGTCATTTATTTTATGAAAACCTTTGGTAATTTTGTACTATGGTAATAAGACTTTCACAAAGATTAAAAACCACTTGAGGAACAGCAAAATTAATTGTGTGTGTGTGTGTGTATGTGTGTGTGTGTGTGTGTTATACCACAGCAAACAAACTTGGGGGCTTGGTTCTTTCCCTCCACCAAGTGGTTCCAAGGAAGAACTCATATAGTCAGGCTTGGAAGTGCCTTTATCCTCTGAGCCATCTATTTAATTTTATAGAAGCATAACCTTATGTCTATATTTTAATATGCTGTCTGTGCATGTGATGACTAATCTTGGCGGTTCATCAATTTGTCTACATCTAGAATCAACTAAAACCCAGATTGCTAGGCACACCTTCAAGGGATTTTCTTAATCAGAATATATTATATCTGAGCTATGCTTGCTAGTGCAGTGCATGCAACAGATCATGGAAGAAGGAAACCTTTGCTTTTTGCCTGCCTGCCTTCACTCTCTTTGGCAGGTTCATCTCCCCTGCTGCTGTAGCCATTATTATACCCAATGTCTTTAGGATTCCAGCATAGACTGAAAAACATTAGCTCTCTAGGGGCTCTCTGGGACTACAACACCAGGTTAGGACTATTGAGACATCAGCATTGTTGACTGAACAGCTATGGAATCCCCTGGCCATCTATTGTGACAGCCACCTCTGCAGTAACTGACTGTATCCTGTAGGTCAGTCTAATAATGCCTCTTTTTAATATGGGCCCCATTAGTCCATTCATTTAGAGAATTATGACTAATACAATATTCATAAGTGCCTATTTAAGTTATTCATTAAATTTGCATATTTGGGTATATGAAAAACATCAAGGTCAATATGTATTCCCCATACAGAAATGTGGCCATGATACTTGTCCAGAAGGATTCTGTTTATTTCCCAATGAATCTCCAGGAAGACTCAAGGATTTCTAGCCAAGACTACTTTGGTGACTGCAAGTCTGTTTCTCCAGGGTACTTTGGGCCAGTAAAATATGTTCCATTTATTTCCAAAACTCAGCCTTGGGCTAAGGACATAGAGTTGGTCAGAGGAGGGCTGTCCTTTGAGAAAGTGACCTCTGTCCTAAGACATGGATTAATTGGCCAGCTTCAAAGAGTCTTCTTAGGGCTTGCTGACAGTGCAAGAATAAAGACCTTCCGACAAACAAGGCAGGGAGGGGATGGATGTCCCTGGCATAGAAGGCCAGAGTGAGGAGGTCATAGGGCCAGACAGCACCTAGCAGGCCACATAGCAGAGATTTGTCTTTGCCATGGAAAGCCACAGGAGGCCCTGAAGCATAGAACAGTGTGATTAGATCCATTTGCATCTGTTTCAGAGGCAGAGTCAACAGACCCTGCTGCTCAACTGAGCATGTGGATAGGAAGTGGAGAGGAGGGGATACAAGAGAGAAAGGCCCCATTCCTCAGCAACTAGCCAACAAGGCGATGCTATTGGCTGAGAATAGGGACAAACTGGATGGGAAGAAGTAGGTTTGAAATGAGATGACAAGATGAATGTGATGTGGAACTTCAGCTCATGCGTGCAGATGTGACGATGGCCCTCAGCAGCCGTCCCATCAGTGACTTTCAACTTCGATACAAAGCAAATCGCCGTTATCAAGCCACAGAGACCAAAGACTAAAACAAGGTTTCATTAATGGAATCCAACCCGTACTACCCATTCTGAACAAACACAGGTCAAAGCTAGCTAATAGGTCCACACGTAGGGTTTGTGAACAAAGCAACTCAGACCTACACTTTCATTCAGTACAGTGCCCTGAGTGCATGTGGCTATTGAAATTGCTTAAACTAAGTAAAATGTAAAATACTTGCTGTCGGTCACACTGGCCACACTTCAAGCAACCCATAGTCCTGTGGGCACCACACAGCACAATGCAGTCAATACTATTTACATTGAGCCAGAAGAGTCTATGAGTCACTGCAGACAATTGTGCATTAAGCTGCAAGGTTGGATGAGGAAACCTTGGAGATGATTGTAAGCACAGGAAAATAGACAGAAGAGCAAGGCTGGAGGCTGTGTGACAGGGGAGGACAGGTGGCAGAGATGGGGGCCATAAGAAGTAGGAGCAGGAAGCGGACAGAAAGCAGTGAAGAAGCCCAGAGAAGAACACACTTCCAAAAGGAAGAGGTGTTTAATAAAGTCCTATTGCTAAACAACCAACCAACCAACAACAACAACAGAACCCAAAACAGGTTGGGTAAACGAAAGACATAAGCAAACCTATTTATTTGTCTCATCTTTATAGCAATACCACACTGTCTGCAAATACAGTCTCCAAGTCCTGATGATAATAGGTAATGTCATTCTGCCAATTTTAGCGACTTTTCTCTAAATGGTTTTGGTCATTTTATAAGTCCCTTAAACTACCTTAAGAGTTTTAGAATAAGCTCATAAATCTGTACTCAAAAAGTGTGATTGTGATTGCATTATTCCGTTGCAGGAAAACTGACACCTTAGCGATAAGTCTTCTCACCCAGGATCTTAATGTGTCCCTGCTTTCCTTAAGCCTTTATTAAACTCAGCAACATTTTACCTATTCTGGTGTTGAGACTATAGGGCTTGGATTGTATCTGCAGGTACTTAATACTGCCAGTGTTACTATGAACAGCATGTTGCTATTTACACGTGTTTGCTGATATTATGTAGCAATATAATAGATTTTCTTTTTTATTTTTAGGGTAACAATTTATTTCCATTTTATGTTTGAGGAAAGAGCTCAGTTATTATTCAAAGCTGTATACTTTCTTACAAAAGTCAGGGCAAAATAAGGACTCTGTACAAATTTTACTCTTAGTATTATAGTCGATAATAAACTCATCAATATTCTTTTTAAAACCCCTAAAATTATATTTTACATTCATTGTGGGGCAGTGGAGCAACATGCCACATGGTAAAGAGGAAGTCCGAAGACTATTTGTGAGAGTGAATCTTCTCCCTTCACCATGTGGGTCCTGAAGATTGAACTCAGATTGTCAGACTTGGTTGCAAGCACCTTTATCTACCAAGCCATTTAGCTGGTCACATAGTCTTTTAACTGTCTTTCTGGAGGAAGAACTCGTTAGGAAGAAACGCAACCATTGGAACCAAGCAAAAAGCATATCTGAGCAAAGAAGACAAAGCACTTTACTTCAAACTGGGACAATAATTTGGAATTTATAGTCAAGTCTTTGTGAGAGTTCCGGCATGTGGGGAGTAGATGGCCTTTAGTTCCCATTTTTTCTTAGAATGTGGTTGAATGAGAATGGTCCCCAGAGGCTCATATAGGCTCCATCTCTGAATGGTGAAACTGTTTTGGGGGCCCATAGGCCCATATATTTGAATGCTCTGTCCCTAAATAGCAGGACTGTTTTGGGAAGGACTAAGACATTTGCCCTTGTTAGAGGATGTATATCACTGGAGGTTGGCTTTAAAGTTTCTAAAGCCCATTCCAGGCCCAGTCCCACCCTTTCTCTGCCTGCAACTTTCCAATAAGAAGTCTCAGCTATTTCTCCAGAGTCATGTCTGCCTCCACATTCAGCCAGGATGGGCCCAATGAAATCCTTTCTTTTAGAAGTTGCTTTGGTCATACTGTCTCTTCATAACATAAGACAGTAACTAAGATAACCTATGCAAGAAATACCTTTCTCCACAATAGATAGGGATGTGATCATGGCTGTTCTCCAACCAAGTAGGAACTTCAAGCATATAGAACTCAGATGCACCTAGTCTGAATGAGGAGATGAGCTGATAGCAGGAGGTATACTGCAATGTCACAGAGACACTAGGTCTAGGCTCCAGACTCGTCTCTGTCATATTGACTGATTCTAAATCTCGAAAGTTGAGATTTCAATAGATGCTTTCATAAGCACAGGCTAAAACTAGTGCCATTGTACATTGGGAATCAGTACTAGTAGATATTTTTTTAATCCCAGGATAGACACAATTAATTATCTGTCATTAATAGAATTAGAATCAATTTTAGTTCTATTAGGCTTAGCACACACTGTAAATTCCAAAATAAGAATCTCTCAGTGCCACCCAGGTCCTCATTGTAGCTGGTACTTCGTGTTTGCTCTTTCTTATCCACCAGGCTCCGTTCTAAGCCCTTGACAAATAGTTAGCTTTCTCAAGTCTATGGACAAGGATCTCTACAGTACCAAGAAGAAAAGGCACTTGATTCGAGAAATGTGCCAAGAGTTTCTGTTGAAATCAAGATTTGTTTCAACCCTTTGGTCCTACATATGCAGCACTGTCTCTCAAATGAGTTCACACCCATCCCCAGCGTTAAGCATGAGATGTGTGATTCCTCTATCCAATGGTCCAGTTTTAGATCTTCAAGGTGAACTTTCCACCCTTACCCTAAATTCTTTTATGGTGTGTGTGTATGTGTGTGTGTGTGTGTGTGTGTGTGTGTGTGTGTGTGTGTGTGTGTGTGAGAGAGAGAGAGAGAGAGAGAGAGAATATGTGTGTGCATGTGTGTGAGAGTGTGTATGAGTGTATATCATGTGTGTGAGTAGGTATAAGTGTGTGTGTATGTGTGAGTAAGTGTGTGTGTATGTGTGTGTGAGTGTGTGAATGTGAGTGAGTGTGTGAGTGTGTGTATGTGAGTATATGAGTGTATATGTGTGTGAGAGTGTGTGTATGTGTGTGTATGTGATAGTGTGTGTGAGTGTATATGTGAGAGTGTGTGTGTTTGTGTATAAGAGTGTGTGTATGTATGTGAGTGTATGTGAGTGTGTGACAGTGTGTGAGAGTTTGTGTATGTGTAATTGTGACAAAAATCAACAGGTGTCTTCCTTCATTACTTTCCTCCTTATTCTTTGACCCAAGATCTTCCCTTGATTCTGAAGTTTGCACACTCAGCTAGCCTGGTTGGTTGGCAACCTCCTCCTCCCTCTGTCTCCCATCACTGGGACTACCGGGATAAACTCCTGTGCCCAGTTTCTTCCATGGGTGCTAAGAATTCACAGACAAGTCTTCATGTTTCTTCAGCAAGCACTTCGCCCACTGAGCCATCTCTCCATTCCTCTGTGTTCCCCTTTAAAACACAAGAGTGTGCAGAGTGGCTCTGCTCTGTTCTCTAGCCTTGTGTGCCTGGACCCTGAGCTAGGCAGGCCAGTGTCTTTGGCCACAGACAGTCCCCTCTACTTGCCATAGCTCCCAGTATTCCCGAAAGTCCTTGCTGCTTCACCCCCACAGCACTTTCTAGTAGTATACCATAGCCTATGCCACACATTCATGCTCCATTTCCTAAACCCCTTCACTCTCATGTTCTGCTCCTGAGGGGCTTACAAGTACCCTCCTCCACTACACACTAGATGGGAGCTGAAGCCTCCTTCCCCAGCTTCTGTTAGCATTTGAAGTTGCACACAGATTTCATAATGCAGCTTTACACAGGACCCCCGGGGTACCTTTGCTCATATTTCACAGCCAGGCATGAAACAGAGAGACTTCCCATTAATGCGCATCACATTTAACTTAATTCCCAAATGGACGCATCACCATCTGTCTACAGCTTGGAAGATTAATGGCAGAAATTGGGAAGGACCAAGAGTAGAGAGCTTTGTTTTTACACGAGTGAGTGACAGTGAGTGGAATGTGGGGGCTCCCACTTTCCTGAAGGAAGTGATGCTAGATTCTTGAAGGGTGATTGCTGTGACTAAATACTTGCCAGTATGGAGCATCTGTGACCCACAGGGTCTGGGTTCTGCTGCCCCCTTCCTGTCAGACACAACTCTGCCTATCTCTTAACTCATTATCCACACTTGCAGTAAAATATATAAACAGTAACTAAATTGAAACGTGTGTCTTTCTACCTGGTTCTTGCCTCCTCTACTAAACCAGTCAGTTCTTACAAAGCTCTATCCATCCATTTGAGGCCCAGATAAGGTAAACTTAGAGAAAATTGTATAATTAACTAATTAATTAATTAGATTTTTTTAAAAGGCAGAGTCATACATAACCCAAACTGGCATTAAATTCACTGAGTAACTGAGAATGACCTCGAACCCCTCACCCTCCTACTTGCCTCCACATCCCTAATGCTGAAGTGACAAGGAAAACAACACTTCACCCAGTTTATCTGGCACCAGGGAATTGAACCCAGGTCATCATGTATGCTAGGCAAGCCCTCTGCCAACTGAGCCACCATCTCAGAATGACTTAACACACGTTCTAACAAAGACATTTGGTGCAGTTTATTCCGCTGTAAGCACTACTTGAATAGTAGCTTGAGATGATCGGCTTTTAGTTCAGAACAACTTCTCATTTCCCTCTTCTTTGCAGTGTGAGTTATTTAGAAATGTATCATTTGATTCCCCCTGATATCAAAGGCCTTTCTGGGTCCTTCTCTATTACTAACATCTAACTAACCCCACTGTTGTCAAAGAACATACTTGTGTGACTTGAATTCCTCGCCATGTGGGATTTGCTTTATGGGGCAGAGGAGTTCTATATGGGCAAGCATTCTGTCTGTGCACATTTTATTTAAAAACACAGGCTGTTTCCAGCTCGGGGATTCACCACTGCCTTTATATGGCTTCCTCTCTCCTAAGCCCCATGCACTATATATACTGAGAGAAAGGTTGCATGCAAGCTGCCTCCCACTGAACACTGCAGGATTCCCATAGGAAAGTGAAAAGCCATTCAAGGCAATTCCCCACCCACTAAGGACATGACTTTTGTGATACTCAGAAGGGGACTTTCATTCCCTGATGACATGGAGGAGAGATAACAGAATGCTCCCTGGAGGATGTGCATTCTGTACTAGGATCTGGGCCTGGCTGATCTGGATACAAGAGAGAAGAAAACTAAATGGTTGATATTCTACCTCACTACAGGAGTTACCAGACTGGAGTCATAAGGCAAATGTTTGAATGCAGGACTCTTGATACCATCTGAATTGGATAGGTATGGGCTGACCCTGCACTTCGCCTTAAGTTGACTCCATGGCAGATTTAGCCCTAAGTACTGAGCTATGTGGTAGAAGCAGCTGGGAAATCTTGTGTTCCAAGGGGTCTTAGGTCAGCTGGGGACGAAGATACAGGCATAGGTCCATCAAGGAGGCATGAGGTGCAGTGCTAAGAATGTCTGCACGCCTACTGGGCAAAGGAACAGCTCATGCTAGCCAGCACATAGATGATCTTCTTCTTCTTCTTCTTCTTCTTCTTCTTCTTCTTCTTCTTCTTCTTCTTCTTCTTCTTCTTCTTCTTCTTCTTCTTTTTCTTCTTCCTCTTCTTCCTCTTCTTCCTCTTCTGCTTCTTCTGCTACTTCTGCTTCTTCTTCTCCTCCTCCTTCTTCTTCTTGTTCTCATTGTTGTTGATGTTGTTCTTCTTTTTCTCCTTCTCCCTCTCCCTGTCTCTGTCTCTCTCTGTGTCTCTGTCTCTGTCTCTGTCTCTCTCTCTCTCTCTCTCTCTCTCTCTCTCTCTCTCTCTCTCTCTCTCTCTCTCTCTCTATGACTGGGCAAAAGGGTCATAGTTCCAAGAGTTTCTTAAAAGAGGACATACTCAGTGAATTTAAGGACTACAGAATCAAGACTGACCACTCTGGGGCATGATAGTGCACCCTTTGACCTCAGCATCAGGTGGCAGAAGGGGGTGGATCTGTATGAGTTCTACATCGGCCTGATCTACTTAATGAGTTCTAAGCCAGCCAGAAGCACATCTCGAGACCTTGTCTCACAATATTAAAAAAGAAAAAAAAGGAGGATAAAGAGGGAGGGAGGGAGGGATGGAAGGAGGAAATGAAGGACAGAGAGGGAGAGAGGGAGAGAGAGGCAGTGGGGGAGAGGGAGACAGACACAGAGAAAGAGAGAGACAGAGAGAAAGAGAGAGGTTGCTTTGGGATAAGGTTCAATATCCAATTCCCCCTTCTTTAAGAAACTTATATTAGCTGTCCATCTCTCTGTGGTTTTTAAGATCCAGACTTTATAGTTTCCTAACCATTAAATGACTATTTTGGCTAGCTGACATAATATTTTAAATTTGTCTGAGCCATATTTCAAGATAAATTGTATATTTTATTTTTGGCTGCTTCAGCAGATTTTGCCCAAACGTTCCCAAAATACCACCCAAGAGATGCCTGGTATCACCTCAGAATCACCCTCTAGCTCTCCAGAATGGCAATGAAAGAGCAGGAGAGGGTGGGGTAAACTCTAGCCTCCGGAGACACCTTCTTGCTACTTTTAATGCTGGAGACACACTTGCTCCAGGAAACCAGGGTTTCCTGAAGACTGGAAAGTGAGTTGAGACCCAAGAATCAGAAAACAGAAAATGAAGACCCCAGGCTATAAACACAGGAGCCACTGAAGTGAATGCCTAGAAAAGCCATAGTGGTTTATTCTAGAAGAAAAGAGTTGCTCTATACACACTGAGAAAGAAACAATACAGTTACAGAGCCAGAATCTAATCCAGGAACAGGCAGGTTCACTCTGGTGTACCCTTGTGTACCCAAGAGTTCCATTCTGAAATATCCCCTCTTGAAGGGAACAAAAGAATCTCACGTAAAGTACCAGGTTCTAGATGAAGTGCCTAGATTCACAAAATACTGCTCCAACATTATGTGAGTAGTGACAACAGGCAGAGAGAGGAGACTTGCCCACCAGCCAGCTGCCTCTAAGCAATGCTGGGCGCTCCAGGATACAGCCCTTCTGAGCTGTCCCTGTTAAGGTAGATTTCAATGACACAACTTCCTTTGAGTTTTTTAAGCAACCCCAATAAAGTCATAGGCTCCCTGTGCTGGGTGTGGGGAACTCTCTGCTTTGCTCTGTTTCCAGTGTCCCCCACCAGGGGTGATCAAACATTTGTTTGTCTCCCCAGGAAAAGTCACACAACAGCTTACTCTGTGTTCCTCCCTATAAGTGGGAGAGATGCTAATGAAACTACCCCTAGAGTTGGCAGGAAGGATTAGCAAGTTCATATATGAAATGAGCTTTGGAAAAGTCAAATCACAGAGAATGCTATGCGAATCCTCATCCTCCTTACAACTGTTAATGCTGTCATTGTCCAGCTGTGAAGCATTCCCCCAAACTTCTATATGGAAAACAACATGGTCCCAGTCAGTGAGACTATTTCAGCGAGTGCTAGAGAGCTTAGGAGGTGGAGCCAGGCTGGAGGAATTAGCTCACAGGAAATCCTCTTCCTGGGCTTCCCTTCCCAGTAGCCATGACATGAAGAAGTTTCTCTGAGACACACTTCTACCCCTCTGATGGCTCACCAAGAACACAAGGCTCAGTGCTTCGGGACAGAGACCTTTAAAAATGTGAGGAAAATGGATCATCCCAGCCTGAGGTCACATCAAAAATCTGTGTGATGCCACCTTCATGATTAAGACTTCTATACCAAAGTTTAAGATGACGTCCTGCCTGCTGTGGTTTGATCGTGTCCTGTGAAACTCATCTTGAATTTTAGTCACTGTTGTGACAGAATCAAGAGATACTGTTCAGAGGAGGTGAGTATGCTGTGAGGTTCTCGGGATAGATTAATGCCACGATCCCAAGAGTGGATTAGGTATCTCAACAATGGATTAGTTAACTCGAAAGTAGATTAGTCATCTGAGTTAGCCAGAGAATGGGCTCTCCCTGGCCTCTGTCCCTTTCCTGTGCACTCTGGCTTTTCTGAGCTATCAACAAATTCCCATAAAGAACACATTATACTAAGAAGATGTAGCCCATTTCCCCATAGCCCTGTATGGAAGGTTTGCAATGAAGCCAGATGAAAATATAATGTGACCCATGAGAGACTCAAGGAGAAACACTTGTACAAATATTTCCCCAGCAAGCCAGCAGTGACCACAGATGAGCAGATGGCCCTCCCAGTAGACACACGGGCTGTCATGAGAGGACCCACACTAGCTTCTCCCACTACATCAGAATGGAGGGCCACCATTCCTCAGACTCTTGCCTATTTTCTTCTGCTTCCAC
Source organism: Tokudaia tokunoshimensis (assembly GCA_036184795.1). Lineage (NCBI taxonomy): Eukaryota > Metazoa > Chordata > Mammalia > Rodentia > Muridae > Tokudaia > Tokudaia tokunoshimensis. Next base: position 72,954,878 of record BTHU01000006.1, on the reverse strand, counting down.
AACCTGAAGGACTGTGGCTAACAAATCAGCCACTCCAAGCCACTTGGGTCAAGTAACTTCCGCTCTCGAGAGGTTACAAGTGAGTGTGTTTGCTCTTTTTCATGAAGAGCTTGAAGTGAATGTGGAAATAATTCCTTCAGCAGCATTTCTCAACAGCTGCCATACCACACCATACCACACACACACAGGCATGTATCACACACACACACACACACACACACACACACACACACACACACACATACCAGCAGCAAACATCCCACCACTATAACCTCCCTCCTTCAGTTCTTTCTTTTAAATTTGACCCTGGCAATGTCCCACTGTTCCAGACGAAATGTGAAGCTCCTACCCTCTTCTCCACCAGACTAATTTTTGTTTAAAACAACCAAAAAAATTTACATCTTCAGTCAACACTTTTTCAAATGACCTTGAGTCCTCCTGCCACCCCTCCCCCCTCAGTGCTATCTTTGTATCTAAGTCTTTTTTATATTTCAGTTTGCTCCTAGCCTTTTCTTTCTCATGGTGTATACACGTTGCTTGGCATCATACCACATTCTGTCAGCACTCAGTGCCTGTCTAGTGTTCAGATACAGATCACAACTCACTGGGCACTTTCCAGGTCACAGCTTTTTAACCCATGTGCTGCAGTCCCTTAGAGGTCACGTAAATGAATGTGGGGATTGTGAAAGGTGGGTACCCTTCAAAAGTTTCTGAACTCATGGTGACACAGCCTTAAGTGATAATCAACATATAACAGAGGCGATGTACTTCTGGTGGTGCTTGCCCCTGCCTCGTAGGACAGCTGCACCCTAGCCTTGGTTATGACTATCAAACAGTCACATTTTACACTGTACCCATGTGCCCTCTCACCATCCTATGTCAACAAATGCTCCCTGAAGCACCTTGGCTCAGATTGCTTCTGTTTGTTTGTTTGTAGCCTTGGCTGGCTTTCAGTTCAGATTTTAGACTACTTTATGTCACGGACGACACTGGTTTCATTGCACAAATGCAGTTTTTTGCTCTTATAGAACACAACGGCTTAATTCCAGAAAACAAGACTTTTCGTCTTTTCCAACCATCATTCTTGAGCTTGTAAGTATCAAATTCATCTTCGGGTTGGATGGTGTTAGACAAACGGAACATCTGTTTCATTCCTATGCAGATCCCTTTAGTCGTTTGCACATGGTAAGTTATACGTGTCCTGATTCCTTTAAAATAAACTTCTGACTTAAGAAGTCATAGGAATAATGGCTGTGTGAAAAATGTCTCTAGTGAAAAGGGGTTCCGCATAGAGAAAGTTTGAGAGGCCTGATGCCAGGCACACCCAGCATTTCATGTACTGTCTGATTCAATCTGTAGCAATGTATTAGAAAACAGGATGCCAACGTAGAGGGGTTGTTCTTAAGCTGTGGGTCGTGACCCCTTTGGGGATTGAATGACCCTTTTCCAGGGGTCACATATCAAATATCCTGAATATCGGACATTATGATTCATAACAATATCAAAATTAGTTTTGGAGTGGCAGCAAAAATATTGTTATGGTTGGGGTCATCGTAACATGTGGAACTGTATTAAAGAGTCCCAGCAGTACAAAGGTTGAGAACTACTGACTTAGAGGCTTTCCTGAGGCCATGCAACTACTGAATAAGCAGACCAGGATTCAAAGGCCATGCTGATGTAAAGGCATGAGGAACCTGGAATCACGACCTGGAACTTGGGGTAACCCATCTCTGTATCATGATGTCCAAGATGAGAAATTCCTTTTGGTAAACAACCAACTTAGGTATTTCAGTCTAATGACCAACAAAACTACTTAATATATACAGGAAACAAAGAGCTGTCTTCTAACTTTCAGATGTGGCCGAGAAAGGATGAAGGATGCACAGAATACTGTGTCCCCTGGAAGGCTCTATGCTGTGCTCTGAATATGATCCTACCTTCAGTTTTGCCCATTACTTCTTCCCAACAATGGTGGACTCTATGTGTAGGGAAACTTGGTACCCTTGAGAAAGGCATTATAGAACAGTGGGCGTCAGGAACAGCATGGGGTGATACAGAGAGACGTCACATTAGATCAAATTAGATCACGATGTCAAAAAAGATCCCTACCCCACACTATACGTGCAAATAAATAAAAGGAGGCTTTGAATAGATGGTATAAAAAGTTAATGTTTAAAGTGAAATACAATAAGACTATCTTTAAAACAACCAAGGCAGTAAATAATTTCATTTTAAAAATATCTTACTTTTACTATTTTTAATCATGTGTATAGTGGGGTGTGTACATGTGGGTGCAGGTGTCTATGGAAGCAGAGCACAGGCTCCAGTGAGCTGGAGTTACAGGCAGTTGTGTGCTTCCCTGCATGGATGCTGGGAACTGAACCCTGGTCCTCTGCAAGAGTGGGAAATATACTTAGTCACTGGGACATCTCTCCAGCCCCACAAGCAACTTCTTAAATAAACTTTTAAGAAAGTACTCATCATGAAAGATGTCATTGATAAGCCCAACATTAAAACTTAAAATTTCTGTAGATAAAAGGCATTATAAGTCCAAAAAAAAAAACAAAAACAAAAAAAAACCCTCTAGTCTGGATTGTTATCCTGGATATAAACATATATAAAGAATTCTTTAAAATCAATATGGAAAATGCCAACATAAAGTGGAAACTTAAGAGTTCTTTGGAAAGTTGATTGGATAGTGTTTTGCTGGAGCAAACATGTGAAGGAATGTTTTTGTTAAAGTAGGCACAGGAGAGAGAGGATGTTCTGCTAAAGCAAGCACATGAAAGGACATGCGATAAAGGATTCTTTGCTAACAACACACATGTACTGGTCCACCTTGCGTTGTGTAGTTGAGCTGCATTTTTCAGGATGCCATAGAGAGAGACACACCAAAAATCTTCTGGTGGTGTGCTGTAGTTTGTTGCCACTTCCAAAGACTCAGGCTGATTGGATGCATGTGCTGAGGCAAGGACCATGCTGGGGCAAGACTTGTGGAGGACACGTGTTGTTCGGAGGGTATGAATAAGACTCCATGTAGTGATGGAGACAGCGCTTGGCTTGCTGGTACAGCTAGCTGTGCAAAGCTTGTGGGTCTCAAGTCTTTGCTGATCTTTGCATCTCTAAGAGAGGCACAGCTGAGAACTTCTCCTGGTGCTCCTCCTGGTCCCTCCTGATGACCTGAATAGAGAGGTCTGTCTGTCTTTGGTAAGTTGTGTTGCCACTGTTGCTAACCAGACTCTACTAAATTGGACTCTGGTGTATCTGTGAAGTGTTTGCAAGTGGATGGAACTGCCACTGCAAACGTGTGAACTGAGCTGCCGATTTCCAGAAAGCACAGATGGAAGTTGTTCCAAAGAACCTTTCTAAACAGGTCCACTTCTCCCTCTTGTGCTCTCCCTCCCCCATGGTATCCTTTCTTTTCCACTACCTCTGGTGGGTGGAGGACTACAAAGGAGTTTAAAGCGTTTAAGATTAAAAGTAAGGTTTGAAAAAAAATTAAAGTTACACCAGCATTCCAAAGAAACATGGACAAAAACTTAGAAATGTAAATTCCTAAAGAAACACACACACACACACACACACACACACACACACACACACACACAGATATACAACACACTGCTAGCTAAGCACATATATCCCACCTCACCCCTGCAAGACTCCAATCCTACTAGCCAGCACTTGGGGATGATCTATTGAAACGATGAGATCTCATCAGGTTAGCAAAATTTTTCAAAGTTCAATAATTTTAAGCATTGTGAAAATGAGGGTGAAGGAAATCCGCACACTTCCTGGTGAGCATGGAGCTGGCCCAAACATCACACCACCTCCTGCTATAGTCCTTGAAGTCATTCTTGTATATGAGACAATAGGTCTATAATAATATTATTGTTCTCCATGATTAAAAGCTGAACAGAGTCCAAGCAGTTATCAGTAGAAGAGTGGATAATTGTAGCAGAGACAGAAGGAGAGACCTGACTTTTGAAAGCTTTCCTCTGACCCCTCCATATGTATCATGGCATACACATAAACATACACAATAAATAAATGAGAAAAAGAATGCTCTCCATGGCTGGCCAGATGTCTTGGCAGATGAAAGCATTTGCTGAGCCAGCCTGTGACTTGAGTTTGAGCCTCAGAGTTTGAGCCACATAAAAATGCTGGGTGCATCGGTGTCAATATGTGGTCCTGGCACTCTTAGGGTGAAATGAGAGGCAGAGACAAGAGAAACAGCTTGACGCTCACAGGCTAGCCAGCCTGAAAGATGCAGAATGGTCTCTCATAGCAGCATGAAAGACCTTGTCTAAGCAAAGTGGAAGGAGAGAACCAACTCCTGAATATTGTCTTCTGACTTCCAGACCAAGTTAGGGTATCTTGCCACACAATGCACCCCCACACTAATAATATTAAATAAAAAATATGTTTGTCTTAGGCTTTCATTGCTGTGAACTGATACCATGACCAAGGCAACTCTTATAAGGACAACATTTAATTGGGGATGGCTTACAGGTTCAGAGGTTCAGTCCATTATCATCAAGGTGGGAGCAGGGCAATGTCTAGGCAGGCATGGTGCAGGAGGAGCTGAGAGTTCTACATCTTCTTCTGAAGGCTGCTAGAAGATTGGCTTCCAGGACGCTAGGAGGAGGGTCTTAAAGCGCACACCCACATTGACACACCTCCTCCCCCAAGACCACACCTACTCCAACAAGGCCACACCTCCTGATAGTGCCACTTCCTGGGCCAAGCATAGATTAAACCATCATACTCCACTCCCTGGACTTCATAAGCTTGTTCAAACACAAGAGTCATTGGGGGCCATACCTAGCCATAGCATAATAAAAAACTTACATTTAGTTCAACTTCCAAAGTCCACATAGTTTATAGCAGGCTCAAGAATGTTCAAAGTACGAAGTTCAAAGTCTCTTCTGAGATTCATCCAATCACTTAACTGTAGTCCCCAAAGCAAGACAGGAAACCAGCTGGGCAAACTCTGCATTCTGCATCTCCATGGCTGATGTCAAAGCAGTCTTCAGATCTCCACTCCTTTTTTAATCTTTGTTGACTCCAACAAAGTTTTTCTCCTAAGCGGGTTCTATTCCCTGTTGCAGCTTTTCTCGGGAAGTATCCCACAGCTCTGGCATCTTTAACGTCCTGGGCTTCCTAAGTCAGATTCACACCTTCTTGTTCTAATGTCTGGGATCCACACATGATCTTCTGGGCTCCTCCCAAGGGCTTGCATCACGTCTCTAGCTCAGCCTTCTGCAGAACTCTAGGTTCTGCTTGACTCCACTCCATTGCTTCTGCTGCTTTTGGTGATCATCCTACGGTACTGCCATCTCCAATACGACAGGGTCTTCAACTGCAACTAGGCTTCACCATAGCCTCTCACAGGTTTTCTTCATGGTGCAAAGCCTCAACTTCTTTGCATGACCCCTTCAGGCCTGAGCCATCAACTGCAACAGAGGTTGCACCTTCACCAATGGCTTTCCCTGGCCTATCACAGTGCCAAGCCTCAGCTGCTCTCCATGAACCCTTCACATCTTCAAAATCAATATCACCTAGGTGATTCTTATACATTACCAAATCCAGCTGCAACATGAGGTACAACCTTGGCTATCTCAAGAAAACAGCTTCTTTGTGCTCTCAGAAAACACTTCCCAGAAGATTTCACCTCAGTGATGCTGGCCCTTCTTAGTCACTGCTAGTTCCTTAGCTCCAGCTAATTAGCATCAATTGTCCAAGTATTCTCCTTTTACTCTTGACTATGAAGCCAGAGCCAAATGGCCAAAGCTGCTGAGTTCAGCTGGCTGGAACATGGCCCCCGTTATTATATTACCAGCTTTCTATTTTCCAACTCCCTTACTGCTTAGGCTTGGCTCTCCTGGAACTTCCTCTGTAGAACTCAGAGATCTACATGGCTCTGTCTTCTGGGATTAAAGGTGTGTGCCAGCACACCCAGACTTAAGCTTTTCTTCACCTATAACTTGCTCTGTCTCAGGCTAGCCTTGAACTCAGAGATCGGCTTGTCTTTGTCTACTGGGATTAAAGATATGTACCACCATGCCTGGATCTAAATTTAGCTGGGTGGTATCTTGCCCAAAAACTCCCATTTCCTTAATCTGTTATCTCCTAGAATGTAGAATTCAGCTCCATTCTACTTCTTGATGTCCTTTTAATACTTCCAGACTGTTTTGAGACTTCCTTTTTCAAAGCAATTAATCTAAATCTCTTCACCTTAGCCTCAGGCAGACTCTTAGGACAATGTGGCAAATGGCAGCCACATTCTTCACCACAGAATACCACAGAAACAGTCTCTATGCCACATACTGAAATTCCTTCCCACTGAAACCTCTTGGGTCAGGTCTGCAGTTTAAATCGCTCACAGCAACAAAGTCTTCTACCGTCCTACGAGTATAGCCCATTAAACCCCACTTAAAGCATTCCACTGCTTTTGAAATCCAAAGTCCCCAAATCCACATTCTTTCAAACAAAAGCATGGTCAGGCCTAACACAACAATATCCTGGTGCCAACTTCTGTCTTAGTTAAGATTTCATTACTGTGAACAGACACCATGATTAAGGCAACTCTTATAAGGACAACATTTAACTGGGACTGGCTTACAGGTTCAGAGGTTCAGTCCATTATCAACAAGTTAGGAGCATGTCAATGTCCAGGCAGGCATGGTGTGGGAGGAGCTGAAAGTTCTACTTTTTTGTTTTTGATTTTTCGAGACAGGGTTTCTCTGTGTAGCCCTGGCTGTCCTAGAACTCACTCTGTAGACCAGGCTGGCCTCGAACTCAGAAATCCACCTGCCTCTGCCTCCCAAGTGCTGGGATTAAAGGCATGCGCCACCTCTGCCCGGCTTAAGGCTGCTACAAGACTGACTTCCAGGCAGCTAGGACTAGGGTCTTAAAGCTCACACCCACAGTGACACACCTATTACAACAAGACCATACCTCTTCATAGTGCCACTCCTTGGGCCAAGCATATACAAAACTGTCACATTGTTTTAAAAAGAACATTATATAGTAACAGAAGACAAGAACAAATTACACAACTCATTGAGTTAATAGCAAACTTAGGCAAGATAAGCAAGGTTAAAAAGAAAAAAAAAAGAAAACTTTCAAAATATTATTGTAAATTGAAAAAGAACCCAAAATAGAATAACTTCTGTGTGTACTTGTTACTACTGGGTGGTCACAAAAGTCTGGTTCACCTTTCCTGGTTTGTCAAGACAAGACATGGGGAGAAGACCTGCAAAGATCTGTAAAGAATTATATGAATGTGCTAGCAGCCAACCATTGGTCTGGGCGTGGGGTCCCCAATGGAGGAGTTGGAGGGCAGTCCAGAGGGGCTGAAGGGGTTTACAGCCCCACGGGAAGAACAACGATGTTGGCCACCCAGATGCCCCAGGACTCCTAGGGACTAAACCATCAACCAAGGGGTACACATCCATCCAGCCAAAAATGTGGCAGAGGAATGCCTTGTTGGGCATCAGTGGGAGGAGTGGTCCTTGGTCAGGTGAAGGCTAAATAGATGCCCCAACAAGGGGAAATTGAGGGGGGGGAGGTGGGAGTGGGTCAGGTGGAGGGGCATATACTTGGAGGCAGGGAGTGGGAGGAGGGGTTGGGGGTTTTGGGGAGGGGGGAAACCGGGAAAGACTATACCACTTGAAATGTAAATGAAGATTATATTTAATAAAAAAAAGAATTATCTGAATGAATGAGTGGATGCCTACAGTTGTGGTTTGGAAGTAAATAAAGGGGTAATAGCAAGCCAGAGATATGGCTCTGCATTGAAGAACGCTTGTTGCTCTCACAGAGGACCCGGGTTCCCTGCATGGGACCCTGCATCCACATGTCAGCTTACAACTGCCTGTAACTCCAGTTCAGGGAATCCAGTGCCCTCTTCTGTCCTCCATGACCACCAGGCTTGCGTATGGTGCACATACTTACAAGCAAGCAAAACATTCATGCACATAAAATGGAAAACATAGATCTTTTTTTTTTTAAAGGGCCAGGGGCTGGACAGCACTAGTGTCTTCGATATTCCTTAGGGAGAAAATTGTAGAAAGTAGCCACTGACCTAAGACACTGTGAAGGCTTTCAAGGGTGTTTCCTTAAATTTGAGTAAGTAATGATCTGGGAGAGTATGGGAAGATGGATCTTAAGCTTTTCTCTTTATAACGAGGAAAAAAAAGGGGGAGGGGTAAAGAAGGGGAGAAAACAGGACAAGATATTAGGGGAGATAAAGAGATGAGAGAGGAGAGAAGAGAAGGGGAGGGCAGGGCAGGAGAGGGATGTGGAACCAACACAGCCACAGGAAGGATAGCATTCCCTGGGAGCATGGAAGGTTAACTCCAGGCAGCATAAAGTCACCTGCTTTCTAAACAGGCCCTGAGGAGCCCTAGCAGCAGCCCCACCAGCTCCAGAGTTTGTAACTTGCCTACTCTGAAATCTTATTTTCCAGATCTCTTTTGGGTCCTTTGGCTTTCAGCATCCACCCCCACCACCTACATAGGGGCCTGTCCCAGCCTGCGCCAGAGGCAGCAGATGGACACATGCTTTCTAATTATCACCATGGCCAGGTGTCTGGGGGCCTGCCCTGGTCATTCAAAGTAATTAATCTGTTATGTTTATTGCTGACAATGTGATGTTTCCCAAAAGATGGGACCCTGGAGAATAAGGAAGTAGCCAATCTTGGCTCTTTATATAAACTACACTTAGGTCATCCTTTCCACTATTCTGAACCACTTAGAAAGAAAAAACTGAATAGATACCAGACAGTAACTCTTTAATTAGAAGTATTTCCCAACACAGGGGCTCTAAAACATCACTCTCTGAAGAATGGTGTCTTTCTTTACTTCCAATGTACTGTAGATGTGCAATCTGTATTCTTGAACATACTACCCACTCGAGGCTGAGGTGGAGGTGGAGGCAGGGCAGAGGAAGATGCAAAGAGAGTACAGAGGAAAAAGCAGATGAAAATTCTTAAGGGTGAGATGCACAGGGGCCACCAACTCTGCCCATGCCTATATGGCTGTGGGTTCTCCCGACTTCACTTCCAAGAACAGTCACTGCCCTAAAACTGTACATTGACAGGTTCCACTTGCCCCTGGCCCAAGTTTATTGTCAACCTCCTAAAATCTAAGGATTTCTTTAGAGTTTTGTTTTGTTTGCTTTGAGAGCCAGGGTCATGCTATATAGCCCAGGCTAGGCCTTTTTTTTTTTCAAAAAAAAGATTTATTTATTGTTATATGTAAGTACACCATAGCTGTCTTCAGACACACTAGAAGAGGGTGTCAGATCTCATTTCAGATGGTTGTGGCGTCATCATGTGGTTACTGGGATTTGAACTCAGACCTTCAGAAGAGCAGTCAGTGCTCTTAACCTCTGAGCCATCTTAATTCCAGCCATCTTCACCTTTAGCCTCTCAAGTACTGGGATTCCAGGTGTTCACCACACCCAGCTTCAAGGGCAAGTTTGTGCTGGTTAGCTTTCTGTCAACTTGACGAAAACTAGAGCTGTCTGGAAAGAGTGAAACTCAACTGAGAAAACGCATTTGTCAGATAGGTCTGTAGGTAAGATTGTGGGTCACTTTCTTGATAAATGGTTGTCATGAAAGGGATCAACCCATTGTGGGTGGTACTACCCCCTGGGCAGGTGGTCATGGACTGTATAAGAAAGCCAGCTGAGAGAACCATGAGGAGCAAGCCAGGAAGCATAGTTCCTCCAAGGCTTGTCCATCAGTTTCTGCCTCCAGGTTCCTGCCTCAAGTTTCTGCTCTGACTTGCTTTCATGCCAGTTTATAACCTAGAAGGTAAAATAAGCCTTTTCCTTTCCAAATTGCTTTTGGCTATGATGTTTATCACAGCAACAGAACTAAAACAGCAGCCAAGGTGAGAGTCCAGCAGTGTGCGAACAGGGTGAACGGCAGAAAGACGTCCCAATTCACTAAAGTTAGGAGAAGTTAGAGAAATGGAGGGTAGGACTCTGTACAAGTGTTTCTGATGCTAATGTCCTGTTCCCCCAGTGGTTCTTGATCTATCAATAAAGATGCCAGGGACCCATTGCTGGGGAGGGGGGAAGGCAGGACTTCCGGGTCTCTGAAGGAAGGCTAAGAGATGTAGAAAGAGGAAGGGAATTTTGCCATGCTTTGGAGGGAGGAAAGGTAACATCCATGTAAGATCTCAGGTGGAGTGGGCATCGGCCACTTCCCCGGGCAGGAGATTAGAAACACAGCTAACTAAAGAGAAGTTTTGGGTTGTTGAACAAGGAGAAGGTAACTGGGACACTAAGCTATGGGCAGATTAAAAGGTGCTGAGCTAAGAGTATTGGGAAGGATAGTTTATCACACTGACTACATTCATGATGTTTCTCTGAAGCAGAGTGTGCAAACTAGAAATGATATGTTGGTGTAAACTCTCAGGCCCACTTCCCCCAGTGATATTTCCACCAACACAGCAGTATTTCTTAAATCTCTCCAAATGAAACCACCAGCTGAGAAAGACTGATTTCTCTGACTTAAAGCCTACATGCTTCCTGTTTGGTGATCTTCAGAAAGCTGTCTCAAGCAGAACACAAGGCTTTCAGCTCCTACCCATGATTGACTTTCATTTTGAAGCCCTGCCTTCTAAGGGAAATACCTACAAATTCTAGATAATATGGCAGCAGTGGGGTTTATTTAGGGAAAAAAATCTGTTGTATGTATGTGTGTAACTTGATTGTAGATATTTAGTGCCATGACAGATAGCTGCAGACCAGAAGACAACTTTGTGGAGTCACATCTTTATGTGATGATCAGTGTTAGACTTAGGCTCCCAGCTTTGTACACCATAGCCAGTTCCCACTGAGCTATCTTATTCATGCTTAAATAAGACTAGTTGAATAACTATATCAGTAAAATATTGTGTTCATTTCAGATTGTAAACATTGTCATCTAAGGATGGAGAAAACAAGACCATTTGAATAATAAATCCTATTTGCTAAAAAATAAATAAATAAAAAAGAGTATTGGGAAGGGCAAGCTAGCCGCAGGAGACTAGAAGCACCCAGCAATTGAGCCAATAAGGCAGGTTGAAATTGTGCTAAGTATGTGTCTGTGTTTTTCATCTGTGAATCCAAGAGTCTCAGGGCAGGGACGAGTAGCATGGTCTGCTTAGAGCTTAAAGTGGGGGAGCAAAAACTACATGCCACAGGACTCTCCTCTTTGGATAGGTGGTGCTAACACCTGAACACTGTTTAAAATAACAAAACTGTGTCACCTGGAGTACCAGTTAGATATTATCAAAAAATCACATCAAAATCTTATTACCTTGACTGTGTAAGTTGCCCAGGAGACTAGGCAGGAAACAATGAATCATCATAACACAACCAGATGTGCTCATCTCAGGGGATGCTGGGATATACTCACAACCATCACAGTCCTACAGCAAGGTCCATTCAGGCACACTCCTTGATGAAAGAGTCAATATTTACTTCATCTAGGGGTTGAGGGAGGATTACAGTTCAGTCTATCAGCTGGCATGGACTACCAGAATTGACCCTGATTTTTATTATCTGAAAAGCAGTTCATGGTATCTGCTTCAGGTGAGGTCTTGTTGTGGGTGCTGTCAAATGACTTCTGCCGACAGAAATTCCTGAAGACCTTAATCACAGCCTGGTTTTGATTTCCCTCCTTTAACTAAAAACCATAAAACTATGTTCTTTGCTTGATTTCTATTTGCCTTTAAGATTAATTCATTTTGCTGTGATTATAGTCTCCTTAATCTGATATTCAATTTCTACTTCTAGATAAATTTGTTTCTTATATGAAACCCAACCATGTCTGCATACTCCAAAGAAGGTCAGTGACACTCCACATTGTCAACCTTAGGATGTATAACTCTCTTTATCTCTTACTAATGAATTTATTGGCATCTTTGCACTCACAATTTAAGCAACATGAAGTTCACATAAATATTCCAGCCATGGAAAGCAACCAACAGGACAGAAAAAAATGAAATTATAATCTCCCACTTTCTAATCACTAAAGAAACTAAAGTAGTTTCACTCCAAGAATATTCATCACGTCTTAATATTTGCCCAGGTGGCCTGTGGAGCCAATGGGGATTCTATCTGGGGTCCTGGACCTGCAATTTAGGAAGCACAGATACCTATGGAATTCAGAATATGTCCCCTTAGGAAGAGTCAGAGATTCTTTAAGGGTAAAAAGAAGTTTTAAGTGGTTTGTTTACACAGGCTCCTTATCAAGAATGATGATTGCAAGATAAGTCTACTTCTGTAGCTCAGGGCCCAGCACAGCTACTATAGGAACATACTGCTGTTCTAAGAAAGGGTTCAGTTTACACAGTTCTCAGGATTTCTCCTCTCTGTAAACTCTATTCAAGTTCAAACTAATCACCACAGCACAAGAAGGAGTCTAGGTCACAAAGTGAAGTCAGTGCTGTGACCTCGTATGCTGGCTTCAGATACCTCTTTTCTTTTTATCCTGACCCTCGTTGTCAAAGATATGGAAATCTCAAATGTCGTGTGTTCAATGCTCTTTAATTCCCATTTGTTTATGTCCATGTAATTCTAATCACACAGAGAGAAATGGGGCTGTGTTAAGGTAAGAGTGATCATTTTAAATTTAGTAAGAGGTCATAAAGTCGCCATCAATCATTAGACAATGACGACTGGGCCCAGTGCTCTTTATAAGTTGTGCTTTAGGGCTAGGTACAAACCTCCATGGTAGAGTGCCGGCCTCATATGAGCAAGGTCCCCAGTTCTACTCCCAGCATAAAGAAAATATAGTCTACACTTTATAAAAATATCAACATTAACTGGGGGAGGCAAATATCTACATACAAGATATGGGCGGAGTCATCTGGGGGAGGCAAATATCTACATACAAGATATGGGCGAAGTCATCTGGTCTTTCCTTTTGTTACTGTCATCATTATCATCATCATCATCATCACCACCATCATCATCATCATCAATCATCGACGTCATCACCACCACCACCGCCACAATTGTCACTGCCCTGCGCTCACCTGGGAGCTAAGAAAATGTGACAGAAAACAGATCCGCCTCCTGACCTCAACTCCTGAAAGTTCACCTCCCTTAGGAGATCCTACTCAAAGTCTTTTGATTTGCTTTGGGCCAAGATGATCTAATAAGGTGATTTCAAACAAGGGTTTCTGGTTCATGAATAACACTTGAGGACTGAGGTCAGCTCTCTGGATGGTCAATCATGTCAAAACGTTGGAGCCCCCAGACAAACTATGGCCACCTAAGCTCAGACAAACCTCACCATTGCTACTCTGCACATGATGTCGCACACCGTGGCTGGCAGAATTAACTGTTCATTCTACTGGGAGGACAAAACTAGAAGCCAAATATGTCCAGGATGATCCCGTATTTGACTCCCGGAATCTCTTCCTAACTATGGTTTTAATCCATCTTTACCAGATGAATCAGAATAAGAAATATAACTGATCTCAATGATTCTGTGGGCTCCTCTATTAAATCACCAAATACAAAGCTCACCTGAGGTACCCCTAAACCTGTGATTTGCAATGGAGACAATCTTATGGAGTGTTTTGTAACTTTGGAGAGTGCTGAATCTTTACCAAACAGGAAATAGACACAGACTTTTGTACCATAACTACTGTCAGGGAATACTTCTGAGTTGTAAAGACGACCTTAATGGGTTTTATACATGCACCAGTAGGAAGCTGATGTTACTCGTAGGAGAAAAGCATGGGGGCGGGGGAAGAGAGAGAGCATGGCATTTCTTTTAAATGTTAGCTCCAACACACACTGGGCAGGGAGGCCTGGGGCACAAAGAAAAGGAAGGGCCTGGGGATGTAGCTTAGTGGGCACAATGCTTGCCTAGCAAACTCAAGACCTAGATTCAATCTCCACCACCACACAAGACCAGCATGATACATCCCTATAACCCCATCCCTCAGCAGAATCAGAAGATCAAGGTTGTCCTCAGTAGTGAATTTGAGGATGTAGTGAATTTGAGGATGGCCTGGCCTATATAAAACCTCAAAACAATACAAAATGCTGGGCGGTGTCAGCAAAGGCGGTGGCACATGCCCTTAATCCCAGCATTAATCCGGAGGCAGATGCAGGAAGATTTCTGGGAGCTCAAGGCCACCCTGGTCTACAGATCAAGGTCCAGAAGAGCCAGGGCTGTTACACAGAAAAATCTGGTCTTGAGAAACTAAAAAGGGACAGGGAGCGGAGCAGAGGCATAGGAATGAAAATGTGCAGTTAACAGTTAGGAACTGAGATCTTCTGGGCTACCTGATAAAGACTCATGTGTAAGTCACTACTAACCTAATCCTTTAGAATTCATTGTCTGTTACCCTACAGAACTTCATGGCTTTCACACCAATGGCTGCAGCACTGGAATGGAGAGCCTTATGACTTTGGTGTGTTTGCTTGCTTGCTTGTTTGTTTGATTTTGTTTTGTTTTTGAAAGTAACCTGTTGCAAGGTATTTCCTATCCATTCACATTGAGACAGTGAGAGGTCAGTGATTGGAGGGGAGAGAAGAGGAGGAGGAGCTAAGAGAAGTGAGGGGAAGAGAGAGAGAAAGAGGCTCTGTGGACCAGAGGAGAGGAGGAGAGAGAGGGAGACTCGGATATCCAGATGGCTTCAGACATATTTCTGGTGTTTTGGAGAGGTTAGAAATATTGGGATAAGACTTTATCATTGTAAATTGGCATTGTGTAATTGGGAGTTGTATATACATAAATATATTTGGTTAACTATTCAAGTTTAATAGTCATGCTTTACCAGACTCTTGGAAGGAGTGGGTGCTGGGCAGAAGCATGGGACTCCCACCGTTTACAGAGTCTATGGTGGAGAGGAAACACAGCTGGGATGCTGTGAGAGCTAGCTGGGAAAGATTGGCTCGGCGGTGACAGTGAGAGCTGACCTGAGTGGGACCCGCTGAGAATTGGTGCAGAGGCCTGGCGGGGCGGTACTCATTTATAACTATTTCCCACTACGGTATCCAATTCTGTCTCTACTCGAAAGCATCTTTCTGAGAGAGGCAGCTCTTCTTTTCTTTGTTTCCAATTACTCATATTTATGGTGACTTTTTTCTTTCTTTTTTAATATTATTTGTTTATTTTTATTTTTATGAGTACACTGTAGTTGTCTACAAACACACACCAGAAGAGTGTGCACAGGATTCCATTACAGACGGTTGTGAGCCACCATGTGGTTGCTAGGAATTGAACTCAGGACCTCTGGAAGAGCAGTCAGTGCTCTTAACCACTGAGCCCATCTCTCCAGCCCTGGTGACTTTTTCTTTAGGCAACATTATTTTATTAACTATTCATATGCAAGAAGTTATCTGGGAATCTTTTTGAGGAGTGCAGAGTCACTTAGTCAAGATCTGTTCCTCTTGCAGACCCATACTGATGTCTCTTTAGAAGAAGTCTCACATCCAGATGGGAAGGGCCTAACAGAGGCATAACACAGGGGTTCCTGCTTGAGAATTCAGAGTTGTTAAGTTGAGCAACCTGGCTGCCCCTCGTTGGAGCAATTCCTCTTAGCCATACCCTGGCAACCACTTTGGGCTCCTACCTTACAGAAGCTGTTGAGCTGACAGAAGGAGGTGATGACCTTTTTCCCTACTTTGATATTCCTTTGAGCATTTAAATTCCTACCCAAGTTCCCTTCTCAAGAGATTGCCTTTTAAATAGCAGTGAGTATTCACCGCCATGCCCTTATCTTTAGATTACAGTCCACAAACATGGGTCGAGCAAATGAATGAGGGGGTTGTGGGAAAGCCATGGCTGCGCCTCCACCTGACACTCACAGAGCTTCCGGTGCTGTCAATACTCTGTTCAGATGATCTCTCCACCCTAGCCAGTTCAGGGAAGACTGTGGGTCAGTCCATGTCAGCATAAACTACATATGAACATGACAAGCTAACCACAGCTACTACCAAAGCCCCTTAGAAAAGTGATGTCGTGGCACAAGGCCCAAACAAGTGGAATCTGCCTTCATATGGGCAGGACTGGGGTGGGGTAGGGTGGGGGGTGTGGCATTAGAGAGGGTGTCTTCCAGAAAGCATCAGACGGTTTCTACTTCTAAACCACAGCACCCTTACTACATAGAAATGGCCCTGACATTTCTATGACCCCCGCAGATAACTAGGACTTGGAAATGCTTCTCGTTACCATGGCCTCTGAATCATCCTGGAGAACCTCTGGCTCCATAGCAACGGATGGGCTTTGATTGTTCAAAGGCAAGCTTGTAGCACAAGCACTGGAAGAACAAATGGCACCACGGTACCAAAAGAAAAACACGCCGTTTACCCGGAACAGTGACATGGGCGCCTTCAGCTACGAGCAGACGCTTTTCAGAACAGCCCATCCTTGGTTTTGCCACTACCTACAGTTCAGAAGGCAGAACCCTCCTGTAGGCACCAAACACACTTTCTGTCCCTTACTCCTATATAATGGAGGCACGTCTATATGTGATCCTAAGACTTGACAATCAAGCAAGGGACTGAGAAATAAGAAAAGAGGCTCAAGGCTTGCTTGTAGCTGCCCAAACATTCCTCTAATCCTGCCCATGCCAGCGGGTTGGCATACTGGCTACTCAACCCTGAGTAACCAGAACAGAATTGCATTGCACTGTTCTCCGTGCAAGGTGTAACAATGACCCCTTTCCTCATTTACTTAAAGCAGATCTGTTTTATATCAACTGCATCCAAAATGACATTTACTAAATGGGGGAAATCTCAAAACTTGCCCCTACCCCGCGCTCTCTGTGTGTGTGTGTGTGTGTGTGTGTGTGTGTGTGTGTTTGGTGCACACGTGTGTGTGCGTCCTGACACACATGTGAAAATCCAAGGCAGCCTCCTGTGCCAGTAACCCCTTCCATGTCTAAGACACTGATCTTACCCTCTACTCACTCCTACACAGAGAGCTTGTCCAAATTACATTATGAGTCTTGATGGGCCCAAGTCATGAAAGGTATGTGTGTCAAGAGGTCACAGTTTGGACATAAACCGAAGTGAAGAAATGAAAGTCCTTTCGGTAGTTGGCCTGTGACACAGAGAGAGAAAAAAAAAAAAAAACATGGCCACAAAGATATGCCAGAGGGTGATATGCCCAAATCAGTACTTGTGAGAAATTAGCACATTTTTTGAAAGTCATTTTTTGATGTTAGTTAGCAATTGAAGAACGCAATTTGGTGAATTGGTACATTTTGAATGTTTACATGTAAGTGTGAGGCTTTATATAGATGCAAATTCAGCGGGCAGGCCACAGTTCTCTTGTACGTTAAGTTTTACCTTGTTGGTTTCCATACATACTCTGACCTGTTCACTGATAAACTTTGGGAATTTTGTCAGCCTTTCTATGTCTCAGATTTCTTAACTGATAACAGTGGAATCCATCTCCCGTCTGACGTTGAGAGGCATCGCATCCCTATGACAACTTTTTCCTACCAAGAAGTAAAAAAGCCAATATCCAAGTGAGAGATCAGTGACTCCTTTTTAGATCTGTAAGAGAAGTGAGACCAGAGGGCAAACCAATACCAATAGGGATTATCTAGGTTTAGGTTAGCCCCTGGGCATGCTCATGGGAGATTATCTTGAATGGATTAATTGAGGCGTGAAGACCTTCCCACTCTGAGTGGTGTTATTCTTTTGGTAGGGTCCTTGACCATAAAAATCTGGAGAGCCACTTAGAGATCTGAACATTGACATTCATCTTGCTTTCTGCTTTTGGCTTGGTTGTGACATAACCAGTTACTTCAAGCTTCTGCTGATTTCCACACCATCCTGGGCTGTACCTTGAAGCATAAGCCAGAATAAACCCTTCTTGTCTTAATTTGGTTTTGTCTGGATACTTTATCACAGCAACAGGGAAAGGAACTAAGGCAGGGAGGTATTTCAGCTTTATTGGTAAGAAGATATATTGTTGTCAAATATGACGTCTCTTCCCGACTTGACCTCCAGATTGAATATAATCTCACTCACAACTCCCACAGTAAGTTCTTTTGTGGTTATTGTTAGCCGATTCTAAAGTGCAGAGGCACATGACTGACAGCCACTACCAGAGCACCAATAGGAGAAAAACACCAGAGAGAGGATGCTATCTATATTCAAGATGTGCTGTAAGGCTCAAGTAATTGAGACTGTGTGGTATTATGAGAGAAAAAGAAACCCACCCATGACCCTGAATAGATAGCCCAGAAATAGACCCACAGAAATACAATCAGCTAATCTTTGATAAAGGATCAAAGGCAATAGAGTGAAGTGGAAAAAAAAAGTAACTTTTGAACAACTGGTGCTGACACAAACTGGACATGCACATTCAAGACAAAAGCAAATACTGTAGAGACAACTCTTCACTCTCCTTGAAAAGTAACTCAGATGGACCAAATACAGACCTAAACATAAAAGATAACAGTCCAGTAAGATGTAAACCGAAGAAGGAAACAGCAGTGGTTGTCCATAGTGATGAGTACAGGAACATTAACAAAGGCAAAGAAAAAAAATCCATGCAAGACAGCATTGATAAGCTTCGCTTCGCTAAATAAACTGCTCTATAAAAGACACTCCAAAGAGAAAGAACAGAGTGGAAGAAAAGACTTTCCAAAGACATACCCATTACTAAAAGTCTAGAGGCCAAGACAGACTGTTTCCCACTCTTCCCTTTGTGTATGATACACAACTATTCTAGCAATGATCTCTATCTCCAGCCTCGAATTTTTTTTTTTTTAAATTCCACAGCAGGAGCTAGAGAGACATCTCAGTGGTTAAGGACAAATGCTGCTGCTACAGGAGACCTGGGTCTGGTGCCCAGCACCTCACATAGTGGCTCACAGCTGCCTGTAACTCTAGTTCCAGGGAAGCTTAAATCCTCTTACAGTTGCTGTAGGGACAGCACAAATGTGATCCACTTAAATGCACACAGATGAGACACTCAGACACATAAGATAAAAAATAAAAATAAAGACATCTTGATATCCAACATCAGGAAAAACAAAAACCCAGTTTTCAAAAATTGAACCAGAGACCTCACTAGATATCTGTCCCCTAAGGGAATATATAGGTAGCAAATGTGTGTGCAAGTAAGTGCTCCATAGGACATGTCATAGGAAAGTTCAGATTAAAACAAAGATATATCACTATGCACCTCTCAGAATGACCAAAAGTTGAGAACATTAACAACACCAAGCGTTGTGGATGACTTGGGGGCAGAAGGAACATTTATTCCCAGTGAGAACAGAAAACCATCTGGCTACCTCCAAAGGGTTTGGAAGGGTCCCACAAATCCAAATATAGTCTTAAGGTACAATACATGTTCCTTGGAATTTACCCCAAAGACATGGAAATGTATCATTGCAAAAGCCTGCATGAGAGTGTTCAGAGCAACATTGCCAACACTTGAAGCAAGTCAAAATATCCTTTAATTCACTAAGTATAGACTTGGGGTTATCATCTAGAACTAAAATGGAGTGAGCTGGCAAGTCATGGAAAGCCACAGAGAAGTCAGGCGGGGGGTGGGGATAACATCTTGCAAGACTCCAGCTGGATGCCAACAGGAGGAAGTCATGGAGTCAGCAAAGACCAGTGTTGTGTGGTCCTGCAAGGAAGAAAGGGATGGGAGGGCAGAATGCCAGGCACCAAAGCTACTCTGTATGCGACACAGTTACTATGAACACAAGCCAAATTTTCTCAAAACCACAGAAGGTACAATAACAAGTGTGAACCCTATGTAGACTATGGATGTGGGTGCTTACCATGTGTCAACATGGACTCATGGACTCATCAGGACTTACAAATGTGCCACTCTGGTGGTGGGATGTTGATAATGGAGGAAGCTGGGGATATAGACAGGAAATTTTCATACTCTCTGGTCTATTACACTGTGAATCTAAAACTGCTCTGGAAGTCTAAGTCTGTTTAAAATACTAAGCTGTGAGTGATTTAATAACTGTTTAATATATTACTAGGAAAATATCCAGTACAAAATTGATTCTAAGCTTATAAATCAATTAGCTATTGTCGGTACTGCCATTAAAATTATCACTGTAGATAACCCATACTGAATTGCTGGGGGACAGTTATGAGTATTTCTATTTACAGGAGCCTCTGTAACAAGAGGAAATGAAGGCTCAGAGAGGTTGGGAGCCTGATTAAAACTTACACAGCACCAGCTGGTTCTACGCCAAAGACACAACTCAAAACTCATCCTCCTTTCCACCATCTCTTCTCCCTCTGTGGCAAGGGAGTATAAGCAACTCTGTCTCCACCATCAAAGATACCTTGTTTACATTACAAACCTCCAAGTGGCATGATTGTGTGTTAGGTAACTTTGATCAAATATAGCACCTCCAGAGATGGTTGCTCTAAAAGGAGGGATGCCTAGCTATTCAGCATCTAGGTGAGATCAGATAGAATTCTTTGAAGATCTGAGGCAAGGTACTCAGGAGGACAGCCAGGATAACACTACAGAGCACAACCCCCAGTGTTAGACCTCAGGGTCAACTACTGGCTCCTGAATTACTGCTCTGACACAGTAGCCAGGTTACCCAAACCCTCTTCACCAGATGGCTGTGGATCAAACAGGGCAATATAGGTTGATACTCTGTGAGCTACTTAACTCTGAGAACATAGAAACCAGTATGTTTCTTTCTAGCCCAGGTGTCACACAGCTGTGTCTTACAAGCATATACTAAAAGGCAAAGCACTCCACCTTTCTCAAAGCATCCTTTAGAACAAATGAACTTGAACAGACTCCCTCGCTTGGCAGCACTTCCATTCCTCGAAACGTGAGCTAAAAAAAAGAATCCAGAGATGACCACTTGGGAACTCCGGGTCCTTTGTTTCCCTCCTTTCAGAAGAGTCAAAGGCTAGGATTTTTTAATCTCCTAAGCCTATGCATCAAGACCAGAGGCTGACACTGAACGGATAAACCAATTGGCAAAGAGCTTGCTGTGAGATCATGAGGACCTAAATTCAGCCCCCAACCTGGTGTGGTAGTTGCTGCAGGATTTTCCCTATCCAATCATATTAGGGCAGTGGAAGGCCTGTGATTGGACAGGAAAAGGGAGGCGGAGCTAGAAGTTGGGGAGATAGAGGTCATAGGAGGAGAAGGGAAAAGAACAGAGATGGCTTCGATGTGGACCTGCGTGGCATTTACTAGTCACATATAGCTATGCTTTTATAAGGTTAGAAATATTGGGATAAAGCTTTTATTATCAATTGGCTCTAAAATTATTGTATTGACAACTTGTAAAATGTAATATTATTTTTACATAAATCTGATTGGTTAATTAAGCATTAGGAGTCTTGATTTTACCTGGTAGTTAGGTGGTTGGTGAAGTAGCAGCTCATGGGCTATGTGGGGCATTGCGTGGTAGGGAGAGGAACTCAGGGTCTCCTGCCAGAGAAACGGCAGACAGAGGGACCGCCCAGTGAGACTGTGCCAGGCAGGTTCCCTGAGGCCCAGCATGAGCTCTGCTGACCACCGGGCAGTTGGTGGGTTGGCAAGATCACGGGAGTGTGGTCAGAACCCGCAGAGAGTTGGCGGGTCAACTTTTTTTTTTTTAATATTTCCCGAGACAGTAGTTAACACTCTAATCCCAGCACTGGGGAGGCAGAGGCCTGAGGAATTCCCTAGGGCTTTCTGGTTAGCTAGCCTAGCCTACCTAGCTAGCCCACATGAAGAACTCCAAGACAGTGAGAGATCTTCTCTCAAAGAACCAACAAACCATAAAACCAGGACAAGATAGTCAGCACCTGGGGAATGACTGGCAAGGTTGACCTCTAGCCTCAATGTAGCTACAAGTGCTTACACACACACACACACACACACACACACACACACACACACACACACACACCCCTGCATGAACAGGCATACATAAATGCACACACTCAGAAAGAATTAGATGAGTATTGTTGCAGGATCAGGACCCTCCACGTTCATTTACCTGCGCAGCTGTGAGTCATTGTAAGATTTTGATCCCTAGACATGGCAAAAAGCAGGGGACACAAGGGGGGTTGTTTGGGTAGTGGTCTATGGGGATGATCAAAGTATAAATCTGACAGTCTTTAAGTCTAGTCACCTAAATAACCATCTACCCAAGAGGAAAACTGAACAAAAACAGAGTGGGAATAGAGGAAGTGACATTCTGCATCTTCTAATCTGGTTCTTAACAGCAACCCATGCGTCTGCACATTGCCTGTTAACCATTTGCTTGATCCATTGCTTTTTAATTCCCTTAGTACTGGGGATGGAACTCTCCACCCTGTGCAGAGTGGTGGCCAAATCCTCATAAGTCAGTAAACAGCAAGAGCCCTGCCTCGCCCCCTCAACCACAGAGGCAATGTTCACATGAGGGACAAACCGAAACCTGCCTGAGAGCCTAGAGATTGGTGATGCAGACAATGACAGCCAATCAGGAACTGCCATTTGGAGGGCATGCTTGCTTGGGACCAATAGGATGAGGGTGAAGGGTATAAAGGGTGTTCCCCAAGAATTAATAAATGAGCTTGCTCATCTTGCACATTGATCCTGTGCCTTCTCACCCACTGCCCCCAAGGGGGATGCCAGGCAGGACAGAGAACTCAGGCGACAAGTTGTTACACTCCAGGCAAGCACTCCACACTGAGCTCCACGTCCAGTCCTCATATTTTCTCAGCTACAGCCCTGGCAGTCTTCTCTAACCTGACATAGCAACTTTAAACTGTTCTTCAAATATCAGAATGTTCTAATTCGTATTCATACCCAACACTCTGCAGATAAAGAAGCTCGATTTCCCAAACTGCTAAGGAGCAGGCTTTCTTGCTTCCCTCTGCTTCCAGACAGCCTGAAGACAAGCGGGCAACTTTCCAGCCAGGGGTTGGAACAATCACTTTGACACAACCTCGATCTTCCCAGGGGAACAAAGAAAGACATTCAAGTAATTTTTCATCATTTAAAGTTGGGGCTCTATTCTCAGGAACATATGTGAGATTTTTGTTGTATCAATACCCTGCATTTATAGCAACACTGGTGACAGCTCACTGTAATGTAATCTTAAGGGACCAAGATTATTATGTTGCTTACGGTTACACTGCCTTTACCTCATGCCACATAAAGCAGCATTAAAAAGTCTGACTGGCAACCTGCTCACACCAGAAAAAGACCCAAGAATAAACAAAATAATGTTAAAAGTAGACACCTGATTAAAACCCTCAAGGGGAATAACACTGACTGCTGAAACAGGGGAAAATGCTGAAACAAATGGAAACTCGAAGATGCTAAAACAAATAGAAGCTCATCCAGAAATCTGAGATGTTAGATATGAGACAGATAACACTTTAAGATGTCAATAAAGGTGCTAGAAGAACTCAAGTCCAGGAGGTCCGTTAGGAAGCTGGGTACAAGGTGAAGGGCATGAAAATTAGAATGAGAATGAGCCTCAAGTTTCCATCGAAAAGTTAGTTTCTAAATAAGAAGAAACCATAGATTCAGAAAACTGAGGAAGAAATAAAGACAATGGGTGAAATATAAACAAAGGAAAAGGGCCACATGCACACATGCATACATATATGCACAGGCGCTAATGCACACATGCATGTAAGGAGCCATGGCCCTAGTCTACAGTTGGCTTTGTAGTGAAAATACCTGTTTTAAGTGGTAATATTACAGACTATTGATTTAATAAAATACTGCTATATAATTTTATTGAAGGAATGAATAAAAAGGAATTATGTAGATAGTAAGAGATATATCATATTTCCCAGAAAGTCAATAGATGGATAAAAACAATAACTACATAGCTAGGAATATAACTGTAAATGAAAGGAAATTATATGTGTGTGTATATATATATATATATATATATATATATATATATATATGAAATTATATATATATATGCCTCTAGAGAGAGGGGAGGGAAAAAGAAAAGCTTTTATTTCTTGGCTTTATAACATATGGTGGTTTTTCAAAAGCATGAATGTGTGTCATGTTCACCAAAAATACACTTTTAATAGATAAAATTAAACACTTAAATTTCTACAGGATGTAATCAAAACTAGGGGCATTAAATACACCACTAAAATTGATATGTACCCTTAAACCAAATGATCATACGACACCTTAGACACCGGTATTTATACAGTCTTAAACACATGTTTACTTCTTTAGAGTTTACCACTCCAAAACTCAGAAGAGTTACCGCTGTCTCTTTGATGTTAAGTGATCTCCAAACATCTCTGACAGATCTTCCACCTTCTCTGACTTACACAGGAACAAACAAAGTATTTGGTGGGAGTGGAGGGGAACTAATAATTTCATAACTGATCAAAACCTTTATCTCCACATCAAATGTTTTGGTCCATTCAGCAATATCTATTGTTCCTAATACTAAACATACCACTTGATAAGCACCTAGACAAAGCATGATATACTTCTCTCCTAATAAAGGTAATTTACATGTATATCTTTTTTGCTTGAATGGATGTCTACACACCATGTGCATGCCTAGTACCCACAGATGCCAGCATAGGTTATAGGATCTCCTGGAACTGGAGTTACAGATGGTTGTGAATTGCTCGCTCTGAGACTATGGGAAACCAAACCCAGGTCTTCTGGAAAGCAGCCAGTGTTCTTAATCGCTAAGCCACCTCACCAGCCCTGATTTGAAGCATTTTTTAAATGTATACCCGTAAAGTCATAAGCTATATTCTCTGTCTACAGTGACTCTGTCCCTCCTCACAATTTTCTCTGAAGTGAAGATTTTCTCTAAAACATAAGTACGTCCTGCTCCAATAACATCTTCTTGAACCAAACAGGCTCAGGCTTAGAACAGGCATGCAGGGATGGAAACTCATCATTTGTATTCTTTTGCTGTAGCTTAGCTTTCAAAACAGGCAAATTGATTTGACAAAAAAAAAAAAAAAAACAAAAACCAAGAAACAAACTAATTCCAACACAGCACTTAGGTAGAATAACTTGCTTACCTCTGTTGGTTTATAGCAGTCTACCAGAGCTTCCTAGAATTAAATACACAGAGAGTCAGGATTTTTCCTTTTCAAATTCATCATCTTAAAGGTGAAATTAAAAGTCATTTCTTATTAATTTCAATTATTTTATCTTAAATTGTGTATGTGTGCATGTATATGTGTGCGTGCATGCATGTGTGTGTGCGTGTGTGTATGTGTGCATGTGTGTATATATGTGTGTGCATGTGTGTGTAGTGCGTGTGCATGTGTGCATATATATGTGTGTGTGTGTGTGTGAGTATGTGTGTGATATGTACACATGAGTGCAGGATTCACGAAAGCCAGGGGAGGATTCTCGATGTCCCATGGAACTGGAGTTACAGACAGTTGTGAGCCACCGACGTGGGTGCTTGGAACTGAACTCTAGGTCTCTGGAAGAGCAGCAAATGCTCTTAATTGCTGAGCCTTCTCCCCAGCCTCCTCATTTCATTTTTAAATCATTATTTTACAACAGTCTGTCAAGCATTACTACTGACTGACTACCCACAGTCACATTTTATTTCATCAAATGTAGAAATCAATAAACACATATCTAGAAATATTATTCTAAATAAATTTCATTTAAAAGATCCAGTTGGTCAGCTAAAATGTAAAAATGCCATTCATATACAGCCATATTTTGTCTTAGTATGAAGATATATATGCACATATATGTACATGTACATATATGTGCATATACATATACATGCACATATATGCACATACACATATACACACATGCATATACATAGATATACACATATATATGCATACATATACATACTACATAGTTTTTGAAAAACAAAAGACTTGCTTTTGTGCTATCACAGCTTTGAAAAATCAAATATAACCCTCACTAAATTATAAATTATAAATATAGAATGATATTTTCCCTCTTTCTGCACACACACACACATGTACACACACACACCCTTTCCTTTGCATTACCTACCTGGCTCACATTAAACTGGACATACTTAAAGCTGAGACCCTGTCTGTGCAAGATGATGACAACCACCCTGGACATGGAGAGAGGGCTTGAGCCATGATTCAGCCATAGATGGTTTTATCTTGTTCTCACACTTGTGGGCACCAAGCAGGGAGAGAACTTGGAGGACAACCAAAAAGCCCCTTTCAAATTCTCAACTGATTTTTTAAATGTCATTTTATTTTCAATATAACTGATGTCTGCTTTATCCTTTTTTTTAAATTACTGTCACGGGGCCAAGTGTGGTGGCACATGCCTTTAATCCCAGCACTCTGGAAGCAGAGGCAGAAGTAGGCAGATCTCTCTGAGTTTGAGGCCAGCCTGGTCTACAAAATGAGTTCCAGGATAGCCAAGGCTATACAGAGAAATACTGTCTTGAAAACAAAACAAAACACCAAAAAAACTATTGTTGCCCAATGAAATCTACACACAAGGAATAATCATTAGAACTGAGGCCGATCGGCACTCTCAGGTGCTCATAATTATGAACACATTAATCACGGCAATGAGGTAAATGTGCATTTTGATTGGCTCCAGGCATCACGTGACACTGGGGATAGCCAACAACCACTAACAGTAATTACCAGTGGACTTTAATTACCATGACAATGGCAGGTCACAGGTTAATTAGTTTTCCAAACTGCCCAGTGCAGATTGAGACATGACCTCCTATGGGAAAATCTGGGTTGAATTGCTGTCTGCTAAGAAACATTAGGCACAGGCTAGTGAGATGGATCAGCGGTTAAGAGCCCTGACTGCTCTTCCGGAGGTCATGAGTTCAAATCCCAGCAACCACATGCTGGCTCATAACCATCTGTAATGTGAAACAAATAAAAAAACCTATGGGCTGGAGTGAGTGGGGCTGGAGTGAGCGGTGTGCCCAAGCGAGTGGTGCCAGAGCGAGGCTGGAGCAAGAGAGAGAAGGGAAGTGGGGGTGGGGGGGAGAAACATTAGGCAGCTCGATCCCACAATTCTGGCAGAATATAATCAGGTGAGCACCTAATAAAAGGTATTTTACTAAACACAATCACATTCCAAGCAATCTAATTCTAGAAATTGATGTCATAAATGACTTAATCCACAATTGCAAGATGAGAGTCCAGGGATTTGATGTTCTCAGGTTTGGTTCAGTCTCTCTCCTTATCACTTGCCTGCACAGCACCTCTGCCTTCCCTGAAGGTCGACCTTTCAAGATGGAACCGACTTTGTCTCCCAAAATAATGTTTGGGAGCACTGTCCCAGAAGGTCCCTGGAAAACTGTTGTCAACAGATGTTTTTATTATCAGGCTTGAAGGAGATGGTCAAGCTAGCACTGATGCTTTCTGTTCTGTTAAATGTCATTGTTCAAATCCTGGGGACTGCCAGTGCTCCTTCCAGACAGCATCAGTTGGTACCCAGGCGTTGGAGACCCAAGTGGACTCACACATCTGTATCTAGGACATCCTAGATTTTGAACCGTGTTTACCTGTAATTTCGAAGCTCTTTCCTCCTCGCTGTCGGCATCGAGAAGATCATCAATGTCTATTTCTACATCTGGCATTTCTTCTTCCTGGGGAGAGCAAATGTGAATGAGGGCTTTAGTGTAGGGAAAAACTAAATCCAGCGCGCTAACGCAATCTAGTTAAATACAGGATCGCACTATCCAGAAGCAGGGCAATGGCGGATAAGAAGAGGGAAGGCAAGAGTAGAGGATCAGGGATGGGAGATGGAGAAGGACAAAGAAAGGGGGATAGAAAGGAGAGATGGGAAGGAAGGAGAAAGAAAGAAGGATGAGAGGGAACAAAGGCAGTAGCATCACATTCTGCTCCTAGCGGTAATCACACCTATGGGTAGATCAGGATAGATTGGTAGAGTTCTGAAACAGTGGGCATTACAGATTCTGATTTGCACATATTCTTCTCTTGGGGACCACACCTATCTTTACTGTGGGCCACATCTCTCTTCACAGCTTCTGGTCTATAGAAAACCTGACGCCGCCACAGGGTTTTGGTCAGAAGCGTCACCTAATCAGACACGGATTCGTAGATGTGTAAGCTAAGACCCAAGGGAGTTCTAAGAAAGATGCTCTTTCTACAAGAGAACTCCTCATTCCCTCTGAACGAGTGCAGGTTGAGGGAAGATGGAGCCCTGGACATTGCTGCCTTGGGCAAAAAAAAAAAAAAAAACAAAAAACCCAAAACATTAACAAGAGGAAGAGAGGGGTGGGAAAAGGGGAGGGGCTGGGAGGAGTAGGGGCGGGGCTTGGAGGAGTGGGGGCGGGGAGAGAGAGGAGTGAACGTGGTCTTGCTATGTAGTATGAAATTCTCTAAGAAATAATAAAAATAATTTTAAAGCAGTTTCTAGGTAAAACCACTAAGCCACCGGGTCAAGCACATTTGAGTAGATGCCTGATATTGTTTAAGACAATTTGGGTTGAGCAACCAGACATCCAGCCCAGAAAAGGAGACAGGCCCAAGACCTCAGTGGTTTGGAAACTGAGTATCCAGCACTCAGCAGCCCTCTGTTCTGTCACTGGAGTCTTCCCTTTACATCTTCAAATGTAAAAATAAATCAGTCAGTGAGAGAGATCTGCAACTTTGTGCTTGATCTTGCCCCATGCCTTCACCAGCTGCCTGACTCCGCTCAGCCCCAACAGGAGTTGAAGGGTGTCAGAAGTAGCTGGAAAGAAAGTTACCCGTGAAGACAACCAGGGTCACCCGGCCTTCGCTGCTCCATGTAAATTAAGTATCTGGTCTTGAATCTCCTGTGAGGCTGACATTCTGAACATCTCCAACAATCTGATTTTGTATACATTTGAAGTCATGGCATAAAGGAATGCTGCCGTCAGGGGAGTTTTGTTGCTAATGGGGGCCCCTAAACAGATGAGCAGTAGAGGTGTAGACTGCAGGATTCTCTGTAGTGAAAGGACCCATGAGGTTCCAACCACCAGCAGCGAAACCCCACTGGCTTACAGAATAACATTTAGAGGACAGCAGGTACTGTGGGAGACCATGGGCTGCTGAGTCACCTGTAGGCTGGTCATTTACTCTTTAGCCATCCTCAGGACAAGAGGATCTAATGATGAACCCCAGTATGTGTGTTTCAGAAAGTGATGCCGAAGATGAATTCAGCTCCAGCCACAGTTCAGCATGACTGTGGGACCTTGGTGTGAGACAACGCCATAATCCTGTAGCCATCAGTCACGTGTAGCCATTCCCCAGGACCCCAGGTTCTGGCTTGGTTCTGACCTCTGCAGTCACCTGGCTGCAGCCAGGCTCTCCCCACCCCTCGCTTACCTGGCAACCCGACTCTATAAATGGAGCCCCTCCACGCGCTCTCGCTCTCTCTCGGAACCCCCCCTTTTTTTTTTATCTGTATCTCTTGTCTCTCTCTGTCTCTCTATTTTCTCTCTTTTCCACGTGGTTATGGCTTTTTTAAAAATCTATTTTCACTTTTCTCTTTATCTGTCTCTTTCTCTCTTTCTATTTTCTAAATAATAAAGTACCAAAGCTATGAGCCATCTCTTATTAAATTTGCCGCACGGAGCTAGCCTCAGTGCATTCACAGCCACAGGGGAAGGATCGAAACCATTGCAGCCAAGCTGTCTCAGCTAGTCAAACGCCCAAATAGATACCGGGAGATCTACGCCAGAATGGCACCGCCTTCTGAGAGAGATCTCCCTGCCCTGCACCCCCTAGCAGGCGGGCTTCATGCTCTTGCTCCAGCGCTCGCTCGCGCTGAGGCACGCGCGTGTCCTGCCGGCTTCCCTAATCCCCACGCGGGGCTCAGCGCCTGCCTGTATCTCATACGGGGGATGTGTCTGCCACTTCTGCCCGAGCGAGACTCACACGCCGCCGCTGCCCTGCGTGCTTTCTTTCTTTTTTTTCTTTCTTCCCCCCCCCCCACACACACATGACAACTTCTTAATCGGTACCTTGTAAGGCAGGAACACCTTTGCAGATCTCAGCTGGTTCCGCTCAAGAAAAGCCACGCAAAATAGACCATGAGTTTCGATGTAATCTACAGACAACACAGCTTCCCTCTCATCATGACCCTGCTCCTCCTGAGAATGGATCACTGGGCTCAGTATTTATCCTCTGAGGACACCAAGCATTGGTTTATGCCATGGCTTTGTGAAATCAAGGAACACGGCACAGACTCTACTCAAGAAATGGGTATCGTGGGCAGTTTAGGGTCTTCTGTTCTGGAAGAAGTCAAAGGTACAGTCAATAATAACTACCTCCTCAGAACAGTACAGAAGACGGGTCCCCCTTTAAAAAAAAAGTCACAGGAAGAGCTTTGATGCTGAGCCAAGCTTTATCAAAACAGCTACTTTGTGTGATGACGTAGACCCCAGTCAGGGGGTACCTCAGTCGGATGTCCTTCCATTAGGAATGCACAGGGCTGTGGCTCTCTGTTAGCTACTATTCTTGCCCTGTTTCCCCAAAGGAGAAAAGCTGACCTAATATGGTCACCACGGGTGGTACTTAAATTCCTCAAATGAGAGCCAGAGATGGATAAGTGTTTTATTGGCACCAAGCACATTCAAGCAAGCAGCTTCTACACTAGATGTAGAACATTTCAACACTACAAAAAGGACTGATGGGCTGCAAGACCATGTAGCCACTAAGTCTCTGGACCAGAGTCAGGAAGCAAAGGCTCCATCTTAAAAAGCCTTAATATGAAAAGGGATTAAGAGGTGCATGGGAAATACCGAGTCTTAAGACCACTCCCAGGTCACTCCTGAGACCCAAGACCATGTGGCTGGGAAACTCTGAGCTCCTGTTGCAAGAGGCAATGCTGATACAGGATTGACTGAGTAATCCTCAGGTAGACACAGAGTCTCTGCCTGACCAGCTCTCAGAGGCCCGGAGCGGGCAAGTGCAGCCTATGTGCAGAACAGAGGCTTTCAAAGGCTGGTGATTCTGCATGCATGGAGGTTCTCTTCAGCTCTGGACACTGGATGCTATTTCTAGAACAAAGACAGACCCAATAATTTACAGGGCAGTGAAGGCTCCCATAGTCTACCTAACCAGAGCCTTTGGGTATTTGCCTCACATTGAAAATATGTCCTTATACAGTGGTATTCTGGTATCAAGAAGTGAATCAGAGTGTCGAGAAGTGTTCTTCAGAGCGCTGGAGGATGTTAGCTCCCAGCATCTTTAGGCAAGTGTTCTCCTACTGGTACTGAGACTGTGACCCCCTAGGCAAAAGCCACAGTGGGATAAAAATGATTCTAAGAGGTACTTGTGTTCTTTCTTGAGCTACCAAGATATTACTTTCTTTATTTCAAATATAAAATTGTGCATTTGACAGGTATTCAGAGTGGAAACTGAATTTGACCTCCAAAAGGAATATACCAAAGGTTACAATTGATGTCTAACACAGGAATGGACCACAGATCCTTTAGGGCTATGTGAGCACTCTACAAAAACATTTATACTTCATGCTTTCATTCTAATGACAACTCTCCTCCCCCCCAAAGTTACTGTAAACAAGCACATTCATGGACCATCTAGGACTGACCCATCATTCTGGGCCAACTGCATTTGCGCATCATACCAAACAGGAATTATGTCAGTTGTCATGGCTAATGACAAAGGTTGGAGGGCAGACTAAATATATATAAATTTTATAATAGGACACTCACTCGCACAGCGATAGTAAGTGATATCATACAGACAACGTTATGCTGCAGCAATATGTACAGAATCCCTGCTACTGAAAGAACTGTCAGTCATCTCAATACACTGAAGGGTATGCACTTAAGATGGCTGTGCTTGATGTTTGAGCTGCAGTTTCGGGTATGATTCTGTAATTGGAAGAACCATAAGCAATAGGAGTTGATACCTGTTTTTAAATGACACGTGTACAAATGATGTTATAATATTCAATATTTCAATAAACAATCTATAAGAAATTATTCCCACATCAAAATATCAGAACACTGGGAATGAAAAGCAGACCTCGGAGGATTTCAATAGGAAATGGGTTGCATACATTGGGTTAGAGAGTCAAGGCCAGAAGGCTTCCCAACAGAAACACAGAGTGCTTTAAGCCATGAACAAGTCCTTCATCTCTTTTGTGTAGCTGTGACAGAATGTCTGAAGCTGGAAGATGTACATAGAGAAGGAGTCTAACTTTGATGGCTGTCTCCTCCCCAAAAGGTCTGTCAAGAGCGACAAGGAAGACCACAGGCATTTTGATGAATCGGGTCTTACATCCCAGTATATTTACCTCCTACGTGGATAGAAGCACTCTGGAGGAGCAAAGAAATCAACTGAGGAAGAAGCCACCTGGATTGCTAATTGACAAAGCTCAGAGGGGGCAAAATAAAGGCATGACTGAGGGTGGACAAGCAGGCAGGGGCTTGAAGAGCCACAGCTGGACCAGAGGTGCATCTGGGACTGACTACGAAGATGTGGGGCCAGTGCCCAACATACACACACACACACATACACATACAAACACACACACACATACACATACACACACACACATACACATATACCCACATATACACATATACACACACACATACACAAACATACACACATACACTGACATTCACACGTACATACATAAATATACACACATACACCAACATGCACACATATACACACATATATACACATACATATATATATACACATATATACACACATACACATATACACACATATGTACACACACACATATGCCCACATACACATATATACACATATACACACATACATGCACACATATACACACATGCACACATATACACACATACACCAACATTCTACATACATACACACATATACCGACATGCACACATATACACACTACACACATACATACACATACATACACACACATACATATACACATTTACACATATGCACACATACATACACACA
This sequence comes from Tokudaia tokunoshimensis, assembly GCA_036184795.1. NCBI lineage: Eukaryota > Metazoa > Chordata > Mammalia > Rodentia > Muridae > Tokudaia > Tokudaia tokunoshimensis. The sequence goes on along the minus strand of BTHU01000006.1, from coordinate 72,921,998 downwards.
CGTATACACACATACACCGACATTCATACATACACACATATACCTACATGCACACGTATACACACACATACACACTACACTCATACATACACAATCATACACACATACATACACACACATATACACATACACTGACATTCATACATACACACATATACTGACATGCACACATATACACACACATATACACACTATACACATATACACATATGCACACATACACACATACATATATACACATATGCACACATACACACATACATATATATACACATATACACACACATACACACATATACACACACACATCTCACAAGCATAATGTCCTCCTAGTCAGGCCAGGGTGTCTTCAGTGTGAACATTAAACAACAGGAATAAATAGAAGACCTTGTCCCAGCCTGATGGCACGCTATAGTATTTCCCTAGGATGCACTTGCTTTAAAAAGTAAGTGAACAGAAAGCTCCTCAGAACTGAGCAACCAATCTCACCAATTACTTCTTTAAAAACATCACAATAGCCACACATGATGACACATATGCCTGTAACCCCAGTGTTCATGAGGTAGGGCAGGAAGATCCAAAGTTCAGTGTTATCCTGGGCTACATGGCGAATCAGAGGCTGCCTTTAGCTACATGAATATCTCTCTCTCTCTCTCTCTCTCTCACACACACACACACACACACACACCACACATATGAACACACACATTCACACACAAGTACACACACGTGTATACATACACACACATATACACACACATTGCTGACCACAAATGACTATGTTAAAGGGATGTTTTACACTCTATTCATAGGGATTATTGTTCTTGTCTTTCAAGACAGCAAGGCTTAGCCCACCCTTGTCACACACCCCGTAGCTTATGTTCTTTTCTGAAGAACTCACATACACAAGTGACAACTGCTACAGATGGGAGAGGCCCATCACACGTGCTGTCCCATCCCCCAAACATTCTGTCTTCCTTGCTTCCTGCTCATGAAAACGCATAGGATACAACTGACCAGGAGCTAAGTGATTTTACAAACACCTTGGGATGTGTTTGAATTTTTGACAGCTCACAGGCTTCATTTAGCACTTCCAGTTTTATTAACAAATGACTTGTGACACATCCACATGTCATAGCAGACCAAATCTCACTGCTATCTCAACATCGCAACAGCATACATCAAACACTGCCTGCTAGACAGGAAGATTGACATTCCCGGTGATGTTAGAGAATCCCAGAATAGCGGCTCTCAACTTGTAGGTCGTGACCCCTTTGGCAGTTGACTGACCTTTTTGCAGAGGTCACATGTCAGATATTCTGTATATGAGATATTTACATTATGATTTATAACAGTAGCAAAATTACAGTTATGAAGTAGCAACAAAAATAATTGTATGGCGGGGATGGGGGTCACCACAACATGAGGAACCGAATTAAAGGGTCACAACATTAGGAAAGTTGAGAACCACTGTTCTAGAAGAAGGCACAACTACATCAGGATCTCAGAAGTCCAGGTGGCAGGAGCAGGGGATTCCCAGTGGAGCTGAGGCCAGTGAAGAGAAGATCACCTGCAGATCACCGCAGGCTCCTATAAAATATCTGGCTTGTTCCAAAAGCAGGAATAGCTGCTGGAGGGTCTGAGCAGAAGGATGACATGACCTGGTTTACCTTTGAAATGTTTCACCCCCGCTGCTTGCTAAAGAATGGGCTTTTGGGGGAGGGAGACCATTTACACAGTCCCAGAAATAACTGCTATTAGATGAGACGGGCTCAGAGCAGAGCAGTCACGTGATATGTATTCTGCTCTTACAACTAGGCTCGTATGTGGGTCATGGCTGACCCAAACGTCACAGCCAGCTGAGTGCTCCTCTGCTGCTCTGCCAGTGGCTGAAGTGGGTGAAGGTAGAAACCTTTAATGAAGATGAACATTAATTGCAAACAGAGAAGCTGGCTGAGACTGCCCTGTAGGTGAAGGTATGAGAGAGGGTAGGTACTGTTTGAGGGGACACCTGCTCTCAGAGGTTAACAGGGCTATTAAACAGAAGTAACAAGCAAGCCGGCTGAGAAGGGCCTCCCTAGATTGTAACCTACTGACCACGTCACTTCTTTCCTACCCAACAGGTCAGTATTTCTCCTTCCTTAGAGCTGAACAGGTATCACTGTACCTCAGGAACCCCATTCCCACCCCTCAAAGTCTTCCTATCTATAGCAATTCATCTTAGGAACATACCTGAAGAACTCTTTATGCTCTCCAAATAAGGATAAATAGAAACTCTTAAAAAATGCAGAAGGTTGGAAAGACTGTTCAGTTGTTAAAGTACCTGCCTTGCACGCATGAAGGCATGAGTTCGAGCCCCAGGACCCATGTTTAAAAGGGAACAAAAGCCAGGTATGGTTACACATGCTTATAATCCTTGGAGAGCACAGAGGAGAGGCAGGTAGATGCCTGGGGTTTGCCTGCCTGCCTAACCTACTTGGAAAACTCCAAGTCAATGAGAGGCATGGTCTCCATAGTCACAAAAATTCCAGTGCCGTAGTTCTCAACCCTCCTAATGCTGTGACCCTTTGATTTAGTTCTTCATGTTGAGGTGATCCACAACCATAAAATTATTTTCATTATTACTTCACAACTGCAATTTTGCTACTGTTATGAATCGTGATGTAAATATGCAGGGTGTCTGTTATGTGAACCCTGTGACAGGGTCATTTGACTCCCAGAGAGGATGCTATAGATGGGAGACAGCTGAGGAATTGGTAGCTGAGGATGTCCTGTGTTCTCCACATATGCATACACATGCATTTAAACACACAACTGTATGCGCACATGCCCACGCACACACACAGAATCCGGCAGAAGTGATGGATACATTCATCTTTGGTCTCAATGTCTCTTGATGCCCTTTCCTTATGGAATAAGAGGAAGTCAGAGAGCTGGGTGACAAGGCTCAAAACAGAATTAAAGAGCCCCAACCTGACTTTCCTGGATCTGCTCTGGCTACCCTACCACTCAGCAGTTGAGACTGCGGGTCAGAGCCGGGTCACGGCATGGTGAGCGGTCCAGAGCAGGGAGTATGGAGAGAGATGGGTCTCTGCAGTCTGTGGGTGCTGGGGCAAGGTGCTCTACCTCCCAATGTTTCCTATCCTTGTAACAGGGTTACTGCCTGATTCTCAAGCTGGATGAAGAATGACCATGCTCAGGCCCAGGCACACAGTGCTAGCCCACGACATGGCAAAGAGACCAGAGAGGACACTAAGTGATTGTCGTATAGATTCAGTCTATTCCTCTTTTAAACATTAATAGATTCTCAATGTAAAAGTCTCTTCCAGGAAAGCTTAATTGCTGATGTCTGAACACACACACACACACACACACACACACACACGAAAGCCCTAACAGACTATCAGTTTGCTCAAAAACACAAGGATTAAAAGTGGGGGTGGTGGGGGAGGAAAAGAAAAGATAAGCAAAAATCCCAAGGTACAGTGCCAGGGAAAGAGCCGATAAGCCAGCCAGGGTTGTGCTGTCCAGAATGAGATTTCCACTCAGTGTTGAGAGAAGCCAGGGCCACAGCTGACAGATAGCATCCTGGCTAAAACTCAAAACAGACAAGTGTCCAAATGAAAGCCAGAGGCCAAGCCAAGGCCCAGAGAACCTGGAGCAAGGCACTGTGAACACAGTCTGGAGGGAGCAGCTGGGCCGTGACACAGCAGGGGCCGCGTCCACAGTGTCCAGTCTGCATGGCAGTTGAGACCCTGGGGAGGAGCAGAGAGAACAACTCAGACTCCCTGCTGGCAAGCCCACAGGGCTGCTCTGCATGAACTTGTTGCAAAGTTCCTTTCTTCGCTTCCCTTACAACACATAGGAGGTGACAGGATCTCACATGGGGTACCAGGGACACGCCAAGGTCAGAAGGTACACTGTGTGGCAAAGATCAGTCTTAGAGGGGCCAGTAATAAAACAAGCCAGGTACTACCAGAGCTTGCCTGTAAAATGAGCAAACCGAACAAGCTCCTTTGTAAATAATTGCTATGACCATTTATGTCTTGTGGAGTGCATTCGGTATGGACAAAGTGACTGTTCACAGGATGCCTTCGCGACCATCCTCTTCCTAAGCCACTGAGCAACGATATCACCCAAGTGTCACAGAATCAGTGAGTTTACCACCCATGACTAAGTTGCTGAGGGATGCTTCCAGCTGGCTACCACACACATATCCTCACCTCTCTCTAGTCCAATCCCCACTCTGAGGTCAGACTGACAGCTTTAAGAGGACAGAACTATCACTCTCTCCTTCCTTGGACCTTTGAGTGGCTTTCGACTTCTCTAAGGAAGAAATTCTTCAGGTTGGGGATTTATCTCAGTGTTAGAGCGCTTGCCTAGCAAACACAAGGCCTTGGGTTCCGTCATCAGCTCCAAGTAAAATTCATTCATTCATTCATTCATTCATTCATTCATTCATTCTTTGGGCAGTGATGGCCCACACCTTTATCACCAGCACTTGAGGTCTTTGAGTCTGAGACCAGTCTGGTCAATAGAGCAAGTTTCAGGATGGCCAGGACTGCACAAAAGAAAGCCTGCGCTAAAAAAGCCAAACACGCAAAAATCTCAAAGAATAAACTCACTAACACACTCTGTGAGCCAGACTTCTGACCTCTCTCCCTTCAACACCCCACTCATCACTTAAAGCAAGTGCCACCTAGGTTTCCACAAGGCTTGTGCACATGTTCAGTAAATAGATGGTATGCACCACCTAGGTTTCCACAAGGCTTGTGCACATGTTCAGTAAATAGATGGTAAGCTATGGTCATTATCTCACAACCTCTCCATACTATGGAAGCTGGTTTATAACATCACATCTCTCTGCTGTACTTAATGCATGTTCACTGGTTTCTACTAGTCAACCAGTCACTAACCTGTAAATCTTCCATGCTTTGCATGGTCTCAGAGGCGCAATCAGCCTCAAGGGACCATAGTTCCCAGGGTAGGTATTCTCATCTCCACCTTGCCCAACGTTTCCACACCCAAACGATATGACACCTCCTCCAGACATGGTCTCACCATTTGTGCTATACTCTTGAGACATGGCATGGGCGGGGGGAAGGAAGGTTTCTCCACTGGGGGTTTCAAAGACTGTAGAAGCATTAAGGGAAAACAAGAAAACACTTTCAATAGTGTAAACCCATAGCCTATGAGTCCTCTGAGTCATGGTGTGGAGGAGAGGAGGCCAAGACATCCACAACCAACAGGCTTCCAGGGAGCTCCACGGAGAGTCAAAGGATGACAGCAGTGTTGAGACATTCATGAATCCATAGCTCTTGCAGGATACGTATGGGCAGACTTGAGATATCAGTGAACATGTGGTGGGAGATGGGCAAGTCTTAGAGCCACTGAACATCTTTGGAGAACATGTGAACCTCAGTTGGAAAGCTTGACCTTATCTGTGACAAACATGGCCGAGATGGAGTCTTTGCAAATTGTTGTCTGCCAGGCTGTCAGACAGAGTAGAGGTCAAGTCTGCTTCTAAGAGCAGTGTCCAGAGGGGTTCATAAACTAGGGGACCAGACAAACAGTGTGTCTCCACTACCTGGTCCTGGACAGGCACACTTTGTCTGCAGACCTGATGAGCACAGGGTTCAATAAAGATTGCAAGGAAGCGGAGCAGGTGACTGTCTCTGGAGGCAAGTCATGAAGGCCCTGACACTGTGAGGGCTAGTTATGACAACTGCCAGTGTCTGGGAACTAAAACCAAGCCCAGGCAAGACTGTATGTCTTGGAAATAAATATATATGCTACAAATATATGCACATATATAGGTATATATACATATATGCATATATGCATATATTTGAAAATCCAGTGGTAAATTATTTTTGATTTTCTATAAAAGTACTCTGTCACGTGGTTTCAACAAGATTCCTGAAAAGAAATAAATTCAAGATGATTTCAAAGTTTACCTAGAGAGTTCAGGGAGAAGGCACAAAAGAAGACTAAGTGAGAAGAAACCCAGGTCTAAGATAAAGTATTGGAGTCAAAGCCCCACTCCCCTTGTTCCAAACTTGTAAAGTCTCTTCCCAGAGCACATCTGTCTCAGTCTGTTTGTGCTGCTACAAACAAACAAACAAACAAACAAACACCAGACTCCTTCCCAAAGAACAGAATTGTGTTCTCATGATCCAGGAAGCCTGCAACTCCAAGGTGAAGAAGCCGGCAGGTTTTGCGTCTGGTGAGGGCCCCATCTTTATCAATATTTTCCTGGCAGTGCCTTGCTAGCTTGCCGACCCAAGGGAAAAAAGGATGTATCCTCACCTCAAATGGTGAAAAACAGAAGCAAAATTGGGCTGAACGCTTTAACTTCAAACGAAGGCCATTCCCAATGGAGCTGCCTCATAGCTGAACCTTCTGGCCGAGATTCACTTCTTAATACTATCACACTGGTCACTCGGCTTCAGCACATGACTTTTGGAGGAACTTTTCCAAACTGTAGCAGGACTTTGCCGGAAAAACTGAAGAGTGGTTGTTAAGTCAGGACTCAAGAGTACCCACTCAGAGTCCTCCTACCATGAATTCATAAAAATGGCAGATTTCTTGGGGACCCCTATCAACACCAACCAAAACAGTGTCTGGGGGGCTACACAAGGAAGATCCATGGATTCTATTGCGGCATTTTTGAGTTCCTTTTAAATAAGAGAAGCCATTCATTGCAGATGATGACAAGATTTAAAAAAATAGAAAACCACTCTAGGACAGGGTCCCAAATTCCTGGATGATTCTGGAGAAAACCATAGACTCTATCTGATGACTACACACTGGGCTTGGGCACCGCTTTAGTTACTGATTTTCAGAGATCAGGAACTTAGAAGATCTACATAACATATCTACAGAGTGGGGCAGCAGGCAAGACGAGTTTAAACAAGTAATGTTGGGAGAAGCAGATGGCCGTGATGTGAGATGCTTTGTCCCTTGGCAGACAGGACACACTCGGCAGCATGAGGGTGGCTATCAGGATGTGTCACTCTGTCACTGATAGTCTTGGCTTCTTCAGAGACCCTCTGAGAGCAGATGGTTCTCCTGCATCCACCTTAGTATGTCTCGGACCCTGCTGGCACCTCCATCGGAAAGAGTTAAGAAAATTATCTTCTATTGCTTTTATAAGTACACATATGGGTCTTCACCCCAGGATAAAGGGACATCAGTGACAAGTCAGGAGAGGCTATTCTGGGGTGGGAATCGGTTGTACTGCTCAGCCATTCACACTTGCCTCAGTGGGATGCTGTCCATCCTCTGAGGAGAACTGCTGGTACCACACAGCCAAAGAACAGTCACATAGACCCAGGCATCCATGTTCCCCCTCCTCCATGGAGCAGGCAGGGGACAGGGGACACAGCAGATTGCCTCCACACTGGAAACAGGACCGCCGTTTTCTCCAATCTACTCCAATAACAGGGATGCCCACCCCAGGCATTCTGTGACAGTCTGGAAACCAGTTTTGCCACTCTGTGAAGCAGCCTGTCAGCTTTAGGCCATCTGTTCCCTCCTCCCTAACCTCAAAGACCCCCAGGCAAGCACTGAATACCAAATCTGATCCAAACACTTATTGCCAATCCATGCAAGACAAGTGTCCTCAGAGCCTGGATCTGAAGTCATGTTCTACAAGTTGGGGATAAGAGCCCACGGAGGTAAGAAACACCCAGATTAACTAACTTTCTTTCTTTCTTTCTTTCTTTCTTTCTTTCTTTCTTTCTTTCTTTCTTTCTTTCTTTCTTTCCTTCCTTCCTTCCTTCCTTCCTTCCTTCCTTCCTTTCTTTCTTTTTAAAGATTTATTACTCTATGTAAGAACACTGTAGCTGTCTTCAGACACACCAGAATTGGGTGTCAGATCTCATTACGGATGGTTGTGAGCCACCCTGTGGTTGCTGGGATTTGAACTCACAACCTTCGGAAGAGCAGTCAGCGTTCTTAAACACTGAACTGTCCCTCCAGCCCCCAAAAGTAACTACAGTCAGGTTGCTCACATGTGTTGGACCTGGGGCACATACAATCTTAACTTCAGGAGAAGTGAACCTGTGGCTTGTTTGTTACCCAACCTTTTCTCCCCATCCCCCATAAACAATTGGACTGAAGAAAAGACTCAATGGTAGACTGTCTAGCATGTGAAAGGCCTTGGATTCAATCCTGAGAGAGCGTGAGAGCAAGAGAGAGAGAGAGAGAGAGAGAGAGAGAGAGAGAGAGAGAGAGAGAGAGAGAGAGAGAGAGAAAGTGTGAGCATGGAAGAGTGAGAGGAGCTTTGCTCCAGGCTTTATATCTGGGCAAGAACAGCCGACCATCCTTCCTTAGTCCTCCCTTGTGAATGAGTGTCCCTCAAGGTTACATGGAAGGAGGCAGCAAGCCAGCAAGATGGTTCGGAGGTTGAAAGCCCCTCTGGACAAGCCTGACGACCTGAGTGTAGTACTCTGAACGACATGTCTCTCATAAGTTAGCATTTAAATACTTATCCCCAGTCGATGGAGGTGTTTGGGACATGAAGTGTGGCCATTTTGGAGGAAATACATCCCTGGGGGTGGGCTTTGAGATTTTAAGAGCCAGCTTCATTCTCAGATAGCTCTCTCTTTCTCTCTCTCTCTCTGTTCCCTGATTAATGTGTGATCTGAACCACTCCAGCCACAGAGTAATGGTGATAGATTCTTCTCCTTATGGGAACCATAAGCCCCAGATAAACTTCTAAACCTTGCCTTGGTCACAGTGTTTTATCACAGCGATAGAAGAATAACTCAATCACTGAGTTGACTCCTGAACCCTGAGGGAGAGGAAACACTCCACAAAGTTGTCCTCTGACTTCCTCTTGTGACATGTGTGCTAACGTCAGCTCTGACAAATAACCAAGAAAATAAAATTTTAAGGAGGCAGCATTTGAAGAGGTTTAGATCATGGAGAGTGACTGGTATGGATAGTAGAAAACAAAAGAATCTGGGTCCTTCCTCGCCCCAGGGCAAGTCTTCCTTTCCCTCCACAGGTGCTATTGACCCTGGTTGACACACATTCATAATGTGTGCCTTCATAATGTGATGCTGCCGATTATGTTAATCCCGGAGGCAAGCAGCTTCTGACAACGCTCCACTTCACAGCCCCCAATTTTGTTGTTCTAACTCAGTAGCAAAGCAAATGTCACCCCCACACTCCAATCTGTCCCTTTCACTACTACAACACACACTCCGATTATAGATTAGACATGGGCATCATTGGCAGAGGGAGGAAATGCCAAGCTTCAACTTGAACACGTGAACTGATTGGATTGTGTGTTTATTTTACAGAGAAAAGAGAGGTAACAAGGGGCAGGATCCTAATGCTAATCTTTGTTCTTATTTCCAGAAAGAGGTGCTGAATGCTTAATTGCACGACACTTTATTTCCCACTACATGGGATACATTTGGAGTTGAACTCAAGCTTGTGGATAAGGAGGGGGGAGACTTGAAATAAAACAATAAAGTCCACTAATCTGAAGCCTTGCTGGAAAAGGAGGGGGAAACTGAAACACCTCACACATAGTGGGTGTTCTAGAATCACCTGCTGCTAAGTGATAACTGTGTGATTTGTGTCCCAGTGGCTCTAGGGAGCTTGCTCCGTTGTCCTAAAGGCAAGTGTGGCTCACAATTTATGGTTGCTCGGCTGCCCTCCATGGCCATAAATCCTTGCTTGCTTCTAGGCTGTTCCAGGTGGCTCAGCTAATAGTTGAGTAGACATAATAAGAGTATATTGTGAAGGTTCACTTAAGGCCAAGGCTCTTATTCAGAAATGGGAGGGGTTAAACAGGACCACGATTCTTGGCTTGCGTGTGTGTTTTAGGAAGGAGGTATGCTGGTTCTCCCTCCACTCAAGGTGACAGGCTCCTCAGCTCAGACAAGGGCCAGACTCAAGAGTCTTGGGTCTTTGGCCTTTGATTTCCTGTGCATCTAAGAGATGGGGTGAAGGCCATTCAAGTTGACAACTGCCATTCACCTGACATTGAGTCTGCAGAGGAATTTCATGCCCTCTGGTACCACACCCCTGTGGTCATGCATATGTTAAAATTCACCACCAGTGACCCCAGGCTTGTTATTTGAGGAATAAGAAAATCTAGAGAGGGATGATGGGGACACATACACAATAATATGACGTTCGTATTGTCATGGAGAAGAATGTTTTAAAAACGTTAAAATGGCGGATTTTCCATCATGTGTATCTACCACAATAAAATCAAAACAGAACATCGAGATGAGCATCCATCATCTCTGCCTGCAAACTGAGTTTCTGAGGACAGGACTGGGACTCAACACCCCAAACACAGTACAGCATCCACATTTGGGTCCAAGCTGTGGAACGTTTACCAAATGTGATGGTTTGTATATGCTTGTCCCAGGGAGTGGCACTATTAGAAGATGTGGCCTTGTTGGAGGAAGTTTGTCACTGTGGGCTTGGGCTTGGAGATCTTCCTCCTAGATGCCTGAGGATGCCCAGTCTGTTCCTGGCTTCCTTTGGATAAAGATGTAGAACCCTCAGTTCCTCCTGCACCATGCCTGTCTGGATGCTACCATGCTTCTGACTTGATGACAATGGACTGATCCTCTGAACCTGTAAGCTAGCCCCAAGTAAATGTTGTCTTTTATAAATCTTCCATTGGTCATGGTGTCTGTTCATAGCAGTAAAACCCCAACTAATAAACCAAATGATAAATATTGATTAAAAAATAACAGACAAATGGAAGGTATGCCCAATAAGATGCTTGGGCCTGAAACCACCACTAAGTACATTTTCTAATGTTTAAGTTTATACGAGTAACCCACAAAATAACAAGAACACTTAACTTCCTTTTAAAATTGACCTAAATTTGCAGAGGTCATGGGAGCCATCTTTTTAAAGACTGTAACTACAAACTGCTAAGTCAAAACAAGCAAAGGGAAAGAGGACATGGATTTTTTTTTTACAGCTCTTGACTTTTTCAGTTCATCCTAGATGGAGTGCCTGTTGAATAAACTGTTTTATTTATGAGTGGGTTTAGCTGAACCTTTAAATACAGTGTCAGTAACAACAGAGTAGGTTGAACAAACAGACTTCCTACGCGTTCAATGAGATACTGAAAAACAGCAAACCTCTACTAGCAGGCAGCATAGACACAAGAAGTGGATCTTAAACTCTGTAACAAATGACTAGAACCTCATACCTTTCATTACAGTCAGGCAAGGCATTTTATTGGATTAACAAAAGACAGAATTGCTTATGCTTAAGGGGAAGCAGTAGGAGGCCAAGGCGATTAAATCGGGTGTAAAATCTTTTGAATGTAACACTTCTTAATCATTTTGAAGACATATTTTAAGAACACCTTGGGACAGTAAATTATTAGTGGATGAATGGATGTAAAAACATTTTATGATTGACATAGAAATTATGGCAGAACATAATTCGATTTTGTTCATGAAATTACGGACACCACTTCAAATCCCGTGTACATGCGTCCCGTAGAGTGAATGAGAGGCAGTATACTACACAATGACAATTCTTGCCTCACACTGAGCAAACCCTAAGAAGGGTTTTGTCGCTGAGAGAACATTTCTGGGGCTAAGGGAAAGATGACAAAAGTAGAAGAAAAGATTTGGGGAGAACAAGATAAAAAAAGTATCTTTTGTTAAGGTGAAGAAAAGTATATTCACAGCAGGCATTTGGTGAATATCTGCTTAGAAAGCCCAGGAGCTTCCAGAGCAAGGGGCTGGGGTGGGCTCCAGAGTCACACCAGGTCAGCATCAAAGGCAGGAAAAGGACGAGCGATAATCAGAAAGAGCTGTCGTGATCACAACATTCCGGATGTGTGACCTAGCGAAGGCTGAAGGAGTCCTGCATCCTTCCCGTCTCATCCTTCCCGTCTCATGCTCCCTCCCTGTTCAGTATCCAAGGAGGCAGGTGAGGCAAGCTTCTATTCTCTCCATCACACCTTCTGTCCTTGCTTTACATCTGGGCACTTTCCTTCATCCTCCTAACCTCTTACTCATTTCTAGAAATTCTCTTGAACATAGAGACATTGATGGAGACAGTCAGTCCTTCACAGTAACTGGAATAAAGTGAATGGGCTCTTTGTAGCTGTTGGTTTTCTTGTTATCTAATTTTGTTTTTTCTGAGCCTCGTGGTATTGGGGAGTCACTGACATAGCCAAAGTTCTGCCTGCCACAGCAGTCTGAGATTTTCCCACATTCTGAGACATAGCCACCTAGGCCACCACCTCTATCACTGCTTCCTCCTCCTCTTCCTCCTCCTCCTCCTCAATACAGATTCTTGAGCCCATTCCACAGAGATGCTAATTAGATAAAATCTAGATGGCTTTGATAGATCTCCCACTTCACCCCAAGTCCTGTGATTCTCTCAAATTTTGGCACCTAGAAAGCCTGGTCTTCTAGCCTTCTTTCTTTTGAATCAAAGCTCAGCCTATTTCTGCTTGCCAGGAGCAGTCTAGAGAGCAACACTTGCTTTACAGTTAAACTGGGATTTAAAATGAAAAAAAAATAAAAAGTGCAGGGGGGTGAAAAGAACCAATCATCAGAATCGTAGAGGATCAGTTCCCCTACACACACATATACACACTCATACACACATATACACACTATACACTCATACACACAGACATACACACACATACACACAGACATACACACACATATACTCATACACACACACATATACACACACATGCACACAAAGGGCGAGCATGCTACTATGTGCAAGTTACCTCTAGCTTTCTCGAGTGCAGTGGGAATAACCTAGTTCATACAGCCAATGGGGTGGGAGGAACCCACACAGTATGGCCAGGATTCAAGTCACAGTGTGCACACTGAGTATGCAAAGACAAAAATACACCAACCAAAATCTGCATCTACTCACACCTCATTCATGGAATTTCTTGGCTTCATGAGGCCCTTTTGGAGAATATAAAGAAAAGACACTACAGGGGACAGAAACAACCAAACCCAAAGCATTCATTCCCCCACGTTCCCTGTCAGTCACCATGGGCCTAGTCACTTGTGCTCCTCCACACACTCTGCCCTTCTGTCTACACCTCAATTGCCAGATCAGAGGCTACTATGAAGCCAAGACCCATTTCTTTCTTTGATACTCAAAAGGATGGGTATCTCTTTTCATGTCTTTCCTTTACATTCTCTATCAATACCTGTATGCCATATGTATACCTACTCCACCTACTCCAACACATGACCTTCCCTCTTTACTGAGAGGCTTGATAGAGCAATAACCAAGCCAGTCAATAAACAAAACGGGGTCTATGGACTTAAGTAACAAGAGGAGGGGGGAGAGAGAGAGAGAGAGAGAGAGAGAGAGAGAGAGAGAGAGAGAAACAGGCAGATGGTTGATCTAATTTAGAATCTTCTGAGAGACACATCTCTGGGTGTGTCTGTGAGAACATTTCCAGAAAGGTTTAACTGTTGGAGGAAGAGCCATCCTGAATGGACTCTCAGGCTAAATTTAAGGGAGTGGAACACCAGATCCATCTCTCTCTGCTTCCTGACTCTGGATGTAGTGTGACAATCAAGTCACATTCCTGATGCCTACTAGGCCATGATGGTTGTCCTGTCTTCCAAGCTGTGATGGATACTATCTGCTCAAATCATAAGTTTAAAACCCTTCCTTCCTTAGGTCATTTTCTCAGGCACTCTGTCACAGTAAATGAGAAAAGTAACCAAGACAGGGTGAAAGACAATATAGACAGAATCCTCATCCTTTTGGTATTTTTTTCTGAAATGCAAATGTTCCACCAAGGGAAGAGCAACTAGGGAGAAGGAGGCACCAAAGGGCAACAGGAAGATGGGTCTAGGCAGCACAGTGCTGAGTCATAGTCACAGGATGGTAACCTGTGTGAACAGAGTCCTAAAGGTCTTTAGGAAGGGAGTCCCTCAGAAATCTAGAGGGAGATCCTTTACAGGCTACAAAATAACCCAAGCAAAAGAAGTTGGCTATGAAGGACCATAAGAGGGGTTGCATAAAGAATGCAAAATAGAGAGAATAGTCAAGGATGGCCCTGAGACTGTCTTGAGTGTCAGTTAAGATGGTACACCATTCAATGAGCAAACAGGGCAGGAACAGAAGGCTGGTGATGAAAGAAGAAAAAACTCAGAAGTTTAGCTTCAAATGGATATAAGACCTACGTGTGAGCTTCCTGCTAGCATGGAGATGTCAGAGGGGCAGTTGATATGTAAGAATAGAGTTTGCTCAAGGGCTTGGGCTATAGATGCTAACCTGAGATTCACCAGTCTATTATTACCATAGAATCCTGAAAGAAAGACTATATAATAAGAAGAGCAACAACTGGAAAACTGTGGTTGGATCAGCAAAAAGGTTCAGATGATCTGATGCCTGGGCAGTCAGATGAAGAACATTAGTACCAGGAAAGGATGGACTGCAACCCCGCCTGGGAGATATGGATGGTAAGTGGACAGAACAAAGAACACAGAAGCTGCTGGATCCCCAGTGAAGCAGCTGCCATGTGATGTGAGTACTAACCCACAGTTAGTTCAAGAGACAACAGAGAGCTCGGTTATAACTCACCCACCCCAGCCACACTCCTTGCTACTCCCTGAAACCTTCATCCACAAAGACGACTTTCAGGAACTTACAAAAAGGCCAAGGCCAGGATTGGGATGGATCAACAAGGCTTCCAGGTTCTTAGCTTCATGACTTCCACTTGCAAGTAAAAACAACAAAAAAACACAACAAAACAACAAATAAACAACCAACAAAAACAATTGTTTGGGTCCAGCCATTGCCACTACCCATCTGCCACCCAACTCCCGTCCCATTGCCAGCTGCCCAACCATGGCAAATCATGTCTCCTCCCCATGTCCTCCTCAAGTGTAGCCATAGCACTCACTACTCAACTAGTGCTGGGTGAGCATCAGTAACAATTGTGAGGGTCACACGCTCCATGCTTGGCACAGAGGTCTGTGGGAATAAGAGCTATGACTATATTGAAACGAGGGGACTGTCTGCCCGAGCTCTGTAACTGTGAGAAGACTGAAGATATCAGCACACTGCTGCAAATAGGTAAATGCCCAGCCTGTGAGGCACAGATTTACGATTCAGGAGTTCATCTTTTATTACTAGTCAATGAATACAACGGTTGCTAAGTCTCACTGACCCCGCAAGTGCAAATCTGTCCCCGTTGGGCAGGCTTTTGGACAGGGGCCAGATACTGAAAAATGGCTGTGAAGTACAGCTTGATCTTTAAACAAAACAGCGCCCAGAATGCTGAAGAATTGGAATCTGGGTGGATCCTTTCTTGCTTGTCACTGGTCACTTTGGTAGCCTGAGGGACGCCGTCACTGGGAAACATACTGTCTCAGGTAATCTTACTATCTATTCCCACTTTATAGGTGTAGTGGGCTCATTGAACAGATAGTGGATGGTGGCGTTGCGACCAAAATCTGATCTGCTTAGCTCTATATCCTGTGCTTTCCTGTTTAATTGATTATTGCCCTTTAGTTACTATTATACCTTTTGGTGAAGCATCCCTCATGCTGCAGCACTGTGACCTCAGCTAAAGTTTTACAGATAGAGTTATTCTATACAAGGCTTCTGTATTGGTCTGAGAAAAGCTCTCAAGATTCCAAGTGTGGATACTTCTAGAAGCTGAGATCAGAAAAGGCTCCTACTGAGAGGATAACTGAGAGAGTCAGAGAGGAATGGTGAGTTTAACTGTCAGAAGAAACCCATCCTGCATGAAAGACACCTTAATGACAAATTGTCCTGGAGACTAAGTGCTTGCCTGGCTGCCTGCAAGGACAGGAGAATGTCTCCCAGTGTCACTTAAGGCCACACTGTGAAGTTGACCTCATATCCAATCAAAAGACCACAGTCTCCTTCATATCTAGTAAGAGTGGCTATGAAAAAGGAACCAATTATAAATCAGGTCACTAATAATGTTGGAATAGAGTCAGGCATAGTGGCACCTATAGTTCCAACATTCCAGGGGCTGAGATGAAGTTTGCTATGAAGCTGAGGCCAGCCAGGGCAACGGAGTGAGTTCCAGGCACACCTGACCTACAGAGTGAGACCTTGTCTCAAAACAGACAAAGAAAAACAAAACAAAACAAAAAACAAAGCAGTAACAATGACAGCAGCAAAAACCTACATCTATATTCATACTTGTATTATACGTGTGTGTTTGTGTGTGTGTGTGTTTGTGTAATAGACAGATGGACAGACAGACAGACAGATGGACGGATGGATGGATGGATGGACAGACGGATGGACGGACAGACAGAGACAGAGACTGGCTTTTGTTCTGAAGGAAAGGAATAGATTATTCAGACCTTTAAGAACTGACTTCAGTGACTTGGAAGAAAACAGATCTTATAAGAAGGGAGACTCAAACAAAGGTCCATTAGAACGCTCCATAAGAAAGGAATGGTCCTTCATTCAGCACTCATGCTGGACAATCACCATCTCCTTCTCATCTCCTGCTCTTCTCAAGAAGACCTGCACTCCAGCACGGGATAGCCAGTGGTCTGAGCACTGGACCACCATCCAGTCCCTGCAGCCCTTCTCTCCCCATCACTGCAGCCACAGTCTGGTCAGCCCTTGTAGCTTCCTGTCTCCTATGAGACCTCTTCTCTGCTAACTGTCAGAACTGCTCACTCCAGCCCATCTTCTGAAGGCAACACGGTCTCTTGAAAATTCAAATCCCGTGCAACCGCTTAGGAACAAACTCTATGTTTCAGGGTGTGTAGTGTAAATATTTGTCCAATCATCTAATTAAGCTATTTGCAAAAGATTCACACAAATAGATTCTTCACCAGAAAATCAGAAGCAGATTAATTTGCTCTAAATTAGAAACCCTGATGCTTTAAGCACAAAATTCTGTTGTGACAAAACAACCAATTATAGCATTCACCTAACAAAATAAGAAACCTTGATAATAAACAGACCTCTTCCAAGAGTGTAAAGCCATGTTAGAATATAGTATTCTGCATTGCCTTTTTATATTGTTGATCTTTTATAAAAATGAAAAAATACTAGAAATATGTAGCATTAAAGCCAATATGTTTATTTGGTATAAAATACAAATGTGGGCCTAACACAAAAATATAGAAAGCATTATCTGTGGAAATATAAATTATAACAATAATTAAAGCAAGTATAAAATAAAAATAGTAAGTCTGACCTAAAATAGAAATTTACGCAGTACCACCACCAACCCTCCAAATGGCTTTCCCTTAAACTTAAAATTTAGACCCTTTCCTTGGCCTGTGGGGTTCTCAAGGCGAGACATGGCCAACTACGACAACTTCACCTCATGCAATGGAACCCTGAATTCAAAATTTAAAAAATATAATTAACTGAGCAGGTCAGTGTTGAATGCTACAGACATCCCTAGATGGTGGCATCATATCTTAGAAGTAGACAGAAAAAGTGTACCTAGAGGCTTTGGGATTGTTCTGGTGTCCTTTCTGTTGTGGCAATAAAACAACAAACCACTCTGACCAAAAGCAGTTTAGATGAGGGAAGGGTTTATTTGGCTTATGCTTCTAGGTCACAAGCTATCACTGAGTCGTGGCAAGGACTCAGGCAGGAACTGAGCAGAAAGCAGAGAAGCCATGCTTCTCACTAGCGCTCTCTCTCTCTCTCTCTTTCTCTCTAGCTCATGCTCAACTAGCTTTCTTATACAGCTGAGAACTATGTGCCTAAGGATGGTTCAGCCCACAGTGGGCTTGACCTCCCGCATCAGTTCATAATCAAGACAAATCCCCGACAGATGTGGCCACAGATCAATCTGATCTAGGCAATTTTTCAGTCAATGTTTCCTATCAGATGACACCAGGTTGTCTCAAGTTGGCAATTAAAGCTAACCAGGATAGGGTACCTTCTCACAGAGAAAAACATAACTGATTCGTCTTCAAAATCCAAAAGAATCACTTGCTCTGTTATCAAAAGGAACAACTCAAACATTGAGAGATATGTGAACTACCCCAAATAAACACAGTACATCAACTAGTCTCAGCTATTGTATGTATATGTATGTGTATGTATATGTGTACATATATATATGTGCATGTGTATATGTATATATATGTGTATGTATATGTATGTATATTTTAATTATATAATGATATATTTTATATCATTATATACAACATGGGAACATATATATTATATATGTACATATACTCTTTATCTTTTTATCTTTTTATATTTATATCTTACTCATTTAAGAAATACATACATATATATTCATATGCAAACATATATAAACATATATACATATATGTATAATTTAAATGAAAGAGAGAGTTGGGGTGGGATATGGCTAAGTAGTTAAGTATTTTCTCCTCAGAAGTAAGGACCAGGGTTTAGATCCCCATACATCACATAAATGCCGGGAAATTCTGACTTTCAATGTCAGAATTGGGGACTCATCTCCCTGCACCCCCCGAGCTAGCTGACTAGAGAGACTAGCCATATTGGTTATCTCGGGGTTCAACTGAAAGACTCTGACTCAATGAAAAAGATGGACAAGTGACTGCTGGAAATAATAAACTAGCATACATCTTGGGTGTCCACATGTATAGACACACACATTCAATGTACACATACATGCATAACACACACACACACACACACACACACACACTAAAAATGGGAAACATAGATGTTATCAAATGCTGTGAACATCATCAAAACATCCATGTTTCATTTACTCATTTTAAGAAATGTCCGCCAGGCGGTGGTGGCGCACGCCTTTAATCCCAGCACTTGGGAGGCAGAGGCAGGCGGATTTCTGAGTTCGAGGCCAGCCTGGTCTACAGAGTGAGTTCCAGGACAGCCAGGGCTACACAGAGAAACCCTGCCTCGAAAAACCAAAAAAAAAAAAAGAAATGTCCCCCTTTAGTGATTCGGCAGTAGATTCGTGGAGAATCTATGAAATAAAACCTTTAGAAAAATCTTTCTGAACACTGAACGGCCTGAATGCCTGAAGGAAAATACATTTCTTATTCTATTTATTTTCTGTAGAGATGGAGAAATAAAATTGAATTTATGAACCATTTTCATTAACTCATCTCCTTTTTAAAATCTCAGTGCCACTAACTGTACTACAGCAAATACAAGTGAAGTTTATGACTAACATCAGCCAGAATTATTTGCTAATAATCTAAGATGACTCATTTGGAAAAAATAAAAACAAAACAGTCATTCTTCGCCCAGTGTGGAAAGTCTAATGTACCACAGTAATTATAAAAGATATAATTTGAGAATGACTGAATACCTATTTATATTCATTAATTTCTACATCATATGTACTTTCATGGTATCATGCATGATCCTCTGAGCCTATATTATTATAATATATATCATATATCATATGTCACATGTCACATATATTACATATTATATGTTATATAGCATATGGTAGATAATATATCATATTATATAATATGTAATATATAATGCATAACATAGAATGTTATATAACATATAGTAATAACATTATTTAAGTCCAAAAACAACCCTTTAAAATGTGTCTATGCCCTAATTCTCTCCACTTGACAGCCCCTGTAGGTGCAAAGGGCCCTTCATGAAAGATAAGGGCTATCATAAGGAAATCCTTGAGAAACTGAACCTATACCCCATGTGAAGACAAAGGAGAAGGTGACTCTCTGCAAACCAGCAAGCAACTTCATGAGATAACAAATCTGCTGCCCCCGGCCTTGCACTTTTCCAGCATCCAACCATAAAGAGTAAGTAGCTGCTATTTAAGCTGCATCTTCAAGAGCATTCTCTTCTTAGTAGCATGGGCAAGTGAAGACAGCAAGACTGAGTAATTTACCTCAAGGCACACTACTTGGAAATGGGAGCCAGATAAAATCCAGCAGGTCCTGAAGTCATAGATTCTCTATATCCGAATGCTACACTAACTAAAACTGCCGCGTCTCACCACTGCTGGGCGGTAACACATATCATTTGGTAAAGATGCCTGAATTTAATCAAATGGTAAGATTGAGTTTTGAATTTATTTAATATCGTTTACACCCAAGCTAGTTAGCTATGTTGTCAATTCAACACTCCAGCATTTGGGGAAAGAGAAAGACAAAAACCCTAATTCCTATTCCGCCCCTGAATCCTACTTCCCACTTCAACTGCTAGGAAAGAGGAGGAGGAAAACAGGCAATGCTGCAAGCCATTTACTGAAGAGAGCAATTCTATTCAAGACAAATTAGAGCAGCGATGAGAAGGAAAACCCGCCATCACTCTAGATCCTAAATAAATCAAGGCACAGCTAATGAAATGTCTCGACAACCATACATAGAAAGTGAGCCGCGTTTGTTATAAAGACAGCTCACACGGATTCAGAGCTAAGCCAGAGACTTAGCCCTCCAGCAAGGCACAACCAGGGCAGGGGTAGGAGGATTCATAGTAGGTCTGGGAACAAGGCTAAGCTCATATAGAACAGTTTTCCTTATCTAGACACACAAGAAAAAGAATAAAAATGTGTCTAATCGGCATTTTTTTAAACTGGAGAATGGTATGGCCTAGGTCAAGATTACATTTCTAATTGACATATCAAATTATTAAAATGATTTGGATTGGGGGTATGGTGCAATGGTACATGTAGCAGGTAGGACTGAGTTCATTGCCAGAGACACAGCTAATGAATTAAGCAGCCAATTAATTGAGTGTCCCCTACAGTCGACTTAAATCTAAGAACAGAAAGGGAAAATAGCCACTAGGATACCCCAGACCCCCGAAAAGCAGGCTATAACTGATATCCTCCAGGGCATGCCATGCCAGACAGCCTTTATCAATTGCCTACCTTGCAGAATCTCACCTGACACAGCGCTTCCTGATACACAGTTTAAAGGGCTAAACACTGTCCTTCTCAGGAGAGCACTACAGAATTTCACATCTAAGGAAGAGATGATTTTTTTGGTCATCTAACTACTAAACGCGAGTGTGACCATCAGTTCCTTAGAAGCCATGTCCCTCTAACTTTCATTTAGCAAAACAAACTTCCACTGTGACTTCCACCCTCATGACGGAATGGAACGGTATGGACACTCATTCCAGGGATGCTGTAGATCTGCCCCAGTCAGGTCTCATTCCATCCAGATTCCCTCTTAGACCTCACACGGCTCAGGATTGCCACGCAGCCATGCAGCCACACAGCCACGCAGCTCTTTACAGGGCTGGGTCTTCACTCCCTGGTCCTTCCCCAGACCTCCCTGCCCAGTTCTAATGTGAACTCAGGGAGACACCACAGACCTCCCTTCTTCAGCAGAGGAAGTGGGTTTGGAGGTATTTTAGGAAGGGAAGCAGAGCTCTGAAAAGCACAGATGTCCGGCTTCCCTGGAGACTGTTTTGCTTACAGCATCTTCTCCTCGCTCAGAAGGTTCCCCAACAGCTCCTTGTATTTTCTTTTTTCTCTCCTTACCTGCAGATGAAGAACTTTGTCACCCGCGAGACTTGAAAATCTCCTTGTCAGAGAGTACACTCAGACTCTAGATGTTTCAAAGTCTTCTCAACCCCAAGGTCTCTTCACTGTACTTAACCATTGCTATCAAAACAGCCAGTGGCCTAATGACCTAGTCTTTCTCTCACATTATTGTGTATTCCACAATAGTCTCTGGAAATCCAGAGTGATTATGTCTTTAATGATTCCATGAAAAGGCAAGGGTAACCGAAGCTGCCAGGGTCTATGACCCTGCCTAGGTTAGAGGCTACAGTCAGGCCTTTGTCTGAGATGTTTGTGGTAGGTCTGTAGGGCAGTCATATTGACTTAGCTTAGGTTGGAGAATAGAACTTCAATACTGGGTCCTGCCAGGCAGCAGGGGTTGGCAATTCTGCTAGGCTCCGCCCAACAGCTACCTAGCAACAGCTTGCATGGTCCTGCCAGTTGCCAACCAACCTGGCATAGAAGAACTGCTGGGCTACCCCAGAGTGCTCGCTCGCTCTCTCTCTCTCTCTCTCTCTCTCTCTCTCTCTCTCTCTCTCTCTCTCTCTCTCTCTCTCTCTCTCTCTCCTTCCCTCTAGCTCTCTCGCTCTCTGTCTCTTTCTCTCCCTCTCCCTCATCTCCTACTCTCTCCCTCTCTCTCTTCCCCACATGTTCCTCCAATAAACTTCCTTTTATACTCGGTCTATCCTCTGGCTGATTGTTCAGGAGGACGCCTTGGCTTGGGCTGCCTAGATGCTCCCTCCCACCGAATTATTCCGCTGTTTTATAATTATAAAAGACAACAGTAGGCATCTCTCTCCACCTTCAGCAACCCTTTTCCTCCTAACCTTACTCTATGGTCTCCTAAAGATATCAAAGCTCATCTTACTCCTCAGTCAGCCACAGAAGTAGACTTTGCCGCCAGCGTTTTGGGCTTTCCTCCAACCTCCTATGTGATTAGAGCTGGCATCCTGACCTCTTGTTGCAGCTTTCAGGAAGATCCAAGAAAGAAGAAAGTGAAGTTGGCAGAGGACATGGATAGCAAGCAAACGTCGGACAGAAAGACTCTCGGCACCAGTGGAAACGTGCAAGCTTTCTAAGACACCGACCACACTCCTAGGGCCACGGGTGAATTAGTGGGGGGGGGGGGGGGGCGACAAAACAAAAACATGTTCATGAGCAAGTGGTACTAGCCGCTGGGTGGCGCCACAGCCTTTACATCAGCAACGGAGCGAAATGTTTATGAATAAGGCAAGAAAGATGAACCAAAGGGCAAAATGATAAAGACAATGATAAAAGAGAGGGGATCATCCTTGCCTTAAGATGGGATTTCCCTGATGGCTCTGTCCCCAGCCTCGTGGTTGATAAGGTTGGGCTCCAGCGGTCCAGCTGTAGGTCTGATTGGCCAGGTGAAAATAAACCGCCCACCTACTCTCTCTCTCTCTCTCTCTCTCTCTCTCTCTCTCTCTCTCTCTCTCTCTCTCTCTTTCCTCGTGCCATGCCCTGGATTAAACCCAGAGGTCCAGGCCAAACTAATCTCCTAGTAGAATACAGCAGCATAAGGTGGGAAGGAGACAGCCTTGAAGAGGAAAAGAGAGATAACTGATCCAGCAGGGTTCCTAGATGTGCACTCCACAGCTCCTACCCGGAAGAGATGGAAAGGGGTGAGAAGGAGGGGTGTTGGCATGGCTACAGATAACATTGGACCCTTCCAGAAGCTACAGTCCCTGGATTCCACACAAGGCCCTTCCCATGGCTGTCAACACGTTGCAGCCTTCAGGCACACTGACAAGAATTCCTGCTTATCTACCAAGATAGTTCCCTTCCCAATATAAACCCGGCCTTAAGTTGCCCTGAAGTGAGACCATGTAAGGGCCACAGATTATCTCTATTTTTCCTGTCTTTTCTCCCCAGATCCTTTCACATACACAGCAAGCACCAAGGCAATGGTATGTCTTCACTCTTTTGGACTTATTGAGAAAAATCCTTTCAGATGGGTGGGCAGTGTATGGAAGTCCTGCCTTGTCTGCTGAGTGTGAAACTGTCTCCGTCATGCTTGGACTGCAGTTCAATGTCACACAAGAATATCTATAGCACAGTCGCTCAGCAGGGAGGCTCTGAGAGCAAGGGTCAAGGTTGTAGGCTAGGACACATAGGCCTTAGGATTTGTGGTAAAGGGGGACAGAAAAGAAGATGTAAAGTCAGGAGCATAGCCAAAGAGGAGAGAGAGAGAGAGACTGGTGAGCCTGCACACAAGGAAGGCCAGATCATCTGGCCATCAGATTGATCAAAGGGGATTGGCCACTGCTGGTACTCGATCACCTGCTTCCCTGAATGGGATAAAGCTCACTGCATGGCCTCAGCATCCTCATAAAATCAACAGGATTTAAGACACTCCTTCAGGTCCTCTTGCAAATGCAGCCACCTTTGGCAAAGGTAGGTCTCTGTGCTTACACAGGCCTCACTCCTGAAAATGGCCTAAGAGAAAGCTCACAGCCAAGATCCAACAGATGGTTAGACTGTAGACCACTGAAGATAAGACTCTACCATCATCAGAGACAGCCAACTGAGTAACCCTCCAAAATACCAGTAGAAAGTCGTGGATCATGAGTTGGACCAGGAATGTCTTCCTAGAATAATCTAAGGAGGCCCTCACATTTCCTAAGGCCTGCACTCCCTTCGTGTTGCAGCATAGATAAAAGCAGAATTGTTTTCCTTGTGCCTCTGTGGTCTGAGACAGTCAGGCAAGGGGAGAGTTGAATTGACTCTGAAAGACACTGCTGCCTGGAAGCAGGAAACGAGACAAGAGATGGTTGCCAAGGAAGTCAGACAGGGATTGCATATGGCATCCTGCCTCAGTTCATTTTTAGAAGCCAGTTCCAGGCTTAGAACTCCAGCAGGCCACCCCTGCAGAAGACTAAGAGCTGCCAAGCCTGTGCCACCCAGACTGACCAGCAGAGCTACCTGCCCATTCTGCCCAGGATCTGCCCCTGCACTCCATACACCAACCTCACCAGGACTACAGGGTTCCTCATGCCCACTCTAGCCTTAATACTCCACCTCCACAAAAAAATAGACACTCTTGGGGGATGCTCCACAAAGGAAAAATAGAACCAAACCTTGGGAGTCTGTGTTCTAAACCCTCTGGTGGAGTTTTAGATTTTTCTTTGCTAAAGTAACTTATGACTTATATGACAGGTTCACAGATCCCTGTTACAGAGAGAGACTCTCAGACATTTCTAAGGACCCACCATAACAAGCAAATCTTGCCAACCAGTAAGTTCTTTGAAGCAACACAGATACGTTGCTGTGGTTTGAACTGCATTGTCTACCTCAGGCTAGAGTCTGAAATTCCAGATTTTAGTTCAACTGATGTGGCTGAGAGAATAAGCAGCAGCCCTGTGTTAGGTTACCCAGTAACATGGTTAGATGACATAAGATGATTATGTGTTTGACCAGGGAAAGTACACAAAGCCAGAGTCTTGGCAACTACACCTCTACACACACACACACACACACAGAGAGAGAGAGAGAGAGAGAGAGAGAGAGAGAGAGAGAGAGAGAGAGAGAGAGAGACAGAGAGAGAGACAGAGAGACAGAAAGAGAGAGAGAGAGAGAGAGAGCAGTCAAACCACTTCTAGAGAAATGTCAGGGGATACATATATGCACATGGGGGCTTTTTATTATTTTTGTTGTTGTTGCCGTTAATGAAATTATTCTAAAAACTAAAATTACTAAACCATCATAAAGAGAAAGGACATACAAAGTTGTTGCACCAACAGACTTTCCTACCCCTGATATGCATTCAATATCCCCAGATTTAATATCATTAGAGAACGATTACTGTCATTTTGAAAAACAGAGTTACATTCTGGGTTCATGTGTGACCTCTGTTTGCAAAGACCCTCTCAACTACAGACCCAGAACCTAGCCCACAAGAGAAGCTCTTATGTATCTATCATCCCTGTGGCTCTGAGGTAGTTGCTAAATCTCTCCTTACCTGAATTTCATCCTTTAAAAGTGAACTAATAATAAAGTAGACTCCTTTCTCCATAGGGTTCCAATCTTAGACCTTGAATGGATACCAGAAACCACATTATGCAACCCCCCCCACACACA
This sequence comes from Tokudaia tokunoshimensis, assembly GCA_036184795.1. Classification (NCBI taxonomy): domain Eukaryota; kingdom Metazoa; phylum Chordata; class Mammalia; order Rodentia; family Muridae; genus Tokudaia; species Tokudaia tokunoshimensis. The sequence continues at coordinate 72,896,422 of BTHU01000006.1, read as the reverse complement.
CACACACTATTCTTCTGAGGCTGTTGTTGAGGCCGCAGGTGAATGCACAAGCTTCCATAAAGTGTTACTGTTTGAGGAAGTTGAGTAAACGGTGCTTGGGGAGACTCTGCTATCTTTGTACACTGTTACGGCTTGTACAGACTCAGCACAGCGAGTGGCACTATTAGAAGGGATGGACCTGTTGGAGTAGGCATGGCCTTATTGGAGTAGGTGTGTCACTGTGGGTGTGGGCTTTAAGACCCTCATCCTAGCTGCCTGGAAGCCAGTATTCTGCTAGCAACCTTCAGGTGAAGATGTAGAACTCTCAGATGCTCCTGCATCATGCCTGCCTGGATGCCGCCATGTTCCCGCCTTGATAATGGACTGAACCTCTGAACCTGTAAGCCAGCCCTAGTTAAATGAGTTAAATGTTGTCCTTAACTATCCTTTAAGAAGTTATTCTGTCTGTTCACAGCAGTAAAACCCTAACACACACACACACACACACACACACACACACACACACACATATATATATACATACATACATAATTTCTTTTAAAAACAAAGACAAAGACCTGCAAGGTCTTTACCTATGACTCAACATCACCAAGGGAGAGGGAGTCTGGGGCCAAGCCTCGGCTTGGAACACAGTGATGCTTTGACTGTGGAAGCTGAGAGAGCAACACAGGAAAGCTAAGGACATGGAAGCCATACCATCCTGGAACCCAGCCAGGTGACTAATGCGCACAAATTTGCCTCTGGGGGGACATGGAGTGGCTGACTATTGTCTTGGGTTTCACATATTCTGACACTGGTGCCTCCCCTCTCTGTAGCCTAAACTCACCTCCCACTACGGTAACTGCCCACCAGGAGAGGTGCCAAGCAGCTTTTCTGAATGCTTTCATCTTCAGGTGAGAAGCTTCTATTTTAAGGAGCATAATAAACCAAGTTACATAAGGAAATGAAAAAGAACATCCATTGGCTCTCAGCAGTCTAAATGGAGAATAATCACACACCTAACAAGCAACTGAACGGTAATTTTGACTCAGCTCTGCCTTGCTTCGCATGTTTCCCATAATACCATGGGGCCTCAAACAGCAAGCCACATAAGATCAAGGCTGCACACATACACATGCACACTCGCACACACTATACAAGAGCTCACTGTGAAGACGCTAACACTGCTGGTTAAAGAGATCTCCCAAAAAGCTGTCTAGTCTAACTGGCCTGAGAAAATTAATATATCCTTCAGACGGCAATTTGAACCATTGCTTCTGAAATGTGAAAGCACTAGTAATAATTATATGTATTTTTGCTTATATCTATTGCACATGCAAATATTTATACTGGATATATATATATATATATATATATGTATATATCCTATATATATATCTCATATATATATGAGATATATATATATATCACATACTGTATATATCATATCCTGTATATATATGCTGGGGTTTTCTTATACAGTTTAGAATGTTTTGGGGGTCAAATAAAACAGTAAAATGTCCCCCAGCTTTGAGGTATTTAGTGAGCTGTGGTATGCCTTTGATGGCTTTACCAGTTCTGGACAGAGAGCTATGTTTTTAGAAATGTCACAATCTGACTATTGAACACACTAGGCAGAGGACTTTTAGGATAGCGCGACTACTCTGAATGATGCTATACTGTTAGACACATGTCATTATATGTTTGTTGACATCTTCAGGAGATGTTACATCGAGAGTGAAGAGTAATATAGATGATGCACTTTGGGTAATAATGAGTGCCAGTAGAGGTCCATTGATTATAACAAATGCACTGCTGCTCTGGTTTGGGGTGTTGGCAGTGGGATGAGGGGCACCGTACGTGAGCGGCGGCAAGAATACAGGAACTTTACCTCCCTCTCAGTTCTGCTGTTCATCTAAGACTACTACTCTGAAAACAAATTTTAGAAAGTTTTGATCTTCTTTGAAAACTTACGCTAAATAGAAGAGTAAGGTTTTACAGTAATAACATATAATAAGATCATGTGGCTTCCCTTCATGAAAGCTAGTCTACCTAGGAACAAATTTCCACTTCCTTAGTTGGCAAAAAGCCAAGCCTTGCCGTGACCTCTAAGGCTGTCTGCTGACCTCTCTCTATCACTCCTCTCCCTATTCATTTTCCTCAAGGAAGAATGGGAGGAGGTGACTTTCACAGATATGTCCAGGGTCTCTAACACACGACAGTCTACTGAATATTCCATTCTCCTCCCCAGGTCTTATCCTTCCTGTGGTGATTTACTTTTCCCAACTTGACTTCAGTCATGGTTTTTATCTTAGTTCCCTGTCTCACTAAGTGGCTTGCCTTGGCTCTCCTCCCATCAAAAAGGGAGACCCATGTTTCCTTCCCTTCCTTGGAATCTGGGTGGACTGAGGACTAGAACAGAAAGGATAGTATGTGACGTCTAAGGAGAAATCATTTAAACCAGAAAAACATCTTCCTCGGTTTCTTGAAATGTTCCCTAAGAACTTGTCACCAGACTGCAAAGAAAGTGGAGGAGTGTTGTATGTGCTCCCACAGCACAATAGCTCACAACCCTAATTATTCCTAACCTGCGACAATGGACACCCAAGTATTAAGTTAGCCACCCAACCAATTCTTCAAGAAGCAGAGAAGAGTGACCCCCCCACACACACACACACACAAAATGCTGTGCAAACTGCAGAACAGCAGACAGAAAGTCGTGTCACTAAGATCTCAGGAGATCTGTTACCTGGCATGGGCAAGCAGTCAGTCTGAGTAGATTCTACTTCTGGTCTCTCCTTACACACGGTTTTCTTTTCTCTTTCAGTTTCTTCTGTCTACAAGTTGTTTGTTGTTATGTTGGTTTGGTTTTTGGTTTGAGGATTTTTTTCTATTTTCCTGTTTTGTTTGTTTTGTTTTGTTTTTATCATAACTCATCCTTCGTCCTCAGTTCCTTTATGTGGCATCTTTTCTTGCCATCAGAGATCCAGTTTAGCTCACACAAACAGTAACACTTTCTTAGCATGGAGTGGGTGTATATGCTTATAACCTTAGCACTTGGGAATCTGGGGCAGGGGTTCATGGTCATCTTCACACAGAGACATTTCAGTCCCAGCCTGGGCTACATTGAGAGCTGTTTTCCCCAAATAAAGAGAAATGAAATTCTTAAGAGCAACTATGAACCAAATGGTTTTTTTTTTCTTCTTGCCATTAACAGAAAAATCCAGGATAATTGGTTAGTGATGTTCGTTCAATGGTTCAAAGTTGCCAAGGGGAACTTTCTTCTTATTGTGCTTTGTTTATTGTTTCGTTCTCCTTCTTACACACAGGAAGTCTAGAAAAGGCCAACCGTTCTATGCCAAGCCATCAAAAATCATTAACTAAACACTCCATGAAATGAACGCCATCTTCATCCCACTGATCCAAATTCATAAGATACTTCCTACCTATGTTGCAAAAATTATATGTTTTAAGAGAGCACAGACTCTTATAAATAATCTCATAGTAATTACATGTTGGATATATAGAGTTAAATAAGGTATTTTAGAAATCCAAGGCCCACAACATGGTTCAGTGGTTAAAAAATAATAATTGCAACCAAGCCTAAGGATCTGAATTACATCCCTAACACCCACATGGTGGGAAGCGAGAACCAGCTCTTGAATGTTGTCTTCTGACCTCCACATGCAGGTCATGGGATGCACACATGCCCACAGGCTCACATGTGTACACACATGCACAATAACTGAACGCTGAGCAACAATTAATTACAATATGAAAGCAAGTATATGAATTACTTATATTAAAGTTACTAAATATTAATTTTCAAGTTATTATCTTTTACTATGACCTATGCTGTTGAGGTTTTAAAGCCCATCATGGTCATGTTCCCTGCCCCACATCCAGCTTTGCAATGTAAAGCCATGGAGAGACTGCTTACCCCCAGGAAACTGGAGCATGTTATCGACTTGGAGCCTTTCTTCCTGGGAATAAACTGTCAAACATTTACCATCAACTCACTGGATATAAGGACAACTTAAAAGGAAAAACTCAAGGGAAAATTAAAAGGAGTATTTTGTATGGGAGTGGTGTGACTAGAGGGGGGACACTGTAGGAGTCAGAAGCAGGACAGTTATAAGGTGAGCCTCCAGAAGTGGAGAGGAAATGAAGAAAGGGAGGAACAGGAAATGAAGGTCCCGAGGAGCAGGGGACGAGAGAAGAAGGGAGACTCCCCTCCCCACCAAAGTAATTATTTGGTTTATTTACTATTCTGAGGAAAATGTTGGTTACATATAAGTAGATAATTTGAAATAACTAACCCATACTCTTTTCCTGCATGTCTCTAATGGATTGCTCATGGGCTGGCTTTCCGTAACAGAAAATTTCAATATAATCAAGCTTCCTTAATGACTCGGGCTTCCTGTAATCAAACGTCCCATTGCACTGCAGTGTGGCAACACCCTCCAGGCTCCTGACACATGAAGGGAGCTCACTTGTTTCGTATGTAAAAATGATTCCAGTCTTCAAGGTTTTTTGGTTTTTTGTTTTTTTTTTTTGGAAGCTTTATTCCCACCTACCATTAGGCAGTCTGCTGTCCCACCCCCAGCACATCCATTAGTAGCATTATTTACTGCTTCCAAACCAAGATGCTAGAAGAAATACCTTATTAGGTTTATTTCTAAAATAAACAAGTTCTGCCTGAGCCCCAAGACTCTCCTGCAAAGAATGGACACAGCACTAGGATCTCTCTGAGTCCCCAAAGTTACTACTGCTTTCTTTGAGCTTCTCCAATAGCCCCAAATGGTTAGTACTGTCGAACTGGTAGTTTCTGGGTAAATGAGGTTTCACTGACTATATAAAGTATTCTTTGGAAATTTAAACTAAAAAGGAAAGAAAAGGGAGAAAGATTAATTAAATTAGAGTTCAAGCTCCATCATTTCAGACTAGTGAATGAAAGCACTTGATGTTGTGGTCGCTTAGTAGGATATTTCCATTTCCTAAGGTGGTACCCAGCTCCATGGCTGCCTCTCATCTTACCCAGGAAAGCTACAAGGCAGCAGAGAGTAGCCATCAGGCATAGGCAGAAGTAGACAGGAAAGACTGATGGATCTGAGCAACACTTGCTGTGGCCCCACCCACTCCCTGACACTCTTCCTTCACATTGCTCCAGGGAGGTAGGGGAAGACAGGCTTTGGGCATGAGTCCAGGCCCTAGAGCAGTGGTTCTCAACCTTCCTAATGCTGCCACCCTTTAATACAGTTCCTCATGTGGTGGTGACATGACCCAATCATAAAATTATTTTTGCTGCTACTTCATAACTGCAATTTTGCTATTGTTATGAGTCATGATGTAAATATCTGTGTTTTCAAATGGTCTTAGGTGACCCCTGTGAAAGGGGTGAGTCAGCCCCAAAGGGGTTCATGACCTACAGGTTAAGAACAACTACCCTAGGCAGGGTAGCTGAGCAAGATAGTGGCCAAAAGAGAGGTGTCCAGATCTCTTTGACTACAGATGGGTCAGGAGCAATAGAATCAGGGAACCCACTTGCAATGTGATCTGATGCAATAACTCATGGGTAAATCTTGAGTCCACACTGACTTCCTGAAAACATTTATCTGCTATTCTCAACTGAGTCATTGGTCACAACCCAAAATTTTGAGAAGCACATTCTATTGAATTCACTTCGTAAAACACTGTGCCTTTAAAAAAATAGCCTTTTATTTCTCGGAGTTTATTTGTTTTAGAATGGTCTGATAGCAACATAAGAGCTGTAATTCCTAGGCTAACTGCATGTTTGCCCAGACTGTCACACGTAGGAAAAAATTTAAATAACTATGAAAAACAAAGCTATCTCAGAAATAAAATTTCCAAAATTACCTTCTCTGTGTTGAGCATTTAACTTGTAAAGAAAGAATCAACAAATGTTCTACAAGTAAAAATAGAAATTGTAGAAAGAGTTCAAGTATTCAGTTCCACTTTCTGCCTGGCACCAAGTAGGGCAAAAGGAAGGTTGGCTGACTTTCCCAAGGAACATGGTCAGCACGTGTGTGTGTGTGTGTGTGTGTGTGTGTGTGTGTGTGTGTGTGTGTCTGCTCTAGTTAATTTTTCTCTAAAACAAAATTTGAGTATCTTTTCTTGGAGCCTAATACTAATACTTCTGGAAAAAGAGTTTTATGTTTAGGGCAACTTCAGACTCATTTATAAACCAGCTTATATTTACTGACTACTTAATATGCAAGGGTCATGGTACTATCGAAATGCAATATAGATAGTGAGATAGGAAGCCCCCACCCAACATCAAAACCCACACACCGAACATTATCTAGAGGCACAAAAGCAAAACCCTCTGTTAGGGTCAGTTTGAGGATGCCACAACAAAATAAAATAGGCTAAAAATGCTTAATAAAACAAAAATGTGGGCTGGAGAGATGGCTCAGTGGTTAAGAGTGCTGGCTGCTCTTCTGAAGGTCATGAGTTCAAATCCCAGCAACCACATGATGGCTCACAACCATCCGTAATAAGATCTGATTCCCCCTTCTGGGGTGACTGAAGACAGATACAGTGTACTTACATATAATAAATAAATCTTTAAAAACAAAAACAAAACCCAAAAATGTATTTATCAGGCTCTAGAAGCTGAAACTCCAAGATCAAGGTGCCAGCAGGTGCCTTGCCCAAATTCTTATAAGGGTAGCTTCTCCTTGGGTCCTCCTTGATCTCTGGGAGAGAGCAGAGAAGATGCTCTCCCATATCTTATGAGGGCACGGGTCCCTTCACTGGAGTCTCTCTCTCATGACAGGCTCAAGGTGTCATTTTTGAATACCACTGTGTGGTGTTCATGGGTGCTAGGATTTCAGCATATTTACCAGGGAACAGGGAGAGCAAACTTTCATTCCTCCATTCATAAACACTATACCGTCCTCTGATGTATGGCTGCCACAGTGGGAGAGCATGCTCTTTCCAAGGAATGGTGCTGGGCCAACAAACGTCCAAGAAGGAATCATTAGATCTTAATCTACAGATTGCACCGTGCACAGAACCAGTGTCTGACAGACTACAGATCTGAACGTTGAAGACAGAACGCAGAAGAGAAAACATCTATAGGTTGGAACAAAGGATATCTGAAAGAAGATGCAGAATGAACAAGCCAGTTCTGAAGGGAAAACAGACAGACTCAGTAAGGCAAAGATTTCTGTTCATCAGAAACCCCAGTATGGGAGTGAAGAGGACAATTCCAGGATGGTAGGAAACACTCGACTTGCTTATTTCTGCAGAGGGCTCACCTGGGGTCTACTGTGTATGGATAAGACCAGGATCCATGAGACAAACAACTCAAATACCCAAATGGGCTGTTGTTGTTAATTTCTTTTGTGTTTGAAACAGGCACTTTATAAAGAGGATTCTCAAAATGGAACTATATACAAATAGGGGCTGCCTGTCTTCCTAAGTTCACCTGGAGGAGGCGGGTGGGGCAAGACTCCCATGTATAAGTAGAGGGTGTAACCTGCTCTTCCTTTTGTCTTTCTGTACACAAGACACCCCCAAACACAAGATACCTTGCAGAGTTTTAGATGCCTGTTCTGAAAATATGAAGAAGCTGGTTTGAATCCACAGGCTAACTCATTTTTTTCCTTAAGTATCTACAATTAAAAATTTTTTTTATCATCCACCTTCCTCAAAAAGAGAAGATGGCAACATACAGTTCTACCAGGCTCATCCACCCTTGCCCTGAGCTGTTCTAATCCTGTGGTTGCTCTGATTCCAAAGTTCTTCCACTGCACCTGCTGAATTCCACCCCATTTGTAGTGGGATTATGAAACAGAACCTCGCAGGGGCAGTGAAATTATGAAGGTTCTATCTTTACTAATGCTGTTACTGCAGGAAAGGGTTAGTTATCCCAAATTTCTAATAGAAAGGCCCAAAATTTCCCTCCCTCCCTCCTTCCTCCTCCCCCTCCTTTTCTTCTTCTTCCTCCTCCTCTTCCTTCTCCTTCTTCCTCTCTTTCTCTCTATCTCTCTCTCCCTTCACAGTTTCCAATATAATATCATCAAGAAAGCAGCTTCTCACTTGTTCAGTTATAGGGGGAAGCACTAACTCAGCTTTGGGAATATTCTCCCATTGGCTACAGCCACCATTCATCCATCCATCTCAAAGTTGTATGTGATCATGTTTCAGAGTATTGATGTATGACCCCCACACTGCTTGCAGAGTCTCAGGCTTAGATTAGATGGCAGCTTGTGTGTCCAAAGGAAGATGCTAAACATAAACCGCTTCCCATCGGAGATTGTGTGAGGTTATTAAATTCTAGGTCTCTAGTCTCACGAAGAAACGGGATGTTTTAGCTGAACAAAAGGCGCTTGTCTATCCGAGACGCTCTGTGCTGTTCTTGGAGTTGGGATGTGTGTAGGGTGTTTTCATTGTAGCAAGTATAGTCGTGTTCCAGCACCAAATCAATGACTCATTTTCTTTCGACTTGTCAGAAAACTGCCACACCCAAGGCAAACATGAGAAAACTCAGCTGACTAATTAGAATGGTAGAGTGTTCACTCATGGGAACTTGGCAGAAAAGATTTTTCTTTTCTTTTTTTTTCTTTTTGCCAGTCTGAAAACCCTACACCTTACTTCCTTGCTTTAAATAGATTTAATTCCATTAATATAAACAGAAATGAAGTGACCATACCAATCACATCTACTTATGTATAAAATGTAAGGGAAGGATATTAACAGATCATAGGGCACAGATGTTGAAGACATGAAGGAAAGCAATTACTAATATAAGCAAGCAAGTGAATGGGTTTTCCCATTTAGAAAAAGAGTTACATTACTTCTGTCCGTCAAAGATACCATCTTGTGCTTTCAGATATGGAGGTTAAAATACATACTGCAACCTATGGCTTATTCATAGTGAGTTTCTAGGGGGCTGAGGTAGTTGGTGGTAAAGCACATGTGTAGTATGTGAAGGATGAGGTTTGATCCCTTGTTATTTATTGTAATGTTAAGTACTGCCCCACCCCCAAGATCTGGTTGCCTCAGGAAGGAGGAGATCCTCACGCACACTAAGAGATGCTATATAACCTTGCTCCTTAATATAAAACTATTGATTGAATAGAAATGCCTACACCCTATAGCTGGGCAGAAGAGAGGTAGGTGGGGCTTCTGTTCCTGGGGCTTGGGGTCTGGAGAGAGACCATGAGGAGAGAGAAGAGAGGAGAATACACCATGGGGTAAATGGATCATGAGACCATGGCTATGAGTGCTGGCCAGTTGGAGCAAGAGTAGCCCAAGCACTATAGCAAATGATATTTCTGGGTTGATGACAGGGAAGTAAACAAAATAGCATAGGGGTTGATATCTGCCCAACTCTAGTATTATTAAGGCTTACTGTAAAAATAAAAGTTTTACATCATGTTTATGTATATGTATGTGTATGTGTATATGATGTATATGTACATGCACGTGTACATTTACATGTACATTTACATTTATATTTATGTTCATGTTTATGTTTATATAATCAAAGGAACCCACATTTAAATATTTACTACAGTCTGTGAATCGCCTGGATTTGGTCACTAGCACTGCACTTAAAAAATTACAATAAAAGTAAGTTTTTAGTTTTTAAGCACAAAATCAGACTGAGCCTAGAGCCAATTCGATCTGACTGGGTAGATGGAAGGCACAGGGTCTATTGCTCTTCAATGCAAATGTGGACATCAAAGAAATACGCAGTTTTCTCACTGTGGTAGATATTTAGAAGCAAATGGATTGGATTGCTGAATGGTTCATCTGAGAAATAACAGAATCCCATCCATAGTTCAACCAAGACAAAGTCCTTTGGGGAATGTATCAGGCATTCAACAGAAAAACACGTCTGGTGGAGGAGCCAAATGAGCTAGAATTCATAGCTGCATCAGGGGTCTGAGAGTGAGGCTGGGGTCCACAGTTCCCAGGGGACAGGTCTTCCCTCTTCTTCCACTTTTCTCAGACCTCTTAGGCTTGCACATGCCATAGAGGTTTTCTGAGCTTTGTTTTCTCATCTTAAAAATGGGGTAACAGGCCAAATCCCAAAGTTCTGTGGTGATTGAGTGATACTCCCTAATGATACTTTAGGATCCCATCATTGTACAAAATAAACTCACACTGTAAGAGCAACAAATTCTGCTTCCCACATCCTACCACAACTGTCTCAGTTAAAGTTTCTATTGCTGCGAAGAGACACCGTGACCAAGGCAACTCTTATAAGGAAAAACAACATTTAATTGGGGCTGGCTCACAGGTTCAGAAGTTTAGTCCATTATCATCATGATGGGAAACATGGTGGCGTGCAGGCAGGCATAGTGCTGCAGAAAAAACTGAGAGATTTACATCAGGGGACAGCAGGGAGAGAGACACTGGACCTGAATTGAGCATCTGAAACCCTAAAGTTCCTCCCAGTGACATACTTCCGACTCCAACAATGCCACACCTCCTAATAGTGCCACTCCAAGGTGACCAAGCATTCAAATCCAGGAGCCTCTGGGGGTCATTCTTTTTCAAACCACCATAGTAACCACCAGCAATAAAGCCTTAATGCCTTTGTACTATCTTGTCGTATTAATTTTAAGACTAACTATAAAATTCCCCCAGCACAAATTAATTTGCTTAATCTGGATCTGTTCATGATCATATTCAAAAATAATTGAGTTTTACCTTTTGAGTTTTTATTTCTTGAGCTTTTTGTGATTATTTTTCTCTCTTGGGTACTCATTTTCTATCTTAACTCAAACTTCTCTTTAAGTTAAAACAAACATTGCCATCACTTCACTATGAGCTGACAAGGTAAAGGACAAAGAACACAGAGAAGGCCACCACTGACAGCCAGTAGTATAAGTTATGTGGCTACAGTGTTTGAGTCAAATATGTTAGCTCTTCACAAAGGTTAACCCAATTAAATACAAAAAAATTATATAAAAGAATAAAAATAGCAGGGTTGATACTAAGCATCTGTGCTGGCAGATTTCAAGTTTAACTCAAAAGCTGATAATTGAAGGATGCTTTTGGAGAAAGAAAAAAAAACATTTTTTTAAAGGTTTTTGATGAGTCCAGGGAGAAAACTCAGTAGGTAAATTGCTGGCCGTGAGAGCACAAGGACCTAAGGTTGAGTCCCAGGACCCTTGTAAAAAGCGAGATGTGGTGGGCTAGGTTTGGAATCCCAGCCCTGGGGATATGGAAACGGGGTCATCCCTGGGTTGAATGGCTAGCTAGTCTCTCTAACAGGTGAGGTCCAGGCCACTGAGAGACCCTGTTTCACAGAACAAGGTGGGTGGCACCTGAGATACTGTATATGAAATTGACCTTTAAGTGTACCTGTAACACTCTCTCTCTCTCTTTCTCTCTCTCTCTCTCTCTCTCTCTCTCACACACACACACACACACACACACACACACACACACACAAACAATTTCATTCCTACATTTTCATCTTAACTTGGAGCATCATGCCCAGGGAAAGACAGCTTCTCCTCATTTCTGCTGTAACCATTGGGTGTATCCATTGACTGGCCATTTGGTGAACTAGTTTGCCAAGACTCTCTGCTTCTCATTCCTGTGCTCTCGGAATTATCATTTCTACATGGCCAGCTCTCCGGTACCATCTCTAAAGGTCAGAGCTGCAAAGACACAGGCCTTCCTTACTATTTTTTTTTTCACATAAGGAAAGAAAACCTGAAAATAAAACTTAGTGGCAAAAATGATTTCCCAAGGGTGCAAGCTGATAAACAACAGCCCGGCTAGAAGAGAGTTCAGGTGTCCAAGGTTCTTGCTATTGCATCATGGGAAAATGGACAAGTATGATTTGATGTCAGAGATGCCAGGGCGATTTCCACAGTCTGTGAGTAACACTTCCTCCCCTCATACACTCATCCCAAAATTTACCTGCTAACATATCACCTTCCTTTCCCTGACACCTGACATTTTCCACTAAAGTGAAAAATAATTAAATCAGTTCAGGTTATTTGCATTCTGACTTCAATGAATTTGTCATATCCTCCCTTGAAAACTGGCTCAGGGTAAAGGAAAAAGCTTCCAACAGATGCAGTGCTCTGAATAAATATATTAATAAATTCATCAATGCACAGGGAACAAGACATAGGTCTTGCTGTCATATGCTTTCAACTGTATGAACTCCTTCCTTCTTCTATAAGTTTCTTGACAACCTTACCTTTCCCCTTACATATTTGAAAAGGATGAAGTCTTTTTGTTCCCTTTGCAGTTTGAATGTAAAATGTCTCCCAGAGACTCGTGTGTTTAAATGTTTGGTTCCAGGTTGCATGAGCTGTTTTGGAAGGTTCTAGAAGGGGGAGCCTCACTGGAGGAAGTGCATCACCGAAGGGTGCCCTTTGAAGTTGCATAGTCTGGTGCTCCATTTCCTGTTCTAAGATATGGGGTTTTCTAGCTTCATATGCCTGCTGCCACAGTCATCTGCTGCCACCCCTTCTGCCATCATGATGGACTGTATCCCTTAAACTGTAAACTTCTCTTCCTCAAGTTGCTTTTTCTTAGCTAATTGGTCACTGGAATTAAAAAAATAAAAAAGCAATGTACCTACCCCCTTCTTTGTCCTATGTAAGTATCTGCTGAATGAGTACTGGTGAAAGGAATGAATGCATGAATGAATGAGTGAATGAATGAATGAATATGCCTGCCCTCCACAGTTTATTCCACATTTGCCCTAAGGGACTCTTTCAAAAATGAAAAGCCCCGATTTTACCATTTTGCCTCTTCCATCATAAAACAATGCTTGAGAGACTAATATACACTAATATATCTCACGGGAACAGGTTTCCAAAAAAAATTCCAATGCTGAATAAGAAAGACATGGTGAGAATGCATTAGCCTGAACTTTTCAGCAGAGACAGAAACCCGAGTTTTCATTTCTTGCTCTACCAAGACCTGAGTGAGTCCATCACGCTGAATCTTACTTGCGGATGGGAGTCGCTCACCCAATCAGAGCACAAGCAAGCGTTAGTATTGAACTGCAGCAGGGTCTTGTCCTTGTGCATATCAAGAGCCTCAAATGGCAGAGGAGAGGATGGTAACCTGCGATCGCCTCCTCTGAAGACTTTCATCCCCTGTGCGTCTCTGCTTTATTCATGTCAATTCCCTTCAGCTCCCAGGTTCAAAGGGACACACAGTTATAATTTACAGTCATGAAAAAGGACCATAACTTCAAGTCAACAATGAAAGAACAGGTTTCAAAGCAGGCACAGCGACATGGTATCAATGTAGTTAATTTAGGGCACGCACGCCAGTAAGCCCAGAAATGCCAACGCTGCTCTGAAGCGCCAGTTTCGACCTTTCTCACTCCACTGTCAGAGATGAGACATTGTGGGACCTGTTCTGACTACTACAACAGAATGCCACAGACCAGGATTAATCAGCGGCCATCGGTATCTCACACTGTTGGAAGCTAGAAATCCAAGACGAGGATGTCAGCATGTCAGCTTCTTGCTGAGAGTCCTCTTCGGGGACATAGCAAGAAGGCATTGGCAAACTAGAAGAGGGCAGAAAGAGAGAGCTCTGATCTCTTCGCCCCTTCATAGGAGCCCTAAGACCATCAAAGGGGCTGTGCTCTCATGACCTTTTGTAACACAGTCATCTCCCCAAAGCTCCATGTCCAAACAGTATCATTTTAGAAGTTAAAATCCCACCTTAGGAATCAGGACCAAGGAAACACAGGCAGTCCATAGCAGAGACACCCAGGAGCAGCCAGGAGAGTGAGTGATGGGAGCCATGAACAGGACAAGAGTCCACCCGCACAAAGGTTTGGCAGGGGCAGGAGACAGGATCGTAGAGAGTGCTGCTTAGAAAGGCATGAGCGTCGGCCTGCTGGGAAAATGGAATACAGCGGCATACCAGAGGAGAAATCTCTGGTGTCAACTTGAAACAAGGTGAAAGCAACATGTAACAGGAAGAAAGTGGGGACACGTGATTCTGGTCAAGGGAACCCTGCTGACCTGTACAGAGAAGAGCAGTCAGGTGTGGAGCAGGAGGTGAACCAACACTAGGGAAATTAATAGGGGAGACCTCCGCACCCCAGATTGCCTTGTCAGGTGTGAACGAATGCCCTATCCTAAAACACCAGGGGAGAGAGGGAGACAGAGATTCAACTGGGATTCTAGAAAACAATCAAGCTTCTGGATATGACTTCCCTGAAGCACCATGACAGGGAGGTGGAGGGCTGGAGGTGAGGAGAAGGGAAGCCAGGTCCCAAAGACCACGGCATGTGGCCTCTGACCAGGGCCTGTGGCTCAAGCACTCTGAACCTTAGTCTCTTTGCTTCCTCTTTAGGGATTGGAAATAAAGTAAGAACTTCATACTTCCAGGTTTCACGACCAATGGCAGCATCCTGGCTACGTGACTTAGGAATTAGTATAGCCTTGAGCAAGGACAAATGACGTCTCTGATCTCAGTTCCTTCCCTATAAAACGAAGAATGAAGACGATACCCATCCCAACACACACACACACACACACACACACACACACACACACAATTCATAGACTTATTAAGAGAGCTGAGAAATGAAAGACATGAGTCCCTTGAGTCCTGAATCAGTGGTGGTAGCAGTAGTAAGAGAAATAGCCGTGGCAAAGGTGGTTGCCATGGTACTGGTAATTTAAAGGAAAGGAGTGGCCCTGGCTGATAAGCAAGTGGCAAATGAGAAAGTGCTGAACCGCAGCAGTAGCTGGGAAAAATCAAGAACCAGACGCCAATGATCTAAGGAACAAGCAACAACAAGACTTCAGGACTACTGGGTGTGCCCAGGTAGGGAGGGACAAGAGATAAGGATCTCACAGGGTATTTTCCTGGAACAACTATGAACACGGAGGGAACTGAAGAAGACTGAATAGATCTGAGCGGAAACTAAGAGACTCCCTTGCAGACAGCTGGCCATGAGCCTCCCTTGAGCATCTAAGGAAGATGTTCATTTCAAAGTGCCTGGAAGATGCCTGGAAATCAGGCTAAAAGTACAGGATTAGATGTTGTCAACAGATGGACATCAACTGATGGCATGAGTAGGGAGAGTCATATCACCCAGAAAGACTGTGTACAAATGAAGATGCTGGGAAGGAGGTGAGAAGGGGGCTGGAGACAGGGCATAGGAGGTGTCATTGCAGAGGCAGACCTGGAGAAAATACTCCAAAAGGATCTGCAAATGGAAAATCATGAGGTCAGAGGATGTAAGAGAGGGACGATCCTAGCTTAAGATGCTCAGGGACAAGAAAGAACTTCAAAAGGAATTGAAGAGCTACCAAATCAAAGTCAGGTCTGTGCAAAACCATTAGACTGAGACACAAGATGGTCCTTAGGACAACTGTGCTAGAAGCTGACATCAGATTACCATGTCTGAAAGAGATATGTGTTGTGGGTGGAGAAAGACCTGGGAAAAATAGAAATGGAAAGAAAGATAGAATGGTTCCTCGGGTACATGGCAGAAAAGGAGAAGCACATGTCTGGTAGAGAGTGGTAACTGCTACTTTAAACAAAGGAGAAATTTCAACTTAAGGCCTTGTTAGATTGAACGTGCAGATGGAGAAAGAGGTTGACAATACAGACATGGAGTCTAATCAGTGCAATAAAATTGCACTAAAATTGACTTGATTCTTGTCTTCAAATAGTTAAAATGCACCAAAACATTTAATTTCTGGAACATATTTACTTATTCTGCTCAAGTTCAAACACACACAGCCCTTCGATCTACAGTGGGCCCTACATGGTTCCCCAGAGCTTAGCATTTGATTTACAGAGATCCTTGTTTCTGGCCCCTTGACTCTTCTTTTCCCAAATCACAAAGAGTCACCCACAGTTAGTGGCCATTTATAAAGACAACGACAACCATAACCACACATCAACTATATTCTATATACTCTGCTGGATGAGGCCTCCCAGAAGGATAATCTCTACAACACAGAGGCTGGGGTGGGGAGGGAGGAGAGGCTTAAGAGATCAAAGAAACTGTCTACTCTCACACACTTGCTGAATGAGGGATATCGGTATAAAGGCAAGTTGACCCAGCCGCAGAGCATGAGCTCCGAACTTCAGTTTCACCAATTTCTCACACCTCCAAAGGGAAGTGTGACAGTTACTTTTCCCATTACTGCCACAACATTGTAGAGGGTGGTTCTGATGCTAAGTTCCCGTTCCCCAATTGGTTCTTGATTGATCGTTAAAGATACCACGGACCAATGACTGAGGATGGGGCAGGACACTTAGAGTTGTGCAGGAGAACTCAAGAATTGGGAGGTCCGGGGAAGAAGAAGCAGGAAGTGTCGGCGAAGCAGTCATGTGAGATTTCAGTTTATTTTGTTTTTTTTTTTGTTTTTGTTTTGTTTTTTGCTTTGCTTGCTTATCTGTTTAATTTATTCTTAGTGTAGGAGGTACAGAGGTCTTTGTGATCACAGGCACATACTAGGGCAGCAGTTCTCAACCTGTGGGTTGGAATCCTGAATGACCCTTTGGCAGGAGTTACATAACAGTTATCTCACATATTAGACATTTACAGTGTGATTGATTCACAACAGTAGTAAAGTTACAGTTATAAAGTAGAAGCAAAAAAATATTTCATGGTTGCAGTCACCACAACATGAGGAACCGTATTAAAAGGTCTCAGCATTAGAAAGGTTGAAAACCACTGCACTAGGGGAACATGGACTGTTAGGCACACAGGATTGCCTCTTTAAGAGAAGGAATAGAAACTTGTTTTCCGCAGAGAAGGCTGGAACAGATGTAAATGCTGCTTTTATTTCCTCAGACAAAGAGCTGAGAGTCATACCCAAACTGTGTGAATACACTGCTTGAACTGAGCCCAGAGCATTTCCTTCTCTGTTCTAACTACCCTAGGCCTAGGTTTGGAGACTACTAGCCTCTGCATAAACTAATCTTCCAGGCTGACTGATTCAATCTGTCTTCTCTCAGCTTTTGACTGAATTGTTCTGCCCGGCTTCATATTAGCATTGACAATATGTTCTAATCTTATGGTGCTTTGTCATTCTGTGGCTCATTCTGGTTCTGTCTTTACCTGTGTCTAGCTTCTTCTCTCTGTAACCTGTCTATGTAAAACTGTCCCAGAAAAACCACCACATACACATACACCACCCACTATATAGTACACACTATGCACACACTCACACACTATATATTCTCTCTCTCTCTCTCTCTCTCTCTCTCTCTCTCCCCCCCCCCTCTGCTCTTAAGTAGCTACTCTTTCCTATGCTGTCTTGTGTGAGTTGGGTATATCCTATCTCTGAACTCTGTTTCATTCTGTCAAATCTTCCTCTGAACCGTCACTTTGTCTGCCCCTCAATTAGATATCACTTTCAAACACGGTTGTTCCTTCTACAAATTAACATTACCTTCATTGTTAGGGATTAAAGATATGTACTAAGGGTGTGTCTATATTCCAGCAAGATTATAATGTAATCCAGAGCATTTCTGTGTTTAAGCCGGACCACACAGACGTAGAAAATCTCTGAATATCATCCCTTGACAGAACAGCCATGTTGCTGGATTAAACTTCCTCAACAAGCAGACATGCTTACTAGCCTGATGACCTGTTCAGTATCTGTGTGGCTGGAGCCAACACCAAACCCTTCTCCAGACCCTCATCGCAAATTTGTTATTCTCAGTGAATTGTAAACCTGCTTCTCTCAGTCAAGCTATAGAGCCTATCTTTATGGACCTTACAAAGAGTTTTGATGCAGTCATATCTGACTTGTATTTAGGTTACTTTGTTCCTCGAGGGGATTAATGTGCTTTGTTATGTGCTGGAGATTTAGTCAGTCATCATCAGAATAATTTTCATCAAATTGTGCTGTGCTTAACTATGCCTAAAATAAACCACCTGGAGTCAGACTCCCAGAGTTTTTGCCACCGCCGCCGGCTACTGAGTTGTGCTGAGCCAAACTGCCTTCTTGTCTCCCTTGGTCCATCTCTCTGCTGCCTGTGAAAGCTGCGGAGATCCCCACATCTAAGTACTCTATGTAGGTTGCATTTATGAAGATTAAAAAGAACAGCAGTAAAGCCCATTCCTTAATACCCGGAGAAGTAAGGATTCAACCCATGCCCCACAGCTGACTTCTAGACAGCAGCTTTGTCTTCCGGCTAAGATGGCCAAAGAGGAGGTAAGGCAGGCTAATTCGATGTTGATGAGCAGGGCTGTATGCACCAAATGAGGACTTACACTGAGAATGACAAGCCTCACTGGGATATAAGATCCAGTCCACTGACAGAGCTGTGCACCGCAGGCCACACAGAGCCATCAGACCTGATCCGCCCAAATATGGGAAGGTTACAGTGAAACATGCTAATTTGTACATTTAATGTGCCCTTGTGGTTATAGTATTTTTTAAAATTTTTTAAAAATAATAGGATAGAGCTAGCAAGATGGCTCATTGGGTAAAAGGGCTTGTGGTAAAAGCCTGAGTTTGATTCTCAGAACCCATGGTGGAAGGAAAAAACGGACTCCTGCAAATTGTCCACTGACCTTCATGTGTGGGTGTCATGTACATGTATACCTGAACACTTACTCACTCTCTCTCTCTCTCTCTCTCTCTCTCTCTCTCACACACACACACACACACACACACACACACACACACACACACACAAGCATATAAGCACATGAATAGTATTAATAAATTAAGTAAAAATAATAGCATGATCTTGGAATACTAATAACCACAGGTCAGTTGGTCAACTCCAATAGTGAAGGCTTGGCTGCTGAGGAGTTGACTCAGTGACTAAGACCACTTGCTCAGTAAGCACGAAGACCTGATTTCAAATCCCAGATGCCCGGGTAAAAGTCTGGCATGGCTGTACTTGCCGGAATACCAGCATGGGAGGGGCCAATAACTTAGAAGGCCACGTCTAAGAATCAAAAGAATCATTTTGAACGTAATGGACAAGCCAACATATGAGAATGTTCCCAGTTAGCATGCCCTGCCATGTCAATGATATGTGCTTAGCAGCAGATCTTAATTTCTAAATCAAACGAAACTGCAAAACTGGGAAATACAGATGTTACCTTGAGGTGGGGCAAGATTGCAAGAAAAGACACGATTTACCCAGGAAACCATCTTGCAGCCCTTGTCAGGGAAGGCAGTGTGCCAGATTTCAAATGTTCTTAAAAGCAGTTTGGAAGATACAGAAATGCCTTAAAACAGAATTCCTTACATATGGATCCAGATTTAACCTAACAGATCTGTTACAATCAAATTCCTAGCTCAAAATTTCACTGCGCAAACTTTCCCACAAGATTAAAGAGAGGGGGGATGAGGAAAGAGAGAAAGGGGGAGGAAGGGAGAGAGAGAGAGATAGACAGAGACAGAGAGAGGCAGAGAGAGAGAGACAGAGAGAGAGACAGAAACAGAGAGAGAGAGAGACAGAGAGAACTATAAACATATCAAATCACTGCAGGATTTAATGGTCACATTTATCTGTTGGACTAAGTGAGAGGGCCCTACCTCTGGACTCCATTCCTGCCATGTTACTTGTGTGAAGTCTTTCTGGAACTAAATGGGCCTCCAACTGGTTTTAGCTCATGTTCCATGTGACTGGAATTCCTTCACTGATTGTCAAGAAGCTTCCAGAGCATGAACAAGCTCTTCCTAGATAGGCATGAGTCAGAGGCATGGGCATAGAAAGAAAAAAAGACGTATACTAAGCCTGAATATGGACTGGTAGGATTGCTCAGTGGGTAAAGGCACTTGCTGCCAAGTCTAAGCCCCAGAATCTACATGTTGGACAAAAAGCTTGGCAGTGCATGTGGTTAAATGCCTATGGCCAGGTAGGACTGTGGCAATGTGAACACCAAAAGAGAAGACATTCAAACCTGGGGAAGATTCTCTCAAGTTCTTTCCAGCTCAGAGCTTTGGGGCATGTGACAACTCAAAATTCATACTTTGGTTTGCAATTCATTATAGAGATATAGTTATCAGAGCAGATAGGTGGAGAACATTAAGAGGCATGCCTATAGGCTTAATACATAGAGTTTCCAATATTGAGAAACAACTTATGTGACTCCTTTGCTCCATACAGAGTTATAGGCATGCCCAGTAGTTACATGGCAGTCTTAGAATCACACTGCCTGAGTCTACACCTCTTGCCCCAAGGAACTCCCACTTATGTGAGCTTGGCCAAGTCTCCTGGTCTTTTCTGAGTTTGTTTCCTTATTTGTAAAACAGTGACAGCAAGAGGCCTCTCATCTCTGGAATGCTGTGAGTGGGAAATGAATTGGTGTGAACAGGACATGAATTGGTGTGAACAGGAAATGGATTTGGTGTGAGTGGGAAGTAAATTGGTGTGAATATAAAATGAATTTGGTGTGAATAGGAAATGAGCTGGTGCAAATAGGAAATAAATTGGTGTGAATGGAAAATGAATCAATGTGAATAGGAAATGAACTGGTGTGAATAGGGAATGAGTTGGCATGAATAGGAAATGAATTGTTGTGAATAGAAAATTAATTTGGTGTGAATAGGAAATGAACTGATGTGAATAGGAAATGAATTGGTGTGAATAGGAAATGAACTGGTGTGAATAGGAAATGAATTGGTGTGAATAGGAAATGAACTGGTGTGAATAGGAAATGAATTGGTGTGAATAGGAAATGAACTGGTACATGCCAAGTACCTAAAAGCACCTAGGATGGAACCAGGGCTCTCCAAATGCCCACTCCATTATTCTCCAAACAAAATTGACTGGGTCCTGCAAATTTCCATGTAAAAATCTCACCCAGGTCTATGTATTTCTTCTTTTCCTTCCTTTCTAACATTAAATGTTTTATGCCCTGCAAAAGAAAATTATTTTCCATCTTCAGAAGGATGACTCACCTAACTGCTGATCTGTCTGGTCCGAGTCCTTCTCAAATTAAGTCCACGTTCTTTACAACCCCCAAACTCAGCAGATAGCACAGGCCTCTGCTGGTACCACTGGCATGAAGTCTGAAGGCTAGCCATTTGGCTTGCTGTGTCGATAAACATTTGAAAGATATGACCAATTTCCAATTTGTTTTTTTGTTTGTTTGCTTGCTTGTTTTGGTTTTTTGAGACAGGGTTTCTCCGTATAGCCCTGGCTGTCCTGGAATTCATTCTGAAGACCAGGCTGGCCTTGAACTCAGAAATCTGCCTGCCTCTGCTTCCCAAGTTCAATTTTAAATATTAAAAGGATACTTTCTGGCCTTCATATTTATAAGGTTCAAAGCTATAAGACAGGGTAGGTTCTTCTCATTCATGAACCAAAGGCTGATAATACTTAAAGTGCTGAACAAGAAAAGATACTCAGGAGAGAGAACTACCACTAAAAATAGAGCCCCCTCAGTGGAGAAATAGATGGGAAGAGGCTGTGCATGGCTGTCTAGTACTCCACCTGTCTCTTTACTAGCTAGCAGAGTTGCCATTGGTACAGTGATAATTGCTAACACTCCTCTGCCTGACAGAGTAGAACAGAAATATTGACACACCTCGATGTATGCAGAACATCTTATATAATTTCACCACAAACACTCCAGTTGTTATGGTCAAAGGCCTAAAAGCTCAAAGAAAAAAAAAGACATAAGGAAAAGATTCAAGGTCATATTTACCCTTTGAACTGTGGATCTAAACTACGTGTTCAGTGCATCGAACATTCCAAGTTCCACTCCCAACCCCCGCAACCAATTACTCTACAGATTATGCAAAATACATAAGTTGTCAGGCTAAGCAGGTTTCCCAGAGCACATCTAATGAAGCATTGTTAATGTGAACAATAGTTTCTCTAGTAACTCAAACCTTCTCAAACCCAAAATGGACCATTAAAGCCAACAGGAAATAAAAGAAAATTAATTGTACTCTATAGAGGCACGACTGAACACATCCATTCATCCAACAGGAATTTCATGTAAATCAAACACATTGTTTCTTTAAGGAGTTTCGACATCTTCCTATTTAAAAAAAAAACATATCCACGTTCAATTTTGCCAATTTTTACTTATGCAACTAAGTGGGCTTTTTGTGAGAGCCAGACCAGAAAATAATATTATTACAAGCTTACTGCTTATACAATCAAGCTTCAATATATCATAATCATTAATCGTTAGTCAGCATGGAGAATACTGTTGCCTTGTTTAGTATGAATGCTAAAGAAAATATATATTCACAATAGGCCATAGAATATGTGAAGATAGGATAGCCTACATGGATTGGTAAAGCCATCAAGTTCATCTGTCTTTCTCCTACCCTCCCCGCAAAAGCCCAATAGTTACAAGGACACAAATCTAGCTTTAACTTGGAAACCACATTCTTAATTATTAATCTCCTCCATGCTTACATCCTTCCAAACTATTCTTCACTAACCAAAATAGAACACTTCATTGAGAGCCCTGTTTCTAAAGACTCTCGGGAAATCATTTGGCTTTGGTCATTTTTCTCCCTCCATCAAATGTATATGTGTCATACCTGCCTATGCATAACTTCAGTCCCTGAACCGTGGGGAACCGTGTGCTGTCGGGGCGGGAGCGGGGAGCTTGGGCATCCAAAGCAGGCAAATCTGAGGGGTACTACTTGTGCCACCTGCCTAGGCACTCTAGGGGACTTTCCCATCGTTGTAGGTGGTTGTCACATAGTGTGGGAAGGAAACAAGCAGCGACAAAGCCCTACATGACCTCTTGGGGACGAATCTTGAGGACTCACATCGAAGGTGGCTGAAAAAGAGGGAACCTTGATCTCACTGTTATGATGTACAATTTAAGGAGCTAAGGAGGAGTCTGAGATCCCCAGAACGTCTCCACTCCAGGAGCTTCTTAAGATCTTTCCTCATCTACCTAGCGCTCGCCTTTCCGCAGCCTCTATTAGGGCGCAGGCAAAGCGAGCCACCCAAGGCGAGTCCCACTGGGTGTAGTTAGAGCTGTGTAGACAAGCTCTGGGAACACGGAGGAAAGCATCGAGCTTCTCTGGAGCCCTCTTCCCACGCCATCAAGAGAGCCTACAGCTCCCCCCGCACTAGGCAGCTGAACCCAGGCAGCGGGTGTCCCAAAAGCTGCGCCCTGGCGCCAGAGGGCACCCCGGGGAGAGATCAAGCAGCGACACGCTCCCGGGGCTCAGTCCCCAGGAGCTGGGGCAGGGCGCACCTAGGAGCCAGAGCCACCGAAAATTCCCGGGTGGGCACAGAGGGGCAGAAGAGGTCCCGACCCTCCCGGTTAGTGTCCAGGTACCTCGCAGCCATACAGCTGACCCAGCTGCTCCACGATCCATTCTTCCAGCACCAACCGCTTCCGAAGCTCCTTACGGTCGTATTTCACTGTCACTTTTCCCTGCTGGTGGCGTCGCTGCTGCTGTTGCACTTGCCCGGCGGCGGCCACCGTAGTCACGGGCGCCGAGTCCTCCCTTGAGGAGCCCGAGCCGCTGCTGGATCCCGGGCTGCCGCCGGTGCCACCGCGGGGACTCTGGAAGAAGACGCGCGCGCCGCCGCCGCCGGCCCCGCCGGCCGCCTCACCGCCGCCAGTCACCACAGACATGTCCCCGCGCGCCAGAACCTGAGAGTGGCCCGGAGAAGGGGCGGGCGAGCGCCCCGCTCCGCTACCACCGCAGCCCCGGCAGCCGCATACGGTGGTCCGCACCTGCTCCGCGCGCCCAGCCGCTGGATCCTCGCGGAGGGAGGAGGGAGGAGGGCGGGCGATGAGGGCGGGGACCAAAGCCTTAAAGACGCCTCCAAGGACCCTAGTGCTCCAGCCCCAGAGACCGCCCCCGGCTTGGAAGTCGTCCGAGGTGGAGAATCTGTGCCGGGGGACAGGCCCACGAGGGGCTGTGTAGTCCAAGGAGGAGATTGGCGTGCACGCCGGGTCGTCTGGGTGGCAGGAGACAGTCGGTCCTCTACGCGGGCGTCCTCGTCCCTTGCCCTGCAGACGCGAACAGGGCTTCTCGAGCAACCTTGGGGCGCACGAAATCTGTCGACTCTCTCAGTCTGGATCAGCTCTCTCCCGCCGTGTAAAGGTCCTGGGAAATGACCGCGCTGTTGGGATCCCCTCGCGCGGCTCTCCCAGGATGGCTGGGAGTGTGTCTCCTCCCCTCTCCTTCGGCCCCACCCCGCGGCTCTAAACTCACATTCCTATTCACGCCATGACCACCACAGATGCCACTTCCTCTGTCGGATTGGGAAGAAAATTGATGAGGCCATGTTTGTGCAATCAGGCAATCACCAAGCCTGAGAAATTACTCCCAGACTGGTTTTTCATTTTTCTTACCAAGCGCCTGTTTCACCCTAAGCTGGACGCTGGAAGCTTGAACAGCCCAGAGGGTGAGGGGCTAAAGCCATCAAGGCCTGGAGTATTTCGGCATTTGCTGGACTTAAAATGTCTTGTTGTGTTCCCAGCTCAGCCTGCTTTCCTCCCAGGGCCCTTTCTAAGCAACCTCTCCCCGCTCACCCCCACCCTCAGGAAGGCAGCTGCATTGACTAGCTTACTTGAAAAACATCATGCAACCAAGTAGAATTACGAATGAATGAGCTTATTATAACGTTTAGGGCTAAGAGGTGGGATGGGGAATTATAAACAGAAAGGAGTGTGTGTGTGTGTGTGTGTGTGTGTGTGTGTGTGTGTGTGTGTGTGTAAAATTACACGGAGACACTAACATATTCCTGTTGTACATAACAACTCATTTCTGTTCAGACAACGGAAAGAAACCACAAAGGATATTCAGAGAGAAGTAACCAATGTTTAAGGCGGTTGAAAACAAACTGGTGAAGGTTCCCTGAAGCTCTCAGAGGAGAAGAAAGCGTCAAGTGAGCTTCCTCTGAGCATTTTCTACAGAGGAGAATGTCTAGGTGGGATTCTCCCCTGGAAGATGAGAAAATGAAGAAGTAGCTAGTAGATAGGGCCCTGCATCACCCATTGGCACTTCAGTTCTCCCCACAGTCTCAGGTATCTTTTCTTTTCTTTTCTTTTTTCGACGTGGGGTTTTCCAACAAGAATGTGAGGGGATTTCCCTAGAGTTTCATACCAGCAGCTCATTGTGAAGACACCATTAGGCCTGAAAAAGAACAAATGAAAGATCTTATAAAGGGTCTTACATAATCTGGTGGCTGAGGTAGGCCTAGAACTCCTCTTGCCAGAAGGGAGTCAAAACTAAGAGGTCAGATCTCTGGAGAAAGAATAGGCCAGGAGTGCATTAGGTTAAACTTTCCTTCTAACCTAGAACCTCTCAGAAATAAAGGAAACAAATTCTCTGGAGACAACGCCATTCTATTCATCATTGACCTCTGACTGCCTTGGAGGGTAAGTCCGCCTATCTTAAATCCAAGAAGCCACAGCCAAGAGATAAGCATCTTCACAAAATCTCAGCAAGGAGGATGTAGAAGGAGCTCAGAATGCAACTGTGTCCTCACCCCAACCCCAAGGAGCAGGACCGCCCTCCAGACAGCTGGTTCCTTGCAAGTTATCAGGACCAGCTTCAACCAATTGCACTAACCAGAGCTTAAAATCAGAACAGAAACAACTGAAGTGTTATGGACGAAGGAGAAACTATACAACGTTTCTGTCCGAGTCCGGTGCTGAAACCCTACAATACTAATTATTTTGAAGACTGTTGGGATCTGGAAGCGTCGAGAGCAGTGGGGAATTCCCGCTCCCTGCTCCCTGCTCTGAAACTTTGGACAATGAAGTCAGTCATTCGGGAAGGGCTTCAAAGAAATCATGAAAATTCACAAAGTTCTTTCTCAAGAATTCTTAAGTCAATTCTTTCTTTCTACATAGGATGTTTTGTCCTCCGTGGTTAAACTCAGTTTTCACTCGAGACTTCAAGTGTGACCACTGGAACAGATGACATCCTCGGGACCTTGTAGAAAAATCTTCCAGTAAGTGGATAGGTTTTCTGCATAGCCTACGATCCCCTAATGAGTCCCTCGGCCTTACAAGTGGGAGTTGAACTAACACAGTGCCCTCTCTCTAGAAACACATTTTTTTTTTCTAACCAGTACTTAACTGACATTGGAAGTGAACTCCACTGCCGTAGTTCCCCAAGCCTCATTCCACACTTGAAAACATAAACCTCCACACCCAGGTCTCTACAGATACTTTAAATATGGCTTTGTATATTTCCAAAGGCAAAGGTGAACTGTATAGGAGTAAAGTAATTCTTTCCAAGCTGGATCCTTTTTGCTCAGATGACTAGTGAAGTTAGCAGGCTTTGTTTAGCCTTAGAGAGTGATTGTCTCACACTGGCAAGGCCCTGGGTCCGATCTCCACACCCAAAGAAGGCAAAAAAGAGTTCACATCTCTACTATATAGACATACATATTATATATGTATATGTACGCATACACAGAGAGAAAGAGATTGAGGGGGAGGGAGAGCTTTGTTTTCTTCTTTTGGGTGTTTTATCCCCTTGATATTTGACTTGGGTCAAGGTGTTTTTGTTTTCTGGAATCATATAGTTCTTTTATCTGAATATGATCTTTATGTCTGAATTTAGATAGAATTTTTAATATGTGGCTCTGGACATCCTTTGCCCTCCCAGGGAAGTGGATACCATATTAATATTTATGCTCAGATGAAAATTTCTTTACTTCTCAGAGACTAGATATCATCATAATTACATGACACCTGGTGATCTCCCTTGGGGATGTTGTGATTATAGCCTACGGCCACAAACTTAAACACAGCATTCTTACCTAGAGTAATAATGCCAGTAATAAGATGTTTAAATGCCTGGGCTGGCGAGATGGCTTAGCAGGTAAAGACACTTGCTGCCCTGCCCTGCCCAGTCCAATGATCTGATTTCCTGGATCCCTGGAACCCACGTGATGGAAAGATAGAACCAGCTTCTGAAAGTTGTCTTCTGACCTCCACACAAGCTGTGTGTGCAAAGGAACACACACATACACACACACACACACACACACACACACACACACACACACACAGGGCGGGGAGGGGAGAGAGAGACAGAGACAGAGACAGAGAGAGACAGAAACAGACACACACAGACAGAGAGACAGAGACTCAGAGAGAAAGAAACAGACACACACACACACACACACACACACACACACACACACACGGGAGGGGGGGAGTTAATAGAGATGCATATATCTTAATTCTCTCCAGGCTGTGATAGGCAAATAGTGGCTCTCTAGTCTGGTTTTCACCTTAAATAATGAAGAAACCCAATCTGTATTTTGGGTCTCTATCCATCACGAAGAATATTTTCAGTTCTCAGAATAAAACTAACGACGACAGTGACGCTCCCAGTATACCAGTGTAGGTTTTCTTTTGGTCTGTGTCATCTGTTTTGAACTTCTTCTAACTCTAAGCCTTTGATTCTATAATACACTCCAAAACGAATCCAGCTATTACTTGCATAAATATCAGCAGTCATTAATCACAAGTCTAAAATTTTGTCTCCACAAAACTCCTTCCCTGACTGCCCATAGAAGACGAAAGGTGTGGAGGTGGCGTGGGGTAGGGTGGGGGATGCACAGCTTTAACCATGTGTAAAGATCATTCCTACTCTAGTGACTCCGACTCATAGACCATCTTGTCCCTCTCTGTTCAAGTTTGTCTCTAGAGGAAGTTATGCTTCTGCCTAGACAAGGGCTTTTGTCTTCCCCCCTTTCTCTGCTGTAAGAGTCATCCTTTCCTCCATGTCTGTCTTCTCCTCCACAGTCTGGTTACCACTCTTCCACTGGAAGGGCCCTTAACAAGGTTGCCAGCTAACCTCTGTCACAGGAGTCCTTGCTAGCATTTCAGAGCTGTCAGAATTTGACTCCTCCCACATTGGGTGATTTTGATCTCTAAGCCTTCTCCTCTGAGGTCCCTGTCCCAACACCCTCCTGTTCTCAACTGCCTATCTGTTGCTACCTGTCAGTGGCTCTTGTGAGCTCTTTTTCCCTTTGAGGTAGGTGATTCCCAGCTATACACATGACCTAACCCTTGCTCATTATTAACGTCAGCCCACACAGCAAATAGATCCTTCAAAGATGATGAGTTCATCTGCAGTAGCAGTGAATGGAAATACATGTAGGCAGACTCAGATTGCAGGAGGGAGGGAATTCTACAAGGAGGATAGGAAATATTGCACAGGCTGTTTTGTAGAAACAATTCTTGGGCACAGAAACCAACAGCAAGTGTGGTGACTGCCCCAGACGGGGAGATGTGGGACAGGTACTGTTGCAGAGATGGACTTTGGTTAAGGTTCTGGTGGTCCTGGGGCAATGCTGCCATTTTGTCTAAACCACAGCTCCCTGTCACTTTTACTACCACCTACCTGCCACAGACACCCCACAACAAGACTGAGTTGGTCTCAGGTCCCAGATGCAGATGAATAGCACAGACATTCGGTGCAGAGGCACTGGGCAAATATATTTAAGGTAGATGAGTCTTCTTATCATTTTTTTCAATATATATAAGTCCTTTATTGTCCTCAAAGAGCCCAAATTGTACTTGTGATCAGGATCTTGTTTCTGGAACTGGGAAACTGAGGCCTCACTCGTCAGACTACTGCACGGTTCCCTCCTCAGACACACAGGTGCCCTCCAAAAACTTTCCAACATCCTTGCTTTCAACTGTTGTGGCTTTCTGAATAAGAGCCACTGAATTTGAAACAAGTTCAATATCACTTCCTTCAAGGATTAATTCATCCTTCTGGGCTTGAGAGACAGAACAAGTAACACCTGTCCTCATCGGAACCCTGCGGATGTATTTCTCACCCAAGAAATTTCAGATTTCAACCAAAGACCCATTCTCCTGAATAATGACTTTGATGGGGAAGGGAGCACACGCAGACCTCATCTTGTGACAGAAGCCCAGCGTAACACCCTTGATCACGTTCTGAACATCACTGCAGGGGCTTCTGACAGTGGCCAGTTCCTTTCTGTTACCCCATCATTTGTCAACCGGGAGCCTTTTCTTTTTCTTTCCAAGAAGACTCAGCTCTACACTGATGTGATTGAAGTCCCTCCGCAAAGTTCCCCTGGGGCCCTGCCCAATGACTGTACGCCACTTCAGATGGATGTCAACATTTTCTGGGATGTCGACAGTAGGATGGCTGAGAATGGTCTTCGTTCTCGCAGTAGATGGAGCAAAGCTATCAATTTATCAACAGAGAAAAATTGTATAGTGAATGTTTGGGGCTTGATAGTCTCAGCAATGTAGAAGGCGTTCCAATCCAACGTTTTTCAAATAATTTTTAAAACCTCCATCACAATAAGCAACTTGCTTTTTTCATGACCCAAATATCTACGCACAGATACCATTCCTTCTTATTGCATGTGATCCACTTCGACACTTCAGAGTTAATCATTTATTCTGCTCTCTTAAGATTAACGAACCACGATCAAAACTTCCTGAACTGATCTCCCAGTCCACTCTTATAGAGACTACAGCATGCCTAGTGCTCTTGTTGACAGAGTGGACCTCTACGGTGCAGCCCAGCTCCTCTTCCGTCCAGGCTGGTTACTGAGTCACTTAGAGGTTTCTTCCACCAATATTAAACATTCTAGCAAGCAACTTTGACCCCAAGGAACTGACACAGATCACGTGCAACATCCTTCAACATCCTTCCAGACAGAGGTGCTGTGAAAGAGCCAGAGAGGTGCTGAAGCGCGTATCTCAGTGGTATAGCATTTGTCTAGGGTACATAAGGTCCTGGGTTCAAACCCAGGCTCCAATCAGTTCATGAATCCTGATGATTCCATGGTTTGTCTTTGACTCTCCCAGACCTCTCCCCTCTCCCGATCTGGATCTGTCTATTCTAGTCTTTCGGTCCTGACCGCCTTCCTTCTATTACTGCCGTTGCTTCCCCACAGAGGTTGTTAAATGCAAATATGATCGTGTTGTGCTGACTGAAACTGTGCTGACAATGCCTCCTGTAGTTTCCTTTCCCTTCAGGCTACAGTGCAGGACAAACTGGCCTGTGCACAGGCTTGTCTCGAGCTGGCTCTTGCTCTGTTTCTGGGTCTTCTCAAAATCTCCACCCACACGACTCTCAACAGGAAACACATCAAGCCTGCTTTCTCCTGTGAGTCTGACCTGTCTCTTCCCCAGGTTCCCTGGCATCCTGCTGGTCTTTGTGCCTCCTCAGTCCTTCCTGACTATCCTAGTCTGAGTGAGATACCGCTTTCATACTTGGCCATGGCCACCATCCATGTCTATTACATGTAACCAGGGGAAGCCTTGATATGATTCAGTCTCTGCTCAGATGTCATTTCACCAGACAGGCCTTGCCTCTATACCCTCTGGACCTGGACCTCTTTCTTTTTCTTCTTTCTTTTATCTTCTTGGAATATATATATATATATAGAGAGAGAGAGAGAGAGAGAGAGTGTGTGTGTTGGCACATTATCCCAGCAGAATATATATTCATGAGGACAAAAAGTTTGGAGCTCACATTGATATTTCTACTTCCTATAACTGTGAGACAAACAATGGCCCCTCTATCTCATTAATGACAGAGTTTGGTAGTCATCTGCCTCTCCCACTAAACTAAAAGCTCTTAGAGATAATGGCACAGCTAATTGTTGTGAGTACCTTCAAGAATAAGCACAATGACTAACACGCGATAGTGCCCCAAACCAGTGAATGTGTGGGCCTGTCTACACGCTATTTTTTTTCTGATTCTTCAAGACAGGTACGGAAAAGCTCAGATCTAAAGCTAGGGATTTAGCTCAGAGGTAGAGCACAGTTGCCAAATGTTCACAAGGTGCTAGGTTCAATCCTGAGGACCAGGACATGGACAAGGAGAGAAGAGGAGGGGAGGAGAGACAAGAAAAGGGGAGAAGAAAAGGAAGATAAGAGAGTGGCAGGGAAATTTGGGTTTGTTTTAATCTTTCCCTAGCACAGGCCCCAACAGAGTGGAAATGGTTTCAGGTCATAGGGAGCAACAGTTCTCCATCCAGAGAGACACTCCCATGAGTTTTGTTATATTTCCATAATGAACAAAGAGACAACTGTCTCCCAGTTCTCCCAAGGTCCTACCCTTGAATGGAATCTATACTCGCCATTTTGTTGGCATTAGCCTTAGCTTTCTAAATACACTGCCGTGAGCAGTGGACTGAGAAAGCAAGTGGCGAGTCAGATTGTAACTGACTCTGTAACCTCACGCAGGAGCACTGTGGGCTCTTTCTCTTGCCACAGATGCAAAATAGAAATGATACTCAAAGCTACCCCTAAGGTGGGCATGGTCTGGTTTTGTTTTCTCTAGTTTCTTGTAGTTACAGCTAACATGTAACTTGTGTTACTGCAAGTCATTATGTCTGGCAATGTTCTGACTGGTTTAAATCCTGTCCTAAGTCTAGTGACACAGTCAAATTCCTCAAAACCCATAAATATCGACTCCTGTTTGTGTATTTATGTCACCATGGACCTATGGACCTATGTCAAACCACTCAGAACCCGTTTGGGAGCCAGCCCTGAATCATTGTACTGCAGTCTCATTTTATAATTGTAAATGGCTTATAAATTTTAATAACTATAATAATAGCAAAAGGAATTAAGCATTGCCCTCCAGTCTAAGAGAATGAAACACTGGTTTTAATTTCTTGTTTGAAGATCTTCCATTAAAATACCAGCAATCCTAATGACCCAGAAAGATGTGAACCTTCCCACTGACATCATGTGGTCACCACAGGACAATTACATACGATGGAGGACTGTGTGGGTTCCCTGTTCTAAAAATCAACACCCCCATATGAATCTATTGCTGTCAGAATCATTGCATGCTACCAAATGCTATGACAGGATACATGCCAGTAGAGGGATGTCCGGGTGCTTGTAAAAGACTTGATACCTCCAATATCAATTATCTGAAGAACTGGGATGTTCTTCTAGAAGTCAAAAGCCCATGACTGCTGCCAATGAAGGTGGGAGAAACCTCTTACTACAGCCTTGTGGTTAGATTCAGGAGATTTTAAGACCTCGATTTACTTATGCATTCCTCAAGGAAATAGGCCGATGTTCAGTTCAGGGTAGTCAGGTTCTCTGCAAACCTTATCTATCCTCAGATGACCTACGTTTATAATAGTTTGGGACTAATGATACCACAAGCTACCTATCACTGACACCTATTAGGTTTTTTTTTTTTTAAAGATTTTTTTTTTATTTTATTTTTTAATTTACATTCCAAATCACTTCCCCTTTCCCGTTTCCTCCCTCCCCGAAAGTCCCATAAGCCCCCTTCCCTCCCTCTTTTCTCCATTCAACCCCCTCTCGTTACTCTGTCCTGGCATTCCCCTACATCCAGTCTTTCCAGGACCAGGGGTCTCTCCTTCCATCTTTTTAGAAATCTATTGATATGCGGATTGTGTCTAGGGTATTCCGAGATTCTGGGTCAATATCCCCTTATCAGTGACTGCATACCATGTGTGTTCTTTTGTAATTGGGTTACCTCACTAAGGATGATATTTTCAAGATCTGACCATTTGCCTAGGAATTTCGTGAATTCATTGTTTTTAATTGCAGAGTAGTATTCCATTGTGTAGATATACCACATCTTCTGAATCCATTCCTCCGTTGAGGGACATCTGGGTTCTTTCCAGCTTCTGGCTATTATAAATAAGGCTGCTATGAACATAGTGGAGCATGTGTCCTTATTGCATGCAGGTAAAGTCTCTGGGTATATGCCCAGGAGTGGTATAGCCGGATCCTCCGGGAGTGTCATGCCCAGTTTTCTGAGGAACCGCCAGACTGCTTTCCAGAGTGGTTGTACCAGCTTGCAATTCCACCAGCAGTGGAGGAGTGTTCCTCTTTCTCCACATCCTCGCCAACAACTGCTGTCTCCTGTGTTTTTGATCTTAGCCATCCTGACTGGTGTGAGATGGAATCTCAGGGTTGTTCTGATTTGCATTTCCCTAATGACTAAGGATGATGAACATCTCTTTAGGTGCTTCTCAGCCATTAGATATTCTTCAGGTAAGAACTCTTTGTGTAGCTCTGTACCCCATTTTTTAATAGGGTTACTTGCCTCTCTGGCGTTTAACTTCTTGAGTTCTTTGTATATCTTGGATATTAGCCCTCTGTCGGATGTAAGGTTGGTAAAGATCATTTCCCAGTTAGTTGGTTGCCGCTTTGTCTTTTTGACGGTGTCTTTTGCCTTGCAAAAACTTTGTAATTTAATGAGGTCCCATTTGTCTATTCTTGATCTTAGAGCATAAGCTATTGGAGTTCTGTTCAGGAAATTCTCCCCTGTGCCCATATGTTCAAGGTTCTTCCCTAGTTTCCCTTCTATTAGTTTCAGTGTGTCTGGTTTTATGTGGAGATCTTTGATCCACTTAGAATTGAGCTTAGTGCAAGGAGATAAGGATGGGTCAATTTGCATTCTTCTGCATGTTGACCTCCAGCTGAGCCAGCACCATTTGTTGAAAAGGCTATCTTTTTTCCACTGGATGGTTTTAGCTCCTTTGTCAAAGATCAAGTGACCATAGGAGTGTGGATTCATTTCTGGGTCTTCAATTCTGTTCCATTGATCTACATGTCTGTTACTGTACCAATACCATGCAGTTTTTAACACTATTGCTCTGTAGTACAGCTTGAGGTCCGGGATACTGATTCCCCCAGAGGTTCTTTTACTCTTGAGAATAGTTTTAGCTATTCTGGGTTTTCTGTTATTCCAGATGAATTTTTGAATTGCTCTTTCTAACTCTATGAAGAATTGAGTTGGGATTTTGATGGGGATTGCATTGAATCTGTGTATTACTTTTGGTAAGATGCTCATTTTTACTATATTAATCCTGCCAATCCATGAGCATGGCAGATTTTTCCATCTTCTGAGGTCTTCTTCAATTTCTTTCTTCAGAGACTTGAAGTTCTTGTCATACAGATCTTTCACTTGTTTGGTTAGAGTCACGCCAAGATACTTTATATGGTTTGTGGCTATCGTGAAGGGTATTATTTCTCTTACTTCTTTCTCAGCCTGCTTATCCTTTGAGTATAGGAAGGCGTCTGACTTGCTTGAGTTGATTTTATATCCGGCCACTTTGCTGAAGTCATTTATCAGCTGTAGGAGTTCTCTGGTGGAGTTCTTTGGGTCGCTTAAGTATACTATCATATCGTCTGCAAATAGTGATAGTTTGACTTCTTCCTTTCCAATTTGTATCCCTTTGACCTCTTTTTGTTGTCTAATTGCTCTAGCTAGAACTTCAAGTACTATATTGAAAAGATATGGAGAGAGAGGGCAGCCTTGTCTAGTCCCTGATTTTAGTGGGATTGCTTCAAGTTTCTCTCCATTTAGATTGATGCTGGCTACCGGTTTGCTGTAAATTGCTTTTACTATGCTTAGATATGGGCCTTGAATTCCTGATCTTTCCAAGACCTTTAGCATGAAAGGATGCTGAATTTTGTCAAATGCTTTCTCAGCATCTAATGAGATGACCATGTGGTTTTTTTCTTTGAGATTGTTTATGTAGTGGATTACATTGATGGATTTCCTTATATTGAACCATCCCTGCATCCCTGGGATGAAGCCTACTTGATCGTGGTGGATGATCGTTTTGATGTGTTCTTGGATTCGGTTGGCAAGAATTTTATTGAGTATTTTTGCATCGATATTCATAAGAGAGATTGGCCTGAGATTCTCTTTCTTTGTCGGATCTTTGTGTGCTTTTGGTATTAGTGTAATTGTGGCTTCATAGAACGAGTTGGGTAGTGTTCCTTCTGTTTCTATTTTGTGGAACAGTTTGAAGAGTATTGGTGTTAGGTCTTCTTTGAAGGTCTGATAGAATTCTGCACTAAAACCATCTGGACCTGTGCTTTTTTTGGTTGGAAGACTTCCAATGACAACTTCTATTTCTTCAGGGCTTATAGGACGGTTTAGATGGTCTATTTGATCCTGATTTAATTTTGGTAC
This sequence comes from Tokudaia tokunoshimensis, assembly GCA_036184795.1. Lineage (NCBI taxonomy): Eukaryota > Metazoa > Chordata > Mammalia > Rodentia > Muridae > Tokudaia > Tokudaia tokunoshimensis. The sequence continues at coordinate 72,861,596 of BTHU01000006.1, read as the reverse complement.
TTGGTATCTGTCAAGGAAATTGTCCATTTCCTCAAGATTTTCTAGTTGTGTTGAATACAGGTTTTTGTAGTAGGATCTGATGATTTTTTGAATTTCCTCAGTTTCTGTTGTTATCTCTCCCTTTTCGTTTCTGATTTTATTAATTTGGATACTATCTCTGTGCTTTCTGGTTAGTCTGGCTAAGGGCTTATCTATCTTGTTGATTTTCTCAAAGAACCAACTCCTCATTTTGTTGATTCTTTGTATGGTTTTATTTGTTTCTACTTGATTGATTTCAGCCCTGAGTTTGATGATTTCCTGCCTTCTACTCCTCTTTGGTGTATTTGCTTCTTTTTGTTCCAGGGCTTTCAGGTGTGCCATTAAGCTGTTAGTGTATGCTGTCTCCCGTTTCTTTTTGGCGGCACTCAGGGCTATGAATTTTCCTCTTAGCACTGCTTTCATTGTGTCCCATAAATTAGGGTATGTTGTGCCTTCATTTTCATTAACTTTCAAAAAGTCTTTGATTTCTTTCTTTATTTCCACCTTGACCAAGTTATCATTGAGTAGAGCATTGTTCAGCCTCCATGTGTACGTGGGTTTTCTTTTGTTTTTGTTGCCATTGAAGACCACCCTTATTCCATAGTGATCTGATAGGATGCATGGGATTATTTCTATCTTCTTGTATCTGTTGAGGTCTGATTTGTGACCAATTATATGGTCAATTTTGGAGAAGGTACCATGAGGAGCTGAGAAGAAGGTGTATTCTTTAGCTCTAGGATGAAATGTTCTATATATATCAGTTAGTTCCATTTGGTCCAAGGCTTCAATTAGATTCACTGTGTCCCTGTTTAGTTTCTGCTTTCCTGAACGATCCATTTCAGAGAGTGGCATGTTGAAGTCACCCACTATTATTGTGTGTGGTGCGATGTGTGCTTTGAGTTTTAGTAAAGTTTCTTTTACGAATGAGGGTGCCCTTGCATTTGGAGCATAGATATTCAGAATTGAGAGTTCTTGATGGTGGATTTTTCCCTTGATCAGTATGTAGTGTCCTTCTGTGTCTTTTTTGATGACTTTAGGTTGAAAATCAATTTTATCCGATATTAGGATGGCTACTCCACCTCGTTTCTTGGGGCCATTTGCTTGTAAAATTGTTTTCCAGCCTTTTACTCTGAGGTAGTGTTTGTCTTTGACTCTGAGGTGTGTTTCCTGCATGCAGCAAAATGCTGGGCCCTGTTTACGTATCCAGTCTGCTAGTCTATGTCTTTTAATTGGGGAATTGAGACCATTGATATTAAGAGAGATTAAGGCATAGTGATTATTGCCATCTGCCATTCTTGACGCTATCTTTATGTTTGAGTGGTTATCTACTTTTGGGTTTGATTCAAGAAGGTTATTATCTCATTTTTTCCAGGGTGTTGTTTCTCTCCCTGTATTGGAGGTTTCCACCTATTATCCTTTGCAGGGCTGGATTTGTGGAAAGATATTGTGAAAATTTGGTTTTATCATGGAATATCTTGGTCTCTCCATCTATGGTGATTGAGAGTTTTGCTGGGTATAGTAGTCTAGGCTGGCATTTGTGCTGTCTTAGTGTCTGCATGAGATCTGCCCAGGATCTTCTGGCTTTCATAGTCTCTGGAGAGAAGTCTGATGTGATTCGGATAGGTCTTCCTTTGTATGTTACTTGGCCCTTTTCTCTTACTGCTTTTAGTATTCTTTCTTTGTTTACAACATTCGGTGTTTTGATTATTATGTGACGGGAGGTATTTCTGTTCTGGTCCAGTCTGTTTGGAGTTCTGTAGGCTTCTTGTATGTTCATCGGCATCTCTCTCTTTAAGTTAGGGAAGTTTTCCTCCATAATTTTGTTGAAGATGTTTACTGGCCCTTTAAGTTGCAAATCTTCACTCTCATCTATACCTATAATCCTTAGGTTTGGTCTTCTCATTGTGTCCTGGATTTCCTGGATGTTTTGGGTTACACGTTTTTTGCATTTTGCATTTTCTTTGACTGTTGAGTCGATGCTTTCTATGGAGTCTTCAGCACCTGAGATTCTTTCTTCCATCTCTTGTATTCTATTGTTTATGTTTGCATCTATGACTCCTGATTTCTTCCCAAGGTTTTCTATCTCCAAAGTTGTCTCCCTTTGTGATTTCTTAGTTGTTTCTACTTCCTTTTTTAGTTCCTGGATGGATTTGCTGAGATCCTTCACTTGTTTGTTTGTATTTTCCTGTATTTCTTTAAGGTATTTTTGCATTGCCTCTTTCAGGATTTCTTCCTGATGACCCACGTTCTCCTGCATTTCTCTGAGTGATTTTTGTGTTTCCTCCTCATGGGAATCCATCTGTTGATCCATTGTCTCCTGCATTTCTTTAAGCAGTTCTCGTGTTTCCTTTGTAAGGGCATCTAACCGTTGATTCATTTCTTTAAGCAATTTTTGTGTTGCCTCCTTATGGGCATCCATCTGTTGACCCATATTCTTCTGCATTTCTTTATGCAAATTTTGTGATTCCTTTGTGAGTGCATCTACCCGTTGATTCATCTCGTTAAGCGATTTTTGTGTTGTCTCCTTGTGCGCCTCCATCTTTTGATCCATGTTCTCCCGCATTTCTCTAAGCGATTTTTGTGTTTCCTTTGTAAGGGCTTCTAACCGTTGATTCATGGTCTCCTGTAACTCTTTATGAGATTTATTTGTGTCCTTCTTGTGATCCTCTAATAGCATCATGAGAAGTGATTTTAAATCCAGATCTTGTCTTTCGGGTGTGGTGGGGTATCCAGGACTTGCTGCTGTTGGAGAGTTGGGTTCGGATGGTCCCACATTACTTTGATTTCTGTTAGTAACATTCCTACGTTTGCCTTTTGCCATCTGGATACCTCTGGTGTTAGTTGGTCCTGCTGCCACTGGCTGTTGGTTGGACCTCCTGTGAGCCTGCAAAGCTATTTCTGCCCCCCCTGGGTTGCCAGGATTCCCCTGGCACCGATTTCTGGGGCCTGCCTGCTCCTGAGTGACTTTGGAGCCCTAATGTGCCTTGCCCCAAGTGATCTTATATTGGGGAGGCCTTGCACCTCCAAAGGCTCAGCCTAGTGGATTCCTGGAGCAGAGGTCGCCAAAGGGAGGCTGGTAGGCTCCTGCCCTGTGCAGGGGTGAGTGATCTCTCCTGGGGGGGGGGGGAGGGGGCGTCCCTCTGCCAGGCAGAAGTCCCACAGCAGAGTTGGCGCGCTGGTTACTGCAGATCAGCCCAGCACTTGGGAGCCGCATACACACAAGCCGCCCGAGACCCAAGCGATATTATGCCTGTCTGTCTCAGAACCTGGCAGTCCCAACTTCCCAGTCACTGGAGCAAAGATGGCGGAGTGCAATCTGCACTCTCTCCGTGGCGCCGCTCACCTGCAGACGCGATGGCCTGCCGATCTGGCTCCCAGACGACCACAGCGCTGACCAGTTCTCGGGCACAGACGGAAGCCCCAACAGGCCGTGTCCCAAGTGATGTTATATTGGGGATAGGGAACTTGGTGTACCTGTCACTTCAGTGCAGTCTGCGGGAACAGAGGTCGCGGAAGGAAAGCTGGTAGGCTCCCGCCCAGTGCGGGGTCCCTCTGCCAGGCTGAAGTCCCACCGCGGAGCTGGCGCGCTGGTTACTGCAGATCCGCCCTGCACTTGGGAGCCGCATACACACAAGCCGCCCGAGACCCAAGCGATATTATGCCTGTCTGTCTCAGAACCTGGCTGTCCCAACTTCCCAGTCACTGGAGCAAAGATGGCGGAGTGCCCCTATTAGGTTTTAAGCAGATATTATTTCACAGAATTTTTCAAGAACCCTGTAGGGCAACTGCCTTAGTCCATTTTCCCCTACTGCTTTGACAAAATTTTATTCGACTCACATTCTGGGGGCTGGAAGGTCCCAGAGCATTTGGTGATGGCCTCCCAACTGCGTTATAACATGGTAGCGATCTTTGCCTAGCTTGCCTAGCCAGACTGAGCAAGCAATCAGAGTGAGCTCAGTTTTATGACAGTCCTCTAATAACCCATCAATCAACCCATTGATCCCTGAGTATATTAACCCATTCATGATCAGAGAGCTGTCTTGACCCGATCGCCTCTTAAAGGTCCCACTTCTCAACACACTGCCCTGGTAATCCAATTTCCAATACATTCAGATACATTTCCATCCAACCTGGATGCCCACATCTCCCTTCAAGGCTAATTACATTCTAGAGAAAGATAAGGAGGGCAGGGAGTGTGGCTCTGTGGTAGGGCTCCTGCTTAGTGTATGCTAAGGCCCTGGGTTTGATCCTCAGAGAAGGGGGTTACTTAGACAGGGGAGAGGGAAGGAGGGAAGAAGGATGAAAAAAGGGGGAAGGGAAAAGGGAGGAAAAATAACTAAAGAAATAGAGAATTAATTTATTTGTGGCTGGAACTGTGGCTTAATAACAGAGTGCTTAGTTGCCTGGCATTTGCTGGATCCTAGGTTCAACCCTTAATACACTCCTCTTCCCACCCCAAATTCTTTCCAGATGCATTAATTTATGCCTATATTCTGTAATACTAACAGTAAGGGGTGGGTATTAACTTTGGATGGAAAATGGTGAGAGGATAGGGGGAGAAGTTGGGTAGAAAATACAGGAGGTAGATTTGATCAAAATAATTACATGTATGAATAAAATTCTCAAACAGTTTTTTTTTTAAAAAAAACACCTAAGAGAATAGTCTGTCGCAATCCTGCGTGTGGGGTTGCTTTGATCTTAGAAATCATAATGTGTTAAAATGTAAATAATTGTTCTCCTGTTTCCATGCTCGAGATAACAGGGGAAAAAAACCTCTCTATTGCAGTATGTCAAATACACATTGCACGAAAAACAGACCAAATGATAACACTGCTATCATAATATGACAAAAAATGGATCAGCCTAGAAAATGAAGCAATCCGTAAGTACAGTGTCCACAGGAAAGACAGCAAGGTAATAAGCCGGGGAATGCGGGGTAAGGGGACGTGTCCTCTGCCCTGACAGCCTAACCCACAGAGAGAGAGGCTATAAAATATTCCACAGATGCTCTCTGGCTGTCTGAGTACTCAGGGACCAAAATGGGGGTTTTAGACTGAAAAACCCAGAAATGCACCAGAGCATGACCCGGAGACTGGAAACGTCTCCAAACTGTCCCTTGTACATATCAGAGCCACAATGGGAACAACCAACATTGGGTCCAGAAAGGAATCCTTGAGGAGACACATAATTCTTGTGAGCTGGAGAAACTCAGTCTTCCTGAGAAACTCTGAGAAGCTCATTTTCTTATTGTGTAGTATCCTCTGGTTTGTCCTTTAATGTCAAGCAGGCAGGCATGGGACAAGACAGGTCCCACATGGGGATCATAAGCTAGGCCATCTGCAATTGCTGAACCTGAAAGGCAGTTCTGGGCTGGTCAGTGTTCCAGGGCTAATCTGTGTGTAAGTGCAGTGGGTCCGTCCCTCTTGGGACCTTCAGGGACATCCCTGGCCCTCAGATTCTTGCTCTCCTGTTCCATCCACCAGCACTGCTCTTGTGATTCCATGAAGGACCTGAAAGTTTTTCACACACGTGACCCTTCTGCATCTCCTTTTGCTCCATCATTTCAAGGCCAGCAATCGTTCTCATCTCCCAGAACAGTATCACATTCCAACTGGTATAAACTACTATGAGACTAGGCTGCGCGCACATTCTCTCTCTCTCTCTCTCTCTCTCTCTCTCTCTCTCTCTCTCTCTCTCTCTCTCTCTCTCACACACACACACACACACACACATACACACAAACTGTCAAAAAAAAAACACTTGAATTACTTCCAGGGCTGCTTAGTTCTTCGTGTGGTCAGAGCTCTGTCCAGACCCATCAAGGAATCACAAACTGTGGGCATCAATGTTTGTCAGCCATGGTTCCTAATGAGACAATAACAGTCAGTGCGGGAGGCAGCCCTACTGGAAACACTTCTCAAGGCAGAAGGCATGGCTTCTAGGTGGCTGACTTCCACAGGGAACAATTTCCCATTTTACCCTTCACGTGGAATGAAGGAAATGGACACAAAATGGCCCGCTTAGGCTGAGGAATCGTCTTACAGCTGCTGGTCAGCTGAAAGTCTAACTTAAAAACTGATCAATTCACATGCAAATTTGGGGAAGGTCAGCCTTAACTCATAGAAACTGAGCTCTGGACCTTGTGAGTGGCTCAGAGGATGTTAAAGAAGAACCTGTAAAAGGCAGTGCTCACTGAGAGGGGACACTAGGAACCGAACAAGTGAGGCCGAAGTGCATTGCGTATGTGTATGGAAATGGCATAAAGGAACCCAACATTCTGGATAATTAACAGAAGTGATTAAAAAGGTCCTGGGCCAGTGAGTAAAGTCAGATACTGCCCAAGCCTGGTCTGATGGCCTGAGTTCAATCTCTGGGACCTCATGGTGGAAGGAGAGAACTGGATCTTAAAAGTTGTCCCCTGACCTCCATACATGTACTACAGTATGAGTACCCCTCAACACACACACACTCACAAACTAAATAAATATTGTAATAATCTTTTAAATCTCTCAAAGAGGACAAGAAGTCAGGGGTGTCCAACCTTTTGACATTACCACATGAAAGTATCCTCTATAGTCGGACTGTATTCATAGCTGTGCTGGAACATGTGTGGCCCTCAGGCTGCAGCTGACATGTCTGAGACAGCTCGTCAAAGCTTAGAGATTTCAAAATATTAAACCAAAATGGTCTCTGAAGACAATGTGTGGAGCTAGAGACAAAAAAAATTATTTTAACACATGATTTATACCATAAGACCTCAGAAGAAAAAAAATGCAGAATGGATTTGGCTTATTGTATTAGAACAGAATTCCCAGTACTTAGCATGACATTTGGCAAGCATCAGATATAATGAATAAATTCATGACCATATATGCTAATTTAAAAATAAAGATATTTAAACACCAAATGCCATTTGGACCGAAAAAAAATGTTATCTCTATAAGCTATAATGCTTTCATACTCTTTTTTTTTTCTGTTTGGTTTATTAAGAGAAAGGCATTAAGAATCACTTCAATATGCTGAAAGTCAATATTTAAGGGAAATATTAATACTACTACTGCAGTTATGATGACAACCCTTATATAACCCTGGCGAAATGCCACCCAGTGTTTTAAGGGATTCATTTATAACCACTGCTTAATCCTTAAATAACCTTGTAGAGATATAGGGTAAATTTGGAAGGCAACACGCTGACCTGGTTAATTTTTACTGTCAACTTGATGCGACCTTGACTCACTCAAGAACTAGAAGAAGAAGCCACAAATGAAGTATTCCCTCCTTCAACTGGCCTAGAGCCATGTCTGTAACTCTGTCTTGACAGATGTTGGATGGAGAAGAGCCCAACCCGCTATGGTCAGCTCTATCCCTGAGCAGCTGAGCCTGAGATGTGTAAGAAAGTTAACGGAACAGGAGCCAGTGAGCAAACTCACAAGCAGCCTCTTCAATGGTCTCTGCCTCTGTTACTGCTTGTGTCCCTGCTCTCGTTTCCATCAGTGATGAATTGTGACCTGGAGTGGAAGCCAACTAAACTCTTCCCCGGGTTGTTATCACAGAAACAGAAAGGAAACTAAAACACAGTGAGCGGGTTTGTTGTTGTTTTGGGGAGGGGGGTTGTTTGTTTGTTTGGGTTTTTTGTTTGTTTATTTGAGGTTTTTGGTTGACTTTTTTTGTTTTGTTTTTGTTTTGGGGGGGGTTTTGTTTTGTTTTGTTTTTGTTTTATTTTAAATCGCAGCAACAGAAACGAAACTCATCACATCTAGACAAGGAAGCTTCCATGGATCTCTGCAGACCAGAGTCCTCTTTGTTATGGCCACTCATGTGTCCCCACATCCAGGTTCTATTCCTTAACAGCCTTTCTCATAAGTTTGATTTTTTTCAGAACTAGGCATCATGCCCAGATATCTGTAATCTAAGTACTTGAGAAGCCTGGGCAAAAAAATGATCTTAAGTTCAAGCCTGACCTGTGCTCCGTAGGAAAGCACAGGTCCATTTGGGCTATTGAATGAGAGATTCAAAAACAAAGCAAATCTGTTTCTCAATCTCAGCCTGTTCTGAGGCAAGGCAAGTCTGGTTCCAGCCAGTCAAGACCCAGCAACCCTCCAGCTTCACACTGTGAACAGGGTGTGAATTGAGCTGTAAGAAGAACAGAGAATTCAAGCTTGTCTTCCTCAGAGGGATCCTGAGTGTTTGCAACAAATTAGAAGGGACCCTGAGTGTTTCACAACTGACTGACTGAGCTTCATTGAAAGACTGAAGAGTCTGCTCACTGTTAAGAGCCATCTTTTGAGACATTTCCCCTAGGCCCAGAGTATTCAGAAAAGAAATGACACCTCAGGGACGTTTAAGACCAAGGCCAGGAATCATATTTGTAGGATCAAGACCAATGGCTTGCTTTCACCAAACATCCAAGCTCTTTAACAAATTTCTGCATGCATATGTGAAAGGAGAATGGTATCTAGGGAACTTAGCTAATGGAGACCATTAGCATATGGTAATGTAATATGTGAATCATATTTATGTGTGGACTATAGCTAGGCTAGATAGCTGGCCCTTATTGGCGTTAAGTGATAAGTCAGAAAACCTTGAATAACTACATTTGCTTTCTGGGGCATAAGTAGCAGCATCAGCAGTGTGTGCCCAGGTTCCATGGAGTACTCGTCTCCATCTGGCCCGGGTATCTCATGCTCTACTCCTGCATCTGCTGCTCTGTCAGTAACTGTGTTCATTAGCGCAAGCTAAGTGCTGCCGCAGATGCCCAAAATACATAACAGTTCCACCGTGGTGGGCCTTCGTTCCGCGCTCACCTATGAATTCAGAGAGATCAACAGCCAGTCTCCATTTAAAAATCTGTTCCTGGAAGCTCTGTGTCATCGAGTCTTCATGTTGAAGTTCAGGTCACTTGAAGGTCACACTGGGTACTGAGACACAAGCCTGGAAGACAGCGCAGGGTACCTTATCATGGGCCAAGCAGGAGATGAAGCGTATCTGTTCTGCCCAATATTATTGGGCCATTCTGAATGGCAGAAGGACCTGCGACAGTTCGGCTATGTGTTTGGGGAGGAAAAGCAAGCTCAGATTTTGGATGAGTGCTTAGTAGTCTCTACCCTGTGATAAGTTATGAGATCAAGCCACACATTTTGCTCCCTACTCTCTCAACAAAGAGGCAAGAATTTAGGCTGCAAGACACATTTACATGTTTTGATGAGTATTTCTAAGTTCATTTGGGGGCTTTTCTTGACATATATAAAACCAGCAACATTTATTGTTACAAATAAACAAACAAACACCTCAACTAATGCAGTAATCTTTACTAGGCTGGGCAGCCTGGTAGACCTTTATTTATTTGAGTCTGGGATCCATCACTGTGTAGTTGGTTGATCTGGGGAAGATGTTTTCCCAATCTCTAGTCTCCTCATGTGAAAACCGATGTAAATATGGTATCTCACGTGGTGTTGGAAAGATTCATTGAAATCATGAGTATGACTCTGTGACATGGGGCCTGGCCCAGAGTAAGCCTTGGAAATGCAAACCAAATCACATTTCACTGTGATTCCCTGTGGTAAGCGATGCCAACTTCTAAAATAAAATACATGGTCATTGTGTAGAACTCACTAAGTGTGAAGGAAAAACGTCAATGAGTTCCCAAAACCATCTCCTACATTCAGAGGATGAATTGCAGGGAGGGTGCAGCTGGAGAGATGGCTCAGTGGTTTAAGAATACAGATTGCCTTTGAAGAGAACCCAGGTCCAGTCCCCAGCAACCTTATAACATCTTACAAAAATCTGTAACTCCAGTTCAGAGTATCTGACACCTCTCTTCTGGCTTCCTTGGGCACTGCACACACTTGGTACATTACATACATACAGGCACATACACATAAAATAAATAAATAAACATAAATAAAATAAAAAATAAAATAAGAATTAGATAAACCTTTATTCTAAGATAAGAAGATTATGAATTGGAAGGAATTAGGAATGCAGAGACTGCTGCTGAGACCCCTTCCCTCTCCCCCAGGGCATGTCCCGGGTGCCTGACCTTGCAGCCAGGGTAGTAGACTAATAGAAGGTGTAAATGTAAGCTATGGAGCTCTACTCAAAGAAAACATGAGAAAATCAGAACACTTATCTAGATAATAACGTTCTGAATATCACAGGTAAGAAAAGCAAAACTAGCCGGGCGGTGGTGGCGCACGCCTTTAATCCTAGCACTTGGGAGGCAGAGGCAGGCGGATTTCTGAGTTCGAGGCCAGCCTGGTCTACAGAGCGAGTTCCAGGACAGCCAGGGCTACACAGAGAAACCCTGTCTCGAAAAACCAAAAAAAAAAAAAAAAAAAAAAAAAAGAAAAGCAAAACTAGACAACTGGATTCATTAAACTAAAAATCTTCCGCATTGCAAAGGAATTAATGAATGAAGCAACCTATGGAACAGGACAAAGTATCTATAAGCTATGCACGTGCTAAGGGGTCAATAACAAAAAGAATACAGGGGACTCAATGTTCTAGCACACAGCTCAGTAAAACACAGGCAAAGTATTAACTAGAAATTCTGCAGAAGAGATACAAATAGTTCAACATCTCTAATTATCTGAAAATGGGAATCATACCTGCTACAATGGTTATCAGTCAAGGAACTAGGCCTGTTGCCATTTCCCTGTAACCCCAGCACCCCTGTAAGATGGAGCCCAGTCTGAGCTATATGGTGAGATCTTTTCTCACAAAGCAAAAAGATAAAAGGCACATTTTGGCAAAGGTTGTAGGAAAAACAGAATAACATCACATTGTTGGCAGGAATGCAAATTAGAACAGTCATTATGGAAAACACTATGATGAACCGTTAAGAAAATTAAAATTGGAACTTACCATACAAGCCAGGAAGCTCACTCCTGGGTATGTATCTAAAAGAAAAAAAAAAAAAAAAGGAAACCCCATGTTACAGCTATAGCTCAGTGGTGAAGCTATTGCCCAGTATGTGTGATGTCCTGGGTTTAATCCCCAGAACCACAAAAGGGCATAAATGAATATCCAAATGTCAAAGATCTGTGTCCCTGTGAAAATTGTAACAATATTCATAACAGTCAGCATAAAGAATCAATCTAATTGTTTATTGACACATCAATGGATGAGGAAAATGTGTATTTGTGCACATACAACACTATTTAGGCTTCAAGAAAAAGGAAATCACATCATCACAGGTGTAACAACACAGGTGAAAATATATCTATAGATGCTATATTAAGTAAAATAAACCCAGGATGGAGAGTCAAATACTGACTGATCTTGCTCAGGTCTGAAAGCTTAAAAAAAAAACAAATTCATAAAAGTGATCATAAAAGTGACATAGTGATCAAGGCCTGAGCAGAGGACCAGTTGGGAGAGATGCTGGTGAAAGGACTCAGCATTTCAGTATGGCAGAGGAATATGCTTAAGACACCTGTGCGACTATGGTAAAAATATTGCATATTTGAAAACCACTGAGTATATATTTTTAAGTTCTCTTATCACAAGAAGATAGTTACATCAGAAAACACATGAAAATTATCTTATGTAACACCTCCATATATATATATGTATATATATACTCTACATGTCATGTTGTAAATCATATGTATGTGTATGTGTGTGTATATGTATGCATGTGTATGTGTGTATATGTGTATATGTGTGTGTATGTGTTTGTGTATGTGTGTATGTATGTGTATGTATGTGTGTGTGTATGTGTATGTGTGTATATGTGTATGTGTGTGTATGTATATGTGTATGTGTGTGTGTGTGTGTATGTGTATGTGTATACATTTTTATCAATTAAAAGGCAGTGGTGGCACACACCTTTAATTCCAGCACTTGGGAGGCAGAGGTAGGCAAATCTCTGAGTTTGAGGACAACCTTGTCTACAGAGTTCCAGAATAACCAGGGCTACACAGAGAGACCCTGTCTTGTAAAACCCAAAACCTGTCGTTCCCTCCCCCAAAGACATTTTAATTCAATTTAGTTGATATAAGGACCACATATGAATGGGTAATTTTAGGACTCCAATATAATTTATTTGGAGAAATATTACATTCGTTTCTGGTTTGACTTTTATGGCAGCCAGATATTTAGACTGTATTTGTTTGGAAAGAAAATAACCCTAAGTAGACGTCTCTTTGGTGTTATTCAGAAAGTATCTTGGGACAATGAGGTCTCAAGGGACCACAGCTTCACAGCCAACATTATTCCCCTGTGGTCCTAGTTGACTCTGATCTGGCCACCCAACATGTAAAGTGTCCTTAAAGCAGAGTTGTTAATTGCAGGCTGTGGGAGGCTGCAGTGGTTCACTCAGTGCTGACTGGGTTAAGTTCTTCCCACCTTCTCCTGGACAGGTCTGCAATCTCACTGGTAACCTCAAGTCTTCCTGGGATGTCCCAGAGCTGCGGGGTGACTGTATTAGTTACTTTTCTCATCCCCAACCCAATACCTAAACAAAGCAACTAAAAACAAGAACGGGTCAGTTTCAGCTCAATGTTCCATGGTAGTGCCCATCATGTTGGGGAAGCCATGGTAGCAAGAGATAAAGCGATGATCATGTGACAACCACAGTTGGGAAGGGAAAGAAAGGGGGAGAGAGAGGGGAGGGGGAGGGGGCGGGAGGGGGAGGGAGGGAGAGGGAGGGGGAGGGGAAGGGATAGGGGAAGGGGGAGGGGAGGGGAAGGGAGGGGAAGGGAGAGGGAGGGAGAGGGAGAGGGAGGGAGAGGGAGAGGGAGGGAAAGGGAGAGGGAGGGAGAGGGAGAGGGAGGGAGAGGGAGAGGGAGGGAGAGGGAGAGGGAGGGAGAGGGTTGCTGATACTTATCTCACTTTCTTTCTTATGTGCAGTCCAGGACTCCCAGCCAATAGAGTGGCACAGCCTACCTTAAGGGTGAGTCTTGCCATTTTGATTAACTCAACGTAATAGAAATGCAACGTAATTGAAACATAATCGTAGCGCAACGTAGAAAATCCCTCACAGACGTGCAGCCCAGAGGCTTGTCTCACTGATGATTGTAGACGTTGACAATCAGTGTCAACCATGACAAACAATTGGCTTCAATCATCATGGTACCAACACTTTAAGGGTTTTTTTTGGGGGGGTGGGGTGGGGGATGTATTTTGTTTTGTTTTTTACGTATCCAATTTCCAAATCATCTCCTTGGTGAGTCAGGCAGGCTTTGATTTGCTGAACTCTGCCAGGACCAATTACGTCGTATGGGGAGGGCACACTGTTGTAGGAAATGACACCTGTCGGGAAATGATCGGTAATTACAAGACAGCAGCCACATAGTCTTGGGGTTGGCCCTGAGCTCCTCAAAGTCTACCTCTCCAGCGTGCAGCTATCCTTCACACTTCAAGGGACTTCCTGCACAACACAGCCCTTGAGTTGCTCAGAAACCTTTGACCTGGCTTCACTGCGAAGCTATGTTTACTAAGGTGTGACTGGGTCAATAGAATTATAGTACAAATTATAGCACACAACCTCTAAGTGGAGAATCTCCCTAGCTCTGGCCTTCTCAAAACCTGTCCTTACACCTGGCACTCCTCGGTTACCCCAGCAACATCTTCCCTTTCACCCTGGGGGGAAGTAAAAACTATTCTAAAGAGAAACAGTCAGAATCCTTCCATTTGGCTATCAAACCACTGAAATTTCCTGGGAGGGAGGGAAGGGAGGGAGGAAATTTCACACCAGGAGAAAGAAAAGGGCTGAAGCCTGGTGGAAGAAAGAGATTTCACAATTTTGACAACTTGTCAGACCACCTTGCAGGAGACACTGGAGGCCACAAGTCAAGTCACTGATACCGGGGACTACACCTGACCAAGCCACCTGGGGCTTGGGTGGGTGTCACTGAATCTATTCATTCCTCTACCCAATGTGTTCATATTGAAGAAACCTCCCTTCTCTGCCCTTTACAGCTATTTATCTCTTTAAATGGCCAGCTGTGGGGACTGGAGGATGGCTCAATGGTTGATTGATCCTAGTGCCCAAATCAGACAGCTCACAACTATCTGAAATTCCTTCTTCAGGCCTCTGCAGACACACACACACACACACACACACACACACACACACACACACACACATACGCATAGCCTTGCACAGACACATACACACAGTCATACAAACACAAGCACATAAATAAAATAAAAATGCAATTTTTAAAAATTGGCCTATTGAAGGCAGGTAGCTAAGTGTGGCTTATATAGGCTGCCAAGGGCCAGGCTTTGATCCTTAGAATTATAGTACAAAGACTGTTGCCCCTGGATCCACAGCAGAGTCCAGCAAGCCATCTGCCTACTATATCCAAGGTCACCCTTCACTTCTACCAGGAACCATTCAGGCTCCATGGTCCAGATCTTCAGGTTTTAGGATAAGTTGATTTTATATGAAATTCCTTAATTCTAAAGTGTTGGAAGTTAAGAGAAAATTAAAGAGAATCGTTAAAAAAAAATAAAGACATCGGTAGGTCCCTATCCACTATGAGCCCCGGTTTTCAACTTTGTCCCATCTGACAGATCTTGCTAAGATTTGAGTGTGCTTCAGGTGTTCCTTGAGGCCTTGTGGGTTGAAATTTAACCTCCACAGTGAAATAATGAAAAGTAGCAATGTAGTCTGACAATGGTGTTCATAGATAGCGAGTCTTTTGGAGGTAATTGCATTAGACAAGGTCATCCCAGTGGATGAATCTTAGTAGCTGTATAAAATGAGAGGTTTGGGGATGTAGTTCAGTTGGAATATTCTGCTTGTCTAGCATGCATGATTCCAGTACCCACTCAGCAGTGTACTTGGACATACCAATAAATTCTGTGCTTAGGAGTTGGAAGTGGGAGGATCAAAAGTTCAAGCTCACACTAGATTATGTAGAGTGTTTGAGGCCACACGAGACCTTATCACAAATAAATAAATAAATAAATAAATAAATAAATAAATAAATAAATGGACAGATGGACATATGGACAGACAGATGGATAGATGGATGGATGGATGAATGGATGGATAGATAAGATGAGGGGAATGAGAGAGATCAGCAGATGCACATGGGTATCCACTCCTGTCTCTTGCTATATGAATATCCTATGGCTTGAGATTTTCTGGAAAAGAAGACCACCGTCAATCAGCTACCACCCCTTGCCCTTTAACTGGAACTATGAGACAAAATAACCCTTTTTCTTTGCAAGTACCTAGCCTCAGCCTTTCATGGCAATAGCAAAAGGTACTCAACAGTTTCCTCCACAACAGCTGAGCTGTCTCTAATGTCGTTTTGCTGGCCAACTTGGGAAGACATCCCATTTTACAGAAGGAAAATTTCCCGTTGCCTTTGAGGAGACCTGCCTGGAACTTTCCTAAGGTAGATTAACAGGAGAGAAGTGTACAGTTTTATTTAGGTGCACATGAGAGACCCACATGAAAATGAAGACTCAACCTGAAAAAAAAAAAAAAAGCCCAAGCCTAGGGCTTCCATTACCAATCTCAGAATATTGCATATGCCATGTTGTGTGTCAGTTTATCCCAGAGTGGCGATCGTGGGGAAGTACCTCACGTGTATAGGGCAACCGATGTGATGTTTCACAATTGTAATTCCAGCACTTGGGAAGCTGAAGCAGGAGGATCACTGCAAGTTTGAGACCAGTCTGAGCGAGACAGAGTTCCAAGCCAGCCGGGCCTACAAGATGAGAACCTATTTCAAAAGAAAATTAAAAATATGAAAAAAAGAGGGTGTGGAGAGATGGCTCAGTTGTCCAGAGCTGTTCTTCCAGAGGTCCTGAGTTCAATTCCCAGCAACCACACAGTGGCTTGCAGCTACCTGTAATGGGATCCAATGCCCTCTTCTGGTGTGTCTGAAGATAGAACACTCATATACTTAAAATACATAAATACATCTTTTAGAAAATGAAAAAGAGATGTATGAGGAAACAGAAGAAGGTAAGAATTGTTTTAACTACATCTGTTTATATAACGTTGCCTCCTTAGCTCTTATCTGCAGAAACATTCCCTTCCAGATACTCCCAAGAAGCAGAGAGGTGGCTTATGGTTTGATGAGTCAGCTAAGTGAACTTCGCTTCTCTCTCTGTCTCTCCAGAGCTAGAATCCCCAGGCAGTTTCCCACCATGGCAGCCTCGGTGGTTGGCTGCCCTGCAGAGTCTGCAAGATCAGCCTCCTGTGAACTCTTGCGAGGAGCAAACACTTGTAGACATTTGCTAATAGCTCTCATTGTGAGTTTCTGTTTGGCGAATTCCACGTTCCCAGGAAGTGTTCTCAGCATTTCATAACATAATAGCTCTTGTTGGGCAGTGGGTGGGGTGCGGGTGAGGGCTACAGCCCTGCAAAGCCCAAGATTGACACCATGAATAGGAGCAGACACTTGGATGCCATTCCTTCTCAGAACCTCCTGTAACTTGGAGCCTGTCCGACTGGGAAGCCAAGGGGGAGAAGGCAGAAAGTGGACAAGCAGTTAAGCCTTCCTGTAGGCCCATAGTGGATGCCTGGGGGCTTGAAGTCGGGACAGAGAAGTCCATGTCCAGATGTTGACTAGTCCCTTGAGAGCCTAACCTCCCAAAACAGCTCAAGAAGACCAAGATTCCTTCTCTCAAATTTCAGATCCTAAGGCTCAGACAGGCGACAGGCTTCTGAGGTTACTGTCAACAGTCACTGTGTCAAAGTCCTACATTCAAAATGTGTGTCTATAGTAGAATTCTAAATTATTTAGCATAATAGTAACAAGCGATGTACATATTCATGGCTGGAATGACTGAAAATATCCTTTCAAAACTCTTATCTGAGGTGGGAGAGATGGCTCAGCAGTTAAGAGCACCAACTGCTCTTCCAGAGGTTTTGAGTTCAATTCCAAGAAACCACATGGAGGCTCACAACCATCTGTAATGAGATCTGATGCCCTCTTCTGGTGTGTCTGAAGACAGTGACAGTGTACTCACATAAAATAAATAAATACATTAAAAAAAACTCTCTCTGAGGTAACCTGGGACATTGACTTACATGAGGTGACCTGGGGCATTGACTTACAATCCTAGCACTAAGGATGGAAACGAGCAGACCCCCTAGGGCTCATGGGATAGCGCAGTCTACTCAGAGAGCTCCAAGACAGGGAGCCCTGTTTAAAGAATAAGGTAGACAGCTCCTAACAGTGATGACACCTAATTTTATCCTCTGGCCTCCACACAGGCATGTTCAATACATACGTGCATGTGCACCTGTGAACATATGTGCACCTGTGTACATAAGTGCCCCACACACATATGCACTAACACATGCACACACAATCCATCTGTGTAAAATGGGACCAAGTAAAAAGTTGGCGACAACAGTCTTTTGCAGATTTAAAGTAGAGGACGTGCACTTTCTTGCCCAAATAACCAGTTTTTTTGGTCAATAACACAGAAGTCATTGTGAAGATTTTGACTTCCATTTTTCTCTAAATCATATAGATTCATACCAAACATTTTTCCTTAGAGATAACGTGTGTTCTTAAATATTTTACAGGAAAGATGTATTTGGGTTTACTATTTTAGACTTTCTAAAGTAAAATAATAGCTAAGGTCTAGATAGATAATTATATAGAAGTGCGTAGTTATGTGCATGCTTAAAGGTGAAGGGATTATAGAGAGGCTAGAGGGAAGGAGGATGAGGAAAGAAAAAGCTAGCAAGACAAAGCAGGGTGGGTAGGGAAGGACTGGATCAGGGAAGAGTGGGAGGGAGAAGGGAGTATGGTAAGAACACATTGTTGGGCTGAAGAGATGGCTCAGCTGTTAAGAGCCCTGACTGCTCTTCCAGAGGTCCAGAGTTCGATTCCCAGCAACCACAGGGTGGTTCACAACCAACTGTTATGGGATCTGTTACCGTCTTCTTGTGTGTCTGAAGAGAGTAACAGTATACTCACATAAGATAAATAGGCTATTTTTAAAAAAAAAAAAAAAGAACGCACAGTGCAAACTTCTCAAAGAACTAATAAAAATCTTAAAAAGAAGACTGTTGTGACAGGAGCCCTGGTTAAAATAGACAGGATTGATATAGCATCTTTTCTCCAGGCCACAGGGGAGCAGAGGCAAGGCAGTTAAGTTATGGAGGCTGCTAGGTGTACTTGTCAAAACACTCCCCAGTGTGCTGGTTAGTTTCACCAGCTTTTATACCTGGGCAGGGAGTCTCTGCGAGGTATCCTCTTGACCAGGTTGGCCTGTAGGCATTCCTGAGAGTTTATCATCTTGTTTGTTAGTTGAGGTCTAAAGGCTTGCCCTTTGTGAGGGGCACTCTTCTCTGGGGTTAGCTACTGGACTTTTGCAAGTATAGAAAGGGGGGCTGGGTACAAGAAGCATGCATGCCTTGATTTCTCACTGCCCCATCTGTGGATGTGACAGGAGTAGCTGTTTCAAGTTTCTACCTCGACGTCCCTAAAACAGCAGACTGTGACCTGTG
This sequence comes from Tokudaia tokunoshimensis, assembly GCA_036184795.1. NCBI lineage: Eukaryota > Metazoa > Chordata > Mammalia > Rodentia > Muridae > Tokudaia > Tokudaia tokunoshimensis. The sequence continues at coordinate 72,843,142 of BTHU01000006.1, read as the reverse complement.
TTGTTGTTGCTGTTGTTGGTTTTGTTTTTTGTTTTTGTTGTTGTTGTTGTTTTTATCACAGTGACAGAAATAAAATTGGGGACATTCAGTTATATCAGCATCCACATCTCCCATCAGACACTTTCATGAGCCATTTGCTCATTCAGGTCACGGCACCAAGGAGGTACTTCTCTCGAGCTGTCTGGATCTAGAGTTGGTTTGTGAAAAATAGCTGACTGGTCCACGTTCTTCCCAGAGTCGAGTGGGCACCGCTACCTCAGCCCTTGCCTTTAGTGTCTGATACTTCAACGTCTTAAAGAAAGATTTGGCCTCTTCCATGACTTTACATCAAGTTTTCAATGTGCTGTCTCTTCCAGATGAGGACTGAGGAAGGAAATACCTCACAGAATATTGCAAAGTCGTGCCTTCCCATGATTGCTATAAGGTACTTAAGAGACTCAAGATCCCACTGTGCTCTGGGATGGCTGTATGTAAGAGGCTGAAGATCAACATGCCTCTGAGTCCTCACTGGAATTCCAGTTCACGTGCAAGGGGTGCTGTTGTCTCAGAGGGTGACTGGGCTGAGGGAGTGGAAACAAGACCCATGAGGAGCAGGTGAACCAATCACGTCCTGGAGCCGTTATGAAGGTCTGAGCACAACGGAAGAAGCTGAGGCTACGCCAAGTGTGTAACCAAATGATGGTGACTTTCTCTTTTACCATAAAAGACAAACTTTCTATATTGCCTAAAATCTAGCAGAACTGAAGTGCAAAACTATATGTTTATGAAGACCCAATCAGAGCAGGTTTAGGGGCTGGGAAGATGGGCCAATCAGCAAAGTCCCTGTTATGTAAGAATGGCGGCAGGAATTTGGATCCCCAGAGCTCAAGTGAAAGGCTTGGCAATGCAGTGTACCCTTGTAATTCCTGTACTGAGGGAAAGGGGTGGAGACAGATACAGATGGATCTCTGAAGCCTATTAGCCAAGCAGCCTAGCCAATCAGTGAGCTCCGAGTTCAGCAAGTGACCTTGTCTCAAATAGTAAAATATAGAGAGTAACGAAAGACACCCAAGATCAATCTCTGGCCTCCACAGGCGCACAAAAACATGTGCCCATGTACTTAGTACACTGACATACCACACATAACACACACATCACACACATACTTTGTGTCTTGAATATTAGTTACTTAAGCTACACAAAAAAAAATTCAAGAATTACTTAATAAAATATAACATTTACCATTTCATACTGTCTGAAGATCAAAAATTTGGGAGCAGTTTGACTGGGTTAACTTACCTCCAGCTGCCCATGAATTACAAAAGAATGATGGAACATGCACCAACAGATTGGGCCACAATTGGGCCCAATTGCCTAAAAGTTCAATTGGGCTACAATGTCTACTTTCAGAATGGTTAACTCACATAGCTACCAAGTTGGTACTAGTTGGTCTGTCTGTTAAGTGTAGGACACTACAACCCCTCACACTCCAGAGGTGGCCCTTTCCAAGAGCAACTTCTCTGACAGAACATGCTAGAAGCCATAATGTTCAATACAATCTACCCTTAGAATGAGTTACACTCCATCCTTTTTGCAATACCCTATTGTTTACACAAAATAGTTTTCATATTTGGCACAGGTCAGTTAAGATGTGAGGATCGTAGAGGATCTTGAGTGTGGTGGCTTGAGTAGGAACAGCCTCCATAAACTCATGGGTGTGATTGCTTGGCCCTTATGGAGTGGCACTATTAGGAGGGGTGGCTTTGTTGGAGTGGGTGTGGCCTTGTTCGAGGAAGTGTGTCACTGTGGAGGTGGGCCTTGAGGTCTCATACACTCAAGCTACATCCAGTATGGCACACAGTCTCCTTCTGTTGCCTGAGGAACCAGACGTAGAACTCCCAGCTCCTTCTCCTGCACCATGTCTGCCTGCACACAACCATGCTTCTTGCTGTGACTCAATCTCTGAACCTGTAAGCCAGCCACGATTAGATGTTTTCCTTTATAAGAGTTGCTGTGGTCACAGTGTCACTTCACAGCAATAGAAACCCTTTCTAAGACAATGACCATACCCCAGAAAATTAAAACCCGTGTGGAAACAGTTAACACATTCTTTGGAAAGAGGATTGATTGAAATCCTCAGAAAGTCCAGTCTTGTTCAAGTTCCAAAACCTTCATCCTGCATTTGAGCCAGAAGTACTTACAATAGCAGTGAATGGACTCCACCTTCTTTTGGTTCTCTGCACATCACTGCCAACAAAGCTATATAGTGTGCTCCAAGGTGGGACTGGCAAGGATATGAAGCAAAGCAGGACCACAGACCTTCTCTCCATCTTTCCTTTGACTCATGAGGAGCATGTAGCAGAGCATGCGACAGTACCACAAGGTTAAGCCTACTCCCGATCATCAATTAATCAATGAATCAATCAATCAAAACTAAGGAACAATGGAAGCTCAGGGACGTTCAGCACTCATACAAAAACCAAAGGGACAATTTGCAAGCATGACATAGATGAGAAAAGATGGCACCAGTCTCAGAGAACTGAACACAGACAGTGGCTCACAGAAAGTATTCTGGTAATGAGAGTGACTAGGAATCCTTAGTTGTGGTGGCCAAGGTCAGAGAGGGTACTCTTCCCATCTTCTGTCAAGAAGCAAGTCTTTGAATTAACTGTAGTCAATATTTATAGAACAAAGATTATACTCATCAGCTGTTGTCTCTGACTATCAAAACTTCCTTTTCTTCTAAAGATACCAGGTGATTGGATTAGGGTCCACCATAATGATCTTACTTGAACTTAATCTGCCTTGGCCTTAATGCACCCGTTCATATTCTGAGGTACTAGGGGTTAGTGCCTCAACATATGGATTTGGATATAGAGACATAATTCAGTTTGTAGCAGGTTGTTGGAGCTGATATAACTGAAGGAGCCATCTAACACTTGTCTTCAAAATAGTCCATCTTTTTACATAGTGTGTGTGTGTGTGTGTGTGTGTGTGTGTTTATCAGAGCTCCTGGAGCTAGTTACAGGCAGTGTTTAGACACCTGTGAGGGCCCTGGAAACCAAATCACGTTCCCCTAGTAGAATAATAAGCACTTGAAACCATTCAGCCATCTCGCTGGTCTCAGTCATCTCGCTGGTCCCAGTTATCACCATTCAGCCATCTCGCTGGTCCCAGTCATCACCATTCAGCCATCTCGCTGGTCCCAGTCATCACCATTCAGCCATCTCGCTGGTCCCAGTCATCACCATTCAGCCATCTCGCTGGTCCCAGTCATCACCATTCAGCCATCTCGCTGGTCCCAGTCATCACTATTCAGCCATCTCGCTGGTCCCAGTCATCACTATTCAGCCATCTCGCTGGTCCCAGTCATCACTATTCAGCCATCTCGCTGGTCCCAGTCATCACTATTAAATACCATAAAGTTTTGCTCTTGGTCAACTGAGTCTGCCAACTTAAGCAGCAATGGCTGTCAACATTATTTCTTTCCGGCTTCTGGCAAGACCAACAATTTCATTTTTTATTTCTAAACACAGAATAAAAGGAAAAGCACCTGTTATAAAATAATGGTTCTGATAAGTGCAAGATGTGAATATTAATAATAATAGTGAGATTTATTCACAGCTATGATATAAGTAATGGACTTAACCTGGCATTCATTAAATAATTGAGGGGACAGTGCTGGTCCTAATTAAAATAAAATTAATCCCAGTGTCATTCTGTAAACACTGGCAGAAGGCAGTGTATCCATGATGATTTCCTTATGGCTCTCATTAGCCCTGGATTAGAACTACTATCATCTTCCTCAGCTCAGTCTAAAGCTGTCAACAATTGGAAGAATAATTTAAAATTCAATCCTGTGAATTAAGCAAAAATGAGATGGACGTGGGTGGAATTCCTTGTGTGCATGTGCGTGCATCCGGGAGAATCTCAGGAACTAGAGTGATAAGAAACCAGCTCATGCGCTTTCAGTGGTGTGTTCCATTGGCACAAAATGTTTTCTCACCATAACACTTTCAAAAAGGCAGACAGACAAAGATGTACAACACATTGCGAGTTACAGTTCCTAAGAGATCTCTGGCCTTCTTCAATTTTTTTTTCCTATGACACACTCTCAAGGTTGTAATCAAACCTTCCCTATAGCCTCTCCCCTACCCTATTCAATTCTCCACCCCCATACTACCATGCGTGAAAGTTACAACCTTCTGTTTGCAAACTACAATATGACTTTCATCTCTCAGAATGCCTGTTCTAGCTGGACCATGAGAAATGGTACCTTGCACGGTTCAGGCATCAGGCATTGTGGGTCTTGAAACATTCCCTGCAGATAAAGTATCAACTAAATTTTCTGCCAATAACTCAATTACACTTTCCCTCCCCTCTTCTCTCTTGAGAATTTGACCAGAATTCCTTTCCTTCTTTAAGTAAGACATAAAATTGAGAAGAGACTAAGAGCCAGGAAGACCCTGTTAGACAAGTCTGTCTTCCTGGTGGGCACCTGCCTGTGGCATTCGTAGGCATGTTTGGTAAAATCATTCTTGTCTTCCCCAACAACCAATAATGATAAGTCCCTGCTTCAGCGTGTCATAAACACTTCCTTAACGGTGAACTTAAAACAGTGTGGAGATGAACAGAGTCAACTATCCTGGACCCTTGGGGGAATCCCAGAGACTGAGCCACCAACCAAAGAGCAAGCAAGCATGGGTTGGATCTAGCCGCCCCCACCCCATGCATATATGTAGCTGATGTGCAGTTTGGTCTTCATGTGGGTCCCCCAACAACTGGAGCAGGGACTGTCCCTGACTGATGCCTGCCTGTGAATCCTGTTCCTCTAACTTGGCTACCTTGTCTGGTCTTAGTGGAAGAGGGTATGCCTAGTCCTGTAGAAACTTAATGTGCCAGAGTAGGGGGATACCTAAGAGGATCCTGCTTCTCAGAAGAGAAGGGGAGGGGGGATTCCAAAAACCACCTCTTCCTGTACAGGTACAGGAAGCAAGAATGAAATCACATGGCACAAGCTGCACTTACTGACTGGATTTGGGAGCAAACAAGAGGCAGCTTGGGAAACCTGGATGAAAACCTCAGGTCCCACCTACATAACAACTTTATCTCCACCGCTGAGGAATCAACAGATCCCGTGACTTCTCTATCATCCCTGGTCTCTGGATTGTCAGAGGATCACTGCCAGAGAGGCCTGTCGGAGGGCTAGAGTGACGACAGATTCGAAAGTTATTTGTAGCAACACACCCAGTAAGGGGAGCTGAGCCTCTGAATGATCGAAGTCACTGCGCGGACAGAAAGGTGAAACTTGCAGATGATCTGTGGCAGAGCTGATTGGATGTGAGGAGAGATATGGCGACTGCAGACCAGTTGTCTGGGCTTCTGTTTGGCACACAGAGACTGAGAAGGGAAGGGGGGAGGGACTTAGGGATTGGTTTCCGACTCGGGTTGTATTAGAAGCTCCTTTTAGCAAACGGAATGAAGCTGAGTTAAAAATGTAGAGCCAGGAATCCTCCAGACAGTGCTGAAGCCAGGTCACGCACGCTCTGCCAAGCTCTAGTTTTGGGCGGCATCCAGAAGTGAATTCTGTTAGTAATTCATCACACAACCGAATCCCTATCCTTGCCCTTCGAGCTTTGAATGCATACGTTTGAGAGTCTAACCGGGTCACCACTCGGAAAAGCGAATGTCTATCAGAGCATTGTCCCCAGGAACAGCTGTGCTGGCCCTGTTTTGTCTTCTACACTGGACGTCTCTAACGCTCAACCTCTGCTGTCTCATATTTCAGTCTCTGGGGGACACTAGTTCTGGGAAGTCCGCGCTATCACATTTACCACTCAAGCCAGTGCCTGTCACAGAACAGGACAGAATGAAGTGCCCTGGGAACCTGCTATGTACCCAATGCATGCCCGATTTGGAAAATTTCAAAGTCAACACTTTATGAAACACAGCTGGGGTCTTTGGTTACGGACATTATTAGATGGTTCTCTCTCCACTCCTCCCCTGCCAGTGGACAGTCTCTCCATCTCACATGTCTGCTCAAGTGATCGACAGTTAACAACTGCAGTAGGCAACTCAACAACAGAGCCTTCCCACTTCCCCCTGAGGTCCCACTCCACAGCAAGACCTTCCTGTGATGGTGATGCCTTTTGCTTAGCTCAGTTTTCTGCAGAATGTAGGCCAGGACACAATGGAAACGAGCAGGTAAAGAAACGAAACCACCAGCTTGCTTTTAATTATTTGAGTGTGTAGGAAAAATGGGAAGATGGCATCCCTTTGGGGATATGGTCCCAACACAAACTGGTTGTAGAGCCCAGGTAGCATTATTTCCACAGGAGCCAACAAGGAGTTATACAGCATGCGTATTTTTAGCATTTGTATTTTAATATTCTATCTATCTATCTATCTATCTATCTATCTATCTATCTATCTATCTATCTATCATCTATTCAATACATACTACCTTTAATGGCTTTGTTTACAGAATTTTAACATAATTCATCTACTTTCAGAAAAAATTCACTTCATACTTCATTTATGATTCATTGGTAAGAATTCACTCTTCACTGATAGATACACTCTTCTTTTCCACTATCTCTATCCTGTTATTTCTCTGTTGCTTCTTTTCTTTGGCCAGCTGTACTAAAAGCCAACACCTTCCATAGCATTCCTGAAAATAGGATCCAATTAAGCCTCATGTTTGAGGGACCCAGTCAAACTATAGCACTCGCCCACCCCCCGCCCCCAACATACAAAGATGGAAGTAAGTTTAACAGAAAGTATTGCCTTTGGCTATTTAGGGATAGCGTATGTAATAAATATACCATATACCAGGGAGATGAGCCACCAACCAACTATGATTTGGGCTCTGACATGTCTGCAGATGTAGAGATGACTCTTTGTGGAGGGAGCCATGTTGAAATCCATTACTGTACATAATGGGACATTTACTACTCAATACTGTAGCATACCTACTATGTGTCTGGGGAAGCATCCTTGAACAAGAAGGTTCCTTCTTGGCTCCATGGATCCTCCTGAATTGTGAGACCATGAGCCACTGCTTCTCAAGGCCAGTAGCTCCAAGAAGACACAGGCCCATGGATGACCTAACAGACCCATTGCTGATGGAGATACCAGCTTTCACTCTGCCTTCCACATGATGGCTATGCTCTAATCAGCGGTACCTAAGGTCACCCAGTCCATCTATGTGTGGCTCAGCTCCAAGGTGACAGAGGGCCCACTGGAAGTCCTGTTACCCCATCCCCAGAAGCAGCTGCAGCTCTCTGGGTGACCTCTCAGGATTCTCCTCTTCAAGGTACCATCTCTACATAATAACCTGGTCACCCCACTTCTGCCGACAGCTGCAGAGAGCTGGAGTTAGCCCAGATCTGCCCACCCCACTCCTTAAATGAGCAGTCCTAGGTTTTGTTTTGTTTTGTTTTGTTTTTAAATCCTAGCCTGCAGGAAGAAATATATTGTACACTGTTTCAGTTTTTTCCTATAAAGATAATTTTGAGAACGTTTCAGGAGCAGTGTGATGGTTCTGTGAGTAAAGGTGCTTGCTGTCAATCATAAGGACCTGGTCCCAGGCACCCACTGGATAGGAGGAGAGAACAGAATCTCATGCGTTACCCTCTGGCCAGCATATGAGCATCCCACACTTTATGCCTATGCACATAAACAAATCAATTTAATTTAAAAAGCTAGTGATGAACCTGTTTCAAAGTTACTTTTATATCCAAGTGTGGTGATGAATGCCTTTAATCCCAGCACTTGAGAGACAGGGGTAGGCAGATCTCTGTGAATGCAACGCCAGCCTGAGAATACATAGTAAGAACCCGTCTCAAAAAAAAAAAAGTCATTTTATGGGCTTAAAACAAAGGAAAAAAAAACCTATAGTGACCTAATTCCAAAGATTTATTTGTGGTGATTACACTTATAGGAAAAGAAAATGGGTGTTCATTTTACTGGCACATAATCATTGTATAAAACAATGGATTTTATTATGACATTTTCGTAATATTATATAATCCTGTCATTCTCAACATCAAGCTTCTTTCTTGTGCTCCTCCCTCTCCTGTTGGTCGCTTTTCTCTTTCCAAATACCCCTGACCTTGTATTTCCTTGTGTTTTTAAATCTAGCATCCACACTTGATAGACCAACGGACAACACTGGTTTCTCTGAGTGTGACTCACATCGTTAACCGTGAGAGGGTCCAGTGTCATCTTCCGGTGCCTATGTGGAATCTGTATCTCGGTTACTACGCACAATACTGTGATGGACATGGGGACACAGGTATCCCCATGGTGTGCAACTTAGATTCCTCCATGTTATAGCCACAGGAATGGCACAGTTCCTGTTAGTTTCACTTTTAGTTCTGAGTACTCTCCATACTTACATCCCCAGTGTCTGCACTAATTTACAATCCACGAAGGTTACTTTTTAACTCTGGTAAATGTTTGGTTAAAGGTCACTAGAGTGTTAACTCAGTTAACAGTCAACTAGTGGGTAGGTAACCAGCTTCCCGATCAAGTCTTAATCCCTTAAAAGTATATCAGACAATTGCTTAAATGTTTTCTTGGGAATGGTAGTCTCTTTCTAGAAAGAGGCTTTGAGTCATTTAGCACACCAAGGTTTCCATCTCAGTGGAGATTGGGGACAATCTTCTCAATATAATTATGATTGATCAAATCTTTGGGGTTCAGACTCCATCTTAGAAAACCTGACCTAAGGTTGAACTCAAGTTAACCAACAGGTCGGCACCTAGCACCAGTTTCTAGGTTATTCCCCAACAAATATGTACTCCCAGGTTACAAGCCTGCTCCTGACACGTCACTTCCTAACAACCACCAATCAGGAGGAAAGCAGAAGTTAAGGTTATGATTTGGCTCCCAGCATCAGCCAATTATGTTAAAGGATATAGTGCCCCCCCCAATCATATGTGTACCAGGCTAAATACCCCTTTCTTGTCTCTATCAATGCTTGCCTAAAACTAGGCTCAGGCCTCCACCTTCCTACTGTGTCAGGGTTGGCAGGGAGCCCAGGCATGAGCTTGAATAAAGAGACCCTAATGCGACTACACCAGTTTCTGCTCCTTGGTGGTCTCTTGTGGTTCACGAACGTTTCCTTGCACAATTACAACAGGGAAACAAATGTTTGTATCATTGAAAGAGATGTCACAAGAAATACTTGTCCAATCCAAAGAGTTGGATTTTTTTCTCTCTTGTGTTCTAGTTCTTAAAATACTGTTTTAAGGTTGGTGAGATGGTCCACTTGCCATACAAAACTGACACCCTGAGTTTGGTCCCTGGATCTCACAGTGGAGGGCAAGAATGAACTCCTGCAAGTTGTCAAGTGACCTCCACATGTGTGCTGTGCCACACAGCAACAAGAGTAATAGTAATAAAGCAAAACAAAGTTTTAAAATTTTAAATATCTTTTGCTTATAAACATGAGGATGCCTTATTTGCAGTAAGAGAAAACACACCTGTAAGTGATCCCGTTTGTACGCTGAGGTAAAAGCGAAGGTGGGGCCTTACTCTCAAGTGTGTCATCTTTGTACCCCAGTGATGCCCTTTGAACTTGTTATCCTTTAGTTTGGAGGTTTTAAAGTGCCTGCCTGCCTGTTACCATATTAGTTGTCTGTCAAATGGTTTCTAGGAAACATACTTGAGATCTTATAATAGAAGGCAATATTTAAAGACAAGGGATTTCACGGCAGCTCTGTGCATAATCCATGGAAATCAGAAATAACCCAAATGTTCACCGTCAGAAGAGGGATTGGTACAGAGAGGACCGTGAGACAGTCATACAAAGGAAGGCTAGCTCAGGATCTTCAAAAGATGGGACTTCAGATTCACAAACCAGAAAGACTCACAAGTGGGCTGAGAACAAAAGCTGTATCTAGGCATAGATATGCTGCTTGAGGCAATGTACATAAAGTCGAAGAGCAGACAAAACCAAATCGATGGTGAGAGGGTTAAAAATGGTGGTTGCAGGGCTGGAGAGATCACTTAGCAGGCAAGAGTCATTTGCACTTCCAGACCACCAGGGTTCAATTGCCAGAATCTACATGGTGGCTCCCTACTCCAGTTCGAGAGTTCGGAGTGCCCTCTTCTGGCCTCTGTGGGCACTGCATGCATTTGACACATCTACATGCAGGCAAAAAAAAAAAAAATAGAGTAAAATTTTATTGGATAAACAAACAAGCAAACAAAAAAGAACTGAGGTTGTCTCTGGGTAGTGGAGGAGCAGGATAGTGTCTTCTGGATGTGGAAACGTTCATGCTTGCTTGCAACTTTATCAAAGCTTGATTATTGTGGCATGATTATATCATGCCCATAGACATTCATAATCTCAACTACTTAACATTTTTATGTATAGTGAGAGTATTTAAGCTCTTCTCTCTGATGAGCTTCAAGTAAACAGAAGTTATTAACTACAGTCACCATGCTGCTTGGTAGATCCCCAGAACTTTATACTCCTTTCAGCCACGTAGACCAACATCTCCCCAACCCTTCACCCACTCACAATCCCTGAAAACCAAAGCAAAGAAGAATTCTTCCCTTTGCTCTTTTGGAGTCCACATACAAATGAGACTATATCACATTTTTCTTCAGAGTGTAGCTTCTTTAATTTAGCCTATTATTCTCCATACTTAACCTTATTGTTGCTTAAATAAAATTTATTTTTTTCAAAGTTGGATAGTATCACAACACACACACACACACACACACACACCATTGTATTAATTCATTTGTTGGCAGGCACGTGTCTACTTTAAGAATAGTGAGAGTACAAGTCTCACTTTCTGATAAGTTATTTCTCTACTGGTGAAACAAGCCAATTCAAGCCAGATTCAAATATATTAAACACAGGTGCACTGGGAAGCCGCTCTCAGGCAAGTTCACCAGCCCCAGTGAAGGAGGCCAGGGAAGTCACCAAGGGAAAGAAGAGAGAAGGGAGGGAGAAAAGAAAGAGAGAGAAAGAGTGTGTGCATAGAGAGAGAAAGGGGGAGAATGAAGAGCAAGAGACCAAAATGTCTGGATACTGAGGAGCCTCTAGGGGAAGGGCAGCAGAGATCCTGGGCTGGAAAGTTCAGGGTTGGGTGCAGAATATGTCAGGTAGGGACTGAGGGATACTGGGAGAACCTGGAGGACGGGTCAGCCTTGGTCTAAGATATACACCTCAGCCCCTTGTCCCAGGGTCTGAAACCAACCGTTTTCAAACAACTGACTCCATATCCTTAGGGGATCTACCCAGAGGCAGAACTGCTGGATTAAAAGAAGTTCTATTTAATTTATTTTTTTATTCTTTGAGGAACTTCCAATCTGCTTTGCACAATGGCTGTGCTAATAATTTACATACCCACTAGCAATGTATAAGGGTCTTCTTTTCTCCATATCCTTGTGAACAGTTATCACCTTCTACCTTTTTGATAATAGACATTCCAAGCGTGAGTGTGAGGTGATGTCTCATTTATGCTTTCAATTTGCATTGATCCAATAATTGTAACTTTAATTTTTCAAATTCTATTTTTCATGATGGCTCTTAAACGCTTTAACCTTTCTTATAGCTCACATCCCAGCAGAGGTAGTGGAAAAGAAAGGATATAGGGGAAGTGGGCATGTTTAGAAAGGTTCTTTGGAGCAACTCCCATCTGTGTTGTCTGGAAGTCAGCAGTTCATTTCACACATTAGCAGGCAGCTGCAGCTCGATCCACTTGCAAACACTTTACAGATACACCAGCAGTCCAGTTCGGTAGAGTCAGGTTAGTGACAATGGTGACACGACCTAGCAGAGACAGCCAGGCCTCAGCCTTAGCTCGAGTCAGCACAAGGGACCAGCAGGAACACCAAGAGAAGTTCTCAGCTGTGCTTCTCTCAGGGAAGCAAAGATCAGAGAAGCTGCGAGACCCACAAGTGCTGCACAGCTAGCTGTACCAGCACGCCAAGCTCTGTCTCCGTCACCATCCATCAATCAAGTCCTATTTGTACCCTCCCAACATCACGCGTCCTCCACGTGTCTTGCCTCAGCGCGTGCATCCGATCAGCCTGAGTCTGTGGAAGCAGCACCAAACTGCAGCCCAGAACCAGATGCTTTTTTGGTGTGTGTTTCTCTGTGTCAGTTTGACAAATGCAGCTTAGTTGCACAATGTAAGGTGAACCCATACATGCCTGTCCTTAGCAAAGAATCCTTCATTACATGTCTTTTCACATGCTTGCTTTAGCAGAACATCTTCTCTTCTGCATCTGCTTCAGTGAAACATTCCTTCCCGAGTCTGCCTTAGCCTTTCATACCCGTGTCCACTTTAATGAAACCTTCCTTCACGCGTTTGCCCCAGCAAAACACCATCCAACTGACTTTCCAAAGAAGCCTCAGGTTTCCATTTCAAATAATCATTGATGCTGAGTGGTTTTATTGATCCTTGTTGGCCATTTTGCTCATCTTCGTCTGTGTATGTCCTTCATCTATTAACAGGTTTCTTACTATCAAATTAAGTTCCTTATATACCTTGAATAACAAGTCTTTATCAAGTTTGTGCTTGGAAAATACTTTCTCTTATCGTATGGTGTCTCTTCATGTTATGGTCCCCTTTACCACATTGCCTTTAGTGTCACGTAATCCCACGTCACTTTTAAGTGTGACCTAATCCCATTTGACTAATTTTTGCTCTTATTTCCTAGGGTTTTGTAGTCATGCACAAAACAGTCTTTTCCAAAGTCAATGCTGAAAGAGTCTTCTTTGCGCTTTCTCTCAGTACTCTTAGCGTTTCAGGTCTTAACATTTCACTCTAATCCACACGGACTCAGTGTTTGGTAGGATGAGAGATGATGCTCTGACTTCCTCAGCTATCCAACACTATCCCCCATGCCATTATGTCAGATTTCCATCACTGTGAGCCAACACCAGAGGAAAACAGCTCAAATGAGGGCAGGCTTAACCTTAATTTATGGCTTTATAGGTTTTAGTTCAAGGTCAGATGGCTTAGTTCCTTTGAGCTTGAAGTGAGGCAGAATATCAAGGTGCATATAGAGGACACTGTTCACCTCAAGGTGACCAGGAAGCAGAGAGATAGAAAGAGGGAGAGGGAGAGCGAGAGGGAGAGGAGGGTGGGAGAGGGAGAGGAGGGTTCTGGAGACAAGATACAACCTTCAAAGGCACACATTCCCAGTGGCCTGTTTCCTTTAATAAATCTCAGCCCCTAATAGATTGTTGAGCTATGAACCCATTTTGGACTGATTCTCTAATGAAGTTAATGCCTGAATGATCCAAAACTATCTCTTAACAGAACCACTAAATCTATGACCCTACCTGCCCTCGGGATTGTTGGCTAATATATGGGGTGGTGTGTGTATGTATGTGTGTGTGTGTGTGTGTGTGTGTGTGTGTGCGCGCGCGCGTGTGTGTGTGTGCGCGTGCGTGTGTGTGTGTTTGGAAGCCCTGTGAGTATGTATGGTAAGTGACATCACCAGGACCAGCTGGAGGGAGGCAGATTGACTTTACTTGGGGTGATCCAAGGCTTATATAATTTGGGGGAATGGGTATCTGGAAACATCCAGAATGGGCAAAAGTCCTTGGCTGAAGGCTCATTGTATCAAAATGTCTCATTGGCATTGGGAAGCATTTCAGGAATGTCAAGTACTTGCAGATAAGGTTCTTATTGGGAGAAAGGAAGTTGAACCTGTAATCTAACTAAGGCTCCTTGACATTCTGCAGGTAGAGGAGTATGAGGGTTTATTAACTGCCCAGATAAGATCAGAGAAATAGAAGTCCTGCCATTGAAGGGTGTCCTCCATTATATGCTGAGCTCAGAAGACTATCCAGTCAGTGGTAGACTTCAACCTTACTTAGCCACACAAGTCTTCAAAGCATGAGCTTGTTAGGCTAGTGAGAAGATTTGTCATGTTCAAATGTAACTGCCCTTTTGCTGTTGCATGTTGCTGCTGTTGGCCATTAAGTGTGTAAGCTTACTTCTGGTCTTTCTGCTTTATCCCACTGTCCTATAGGTCTGTTTGCTTGGTGTTCTTAGCAATGAGTGCAACACTCTTTTGATCACTATGGCTTTGCGACGGACTTTGAGGTCTGATAGTGGGATGGCTCTCATCTTCCTCATTTTGCTCAAGATGGCTTTTGAGGTTTCATATGAATTTGGGGGTCTTCATTTATTTATTTTTTTCTATTTCTGTGAAGAAGACTTGATTTTGACAGGGATTTCATCTAAGCTGTAGCTTGCTTTAGGTTTACAAACTCTTCAACAATATGAATCCTTCCACTCTGTGAACACTTACCTGCATTTCTTTCGTCAACTTTTCATATTCTTTTACTTCTTTTTAAAATGATGCTTCTCACTGAAATTGAATTACATCATTCTCCCCTGATTCTTTCCTCCCCCAGTCCTTCCAGCCCTTCCAGTGACTTTCCCTCTAACCCTTCCCATCCCCCTCACGTTGATAGCCTTTTTTCTTTCAGTATCACTTTAACATGCATAGGTGTGTGTGTGTGTGTGTGTGTGTGTGTGTATAAATGCAAGCTGCTTAGTCCATTTTTACTGTTTGGATGTACGTGGTTTCAAGGCTGAGCACTCTGCATTGGACAACCAATAGCAGGACTCATCTTTGGGAGAGTTAATTCTTCTCCCAGAAGTTATTACTTGTCTATAGTTCTTTGTCTAGAGGCAAGACCCCATAAAATTTTACTCTTCTGTGTTAGCATGTTTTTAGATATTGCCGTTAGTCTGGTCTTACATATGCAGTCAATTCTAGGAGAGACTTTCACAGCAGACTTCCTGGTTCTCTGGTTCTTTTTTTTTTTTTTTTTTTTTTTTGGTTTTTCGAGACAGGGTTTCTCTGTCCTGGAACTCACTTTGTAGACCAGGCTGGCCTTGAACTCAGAAATCCTCCTGCCTCTGCCTCCCAAGTGCTGGGATTAAAGGCGTGCGCCACCACCGCCTGGCTGGTTCTCTGGCTCTTACGATGTTTCTACAACTCCTCTCTTCCTTGATGTCTCCTAAGCTTTGGAGACTTTAAGGGATTGTTGTAGATGTCCCTAGGACTGAACATTCTACAGTCACTTATCAGTATTTTTGATTAGTTATAACTGTGCATGGCTGTTTTCTCGATTTCCATTTTGAGAGTTCTCTGTCAGTATGTAATAAAAGAAAGCCAGTGATTTTTTGTGTATTGATTTTAATGAATGTATGCGTAAGTTCCAAAAGCTTTTTGTGAAACCTTCAGACAATTAATAGATGATAGATCATACATACATACATACATACATACATGCATACATCTGTATATAAATATATTATATACATACCTATGACATGTCAGTTGCAAACAGAAAGTATCATTTCTGCTTTGGAAACCTCTAGTTTAAACTATATGTCATTTACATGGAACTAAATACAGAAAAAGTCAGTACTTTTTATATGTCAAGAAACAAAAGAAAATTCCATATTGATATCTATTTATGAACATCTTTTAGGAGTGTGTGTATAATCAGTTGACTGTTGAGTTTCCTTGACAGAGTGTAGAATTTCAGTTCTTCCTCCCAACCCCATACTTCCAGAAACAAGACTCAAAATATATTTACAAATACCTATTGGCCATATAGATAGACTCTTTTTTGACTAAAATCATAACCAAAATCATCTATTTATCTTAATCTACATTCTGTCACATGGCTGGTTACCTGTGCTCAGGTACCATGCATCCATCCCATTTACATCTTTCTAGGTGAATCCCTCATTCCTGGCCCTACCCAGAATTCTTTCTGTCTCCTTTCTTGTCCCACCTCTCATTTCCTGCCTAAGCCATAGGCTATATGCTTTCTAATTGACAGATGATGCATCCACACAAAACCCAAGATACTCTCTCTACAACAGAATCGTCTGTCCATCATGTTATGATCGTTTACAGGAACCCCTTACATGAGGTTCTGTCATGTGAATACTTGCTGACTGTATATGCTCACTTCTTTCTCACAACACTTCTGGTGGAACAAAGGTTTTGACAACATTATTTGGTATTAGATGTAAACAAATATAAGCTAAAGAAAAGTATACAAGAGACAGGTTCAGAGTTCATAATGGATTCAAGAACGTATCAGGACTAGCACTCAGATCTTCTGAATTCAAGTCCAAAGTTCTCCCATAGGAACTGTCACTGCCTCCTTCCCCAATGACAGTCTCATAGGGTCTCCCTCTGACTCTTCTTCCTTAGGGAATTTCTTACTGGTGGCAGTCATACCACATTACATACAAACAACACGTTTCTTCTCTGTTGTCACAGTTGGTTCCTTCCCCTCAACAAACTCAGGAGAGGAACATCTAGATCCCTTTACATGTGCAATAACTGAGCCTCAGGGAAATGTCATAACCTCCCTGGGACACATGGCAAATCAATAGGGTGACTCAATCCCAGGCTGCCTGTCACCTGTGCCCTTCAGTGATGTGTGTCTGACTCCTGTTCCCGGGCTTCACAGAAAGCAATCGTCCATCAGCACACATGACTATGGCTCACCCCAGACCTGATTGTTGAGTCCCTGTCCTTCAGTCTATGACCATAACTGCTACCTGTCACAGCTACAGCCTTCAGATTCAAGGAAGGGAAATCCCTTGTGGTCAGGGGGTCTGGAGTCAGGGGGAACAGAGTTTAAATATTAAAGACTAGACTCAAATAAGCTCAGGCCTATTTATTTGCATTGAATCAGAAGGGAGGAAGTACCATATTTCCACACAAGTAGGACAAACTAAAATGCAAATTTCCCCTTCGTAACAGAACGGTATGTATTAGAAATTGAATCTGCACTTCAGGACCAAGTGTTCTGAAATGGAAAATTCAACTGACAACTCAAATATCACTTTCTCACCTGTGGCAGAAGAAGCTCCAGACTGTGATCCCACTGGCTCTTCACTATCTACTGATGAGAAAAAGAAAGTTCCTCCCAGCCAGGAGCTAGCTTGGTACCCACACTCAAGACCAGGC
This sequence comes from Tokudaia tokunoshimensis, assembly GCA_036184795.1. Classification (NCBI taxonomy): domain Eukaryota; kingdom Metazoa; phylum Chordata; class Mammalia; order Rodentia; family Muridae; genus Tokudaia; species Tokudaia tokunoshimensis. The sequence goes on along the minus strand of BTHU01000006.1, from coordinate 72,826,174 downwards.
AGAGTCAATCTGTGACCTCTACCAGTTCAGCCGGAATCAGGCTGTTTCTTACCATTCCTGAACACAGCCAGAAACAATTGCACCAAGTAAGCTGGAATGAGCATCCCTCTCCCCCATTTCATGGTTAGGATGAGAACCTGCTGTTACTTTGTCAATCTGCATTTCTCCCACCCCTTTGCCTCTAGTTAGGAATCACCAAGATCTCCAGTCATGGCCTCTCCCTACAACCTGAGAGTGTCCAAAACAGAACAAAGCTAGCCACCCTTTAGCCCTCCTAGAAAGTCATTACTCGGTCCAAGCAAAAATCCTGCAATTTCTTTCTCATACTCTGAAATTAACACATCCTGGGGTCCCCCCAGGTTGCATCTCCACCTTCACTATAGTGTTTTTTTAAACTATCAGCCTTTCAACTACTAGAGTGTTCTTAAAGGCCTTTGCTTAAAGAATAATGTCCCCGGCCACCTGCCATTCTGTTGCTAGGTCACTGAGATGCCTATTAAGTTTAGAAAATGAGAGAAACCACATGAGCGTAAACTCTGTTTCTTCCCTTAACAACTGGGAATTCTATGTAATGTCACACAAAACAAAGTCAGAATGTCAGTGAAAAAGGTAAGGGCCTCTGTCTATATAATTACAAGTATTTTTTTTACTTTCTAAAGATTTTTATTATATTTTCAACTATGTTGTAAATATAGTGCCCATGAATGCAGTCCCGTTAGAATCCACAAGAGGGAGCTGTATCCTCTGGAGCTGGAGTGACAGGCGGCTGTGAGCCAGAAACAGGAGCCCTGAGTCTGCTGGGGTGATCAGCACCCCTGTTTTACGGTTAGGATGAAAACCTGCTGCTCCTTTGTCCATTTGGGTCTCTTCCCACTGCGTTGCCCACTGTTCCAGGCAGGTCGGTCGTAGAGGGGAGGCAGGCAGACAGAATTCTTGTCTACAAAAAACAAGTGTTCTCCCACAGGAGACAGAAAACAAATACATACATGAGATAGGAATAAGCAGAACAGAACAAGGCTAGAGAATGGTATGGAAGGGATTCATTGAGTCACATTCTAATGAGCTGCGTCGATCAAAAGAAAAAGAGCTATGTTGTTGGGTCATTGAATCATATGTGATGGCCACAGGATTCCACACATTGATGAATTCTTTTGAAGGCACTATAGGAATTCCTGTGAAAGCTTACTTGGAACTATCTATTGGTGATATTTATAAGGTATCATCAGCCAGGAATCCAAGCTTTGTCATCTTTTGACCCCAGTTCAAAACATAGGTGCTGCCTCCCCTCCTAGACAAAATGTAGGAAATTCCTCAAGAAAATGGACTTCTGCACTGCCAGGCTTTCTGAAAAAAAAAATATTATTTAGTAGCTATAGGACTGTACACTTCAAAAGACAATACGTAGGAATATAAAAGATTTGGGTGCAGCTCTCTGAGATGATAATTTTCCATGCAGTGAGTCAAAATCATCTCACTTTGTGTCCTAAAATTGCACAGTAGAGAGGGTCAGTGTGGTTTCTCACTCCGTGCTGCCACAGCAAGGATACTGGCTGCTTGTTTATGTTGGAGGCATTCCTGCTGCCAGGAAATACCATAAAACATAATTGCAATGTCTTCATGAAAGGTGTTCAGCTTTAAATAGCATTGAGGCAACAAATGAGCTGGAATAGAGGGTTCAGAGTGAGTCACTACTGGGAAGCAGTCCGTGAGATCAGGGGGCGCTTTAACTGTCACAATGGTGTCACCACCTTAATAAGTTGGTGTTTACCTATTGCTTTTTGCTCACAAACAGTAGCACTGTGGCCTGAACTGGATCAGTGTTGCCTAGTATATTCAGTTTTAGCTCACTGTAACAAATAGCAGAGATAAGTCACGTCATAAAGAGGAAAACCAGGAGCCGGGGAGACGGCAAAGTGTGAGGAGCTGAGTTCAACCCCCAGGACCCACATAGTAACACCAGGCATGGTGGGGTACATTTGAAATCTCAGCTCTGCACAGACAAAGGGACTTGCTGGCCAGCTAGGCTAGCCTAACTCATGAGGTCTCCCTTTAGTGAAAGATCCTGACTCAAGACAAAACAAACAAAAACAAAAACAAGAACCCAGGGTGAATAATGAGAGGCTTAACTAGAGAAAGAAACAACCACAGCTGTGCTGAGGTTGAAAGATAAAGCTTTATTTTAGATTCCAACTGCCAGGACAGCTCCAAGTAAAGAGAGAGAAGACCCCATCACACAGAGTTTTGAGTTTTACAGGGGGATTTTAGTGGAACAAGAGAGTCACAAGTGAGCTTTAAGGGAAGAGAAAACTGCTACAATCCAAAATAACATGTTTGTAAAAATAACTCTAATAAGCAACATCTATTAATCTCAAAGACAGCAGGGTGCTGTGGTCAAACTGCTCTGCTGAGATAACAGACAGATGACTTCTGGGAAATGAAGAATGGAATTTCACCATCCATTTCCCTAAAGGGGCTGGTTCCCACATAGGTCCTTCATTTGGATTTCTTAGGTGACTCTATCTTGGGGCAGGTTAACAGTTTAGTCTTCCAATGAATACATCAATGGTCTATAGCTATTTGCTGTTGGACCAGGGCTGGAATCAAGACTAGGTGTGGCTGACTGCGGTTACACAGTAGTTTCAGCTTGAGGATAGCCTGAGGGTTGATGTGGGTGTCTTAGTCAGAGTTTCTATTCCTGCATAAACATCATGACCAAGAAGCAAGTTTGGGAGGAAAGGGTTCACTCAGCTTACACTTCCACATGGCTGTTCATCACCAAAGGAAGTCAGGACTGGAACTCAAGCAGGTCAGGAATCAGGAGTTGATGCAGAGGTCATGGAATGATGTTTCTTACTGGCTTGCATCCCCCTGGCTTGCTCAGCTTGCTTTCTTATAGAACCCAAGACTACCAACCCAGGGATGGCAAGACCCACAAGGGGCCCTCCCCCATTGATCACTAATTGAGAAAATGCCCCACAGCTGGATCTCATGGAGGCACTTCCCCAACTGAAGCTCCTTTCACTGTGATAACTCCAGCCTGTGTCAAGTTGACACACAAAACCAGCCAATAGAGTGGGGAAACTTGGACAAGAGGAATATGACTTGGTTTACCTGGTCTTGAACACATTTGAGAATGCAGGGGACTAGAAGGAAGAAATAGATCCCAGTTAGAATCCCAGGAGAGGCAGAAGCCAGGACCAGATACTATGCCAAAGACATTTCATGACCCAGAACATGAGGAGCCACTGCCTGGAAAAAACCTACAAAGTCAAATAATGATGGAATTCCATCTTTATTAGTGGAGGGTAGAAGATATTGAACTTGATTTCTTCCCCTCAACCCCCCAGGATGAGCTGATGAATAGTGAGTGTAAGACAAAAGCCAAGGAAGGGGGCCTGAGTATGAGAAAGTTGAGGATTTGGGATGAAGATCATAGAGCATTTAGAGACCATAACGTTTAAGAGAGAATCAGTATATTTGGGAGGGGTCATCTACATATTGTAGGATGGTTGTTGGGGTTAAAACACACATGGCGATGGCAGCACCTGTGACAGCCCGAGTGGAGGTGGTGGTGGTGGCAGCAGCACCAAATGTTGTGTTAGAAGGTGACTTGTATCTGGACAGATCACACCAGGCCAGCATAGCTCCACAAGAAGAGGTTTATTGAGGGGAATCAGGGAAACAAAGAAGGAGGAAAAAAGGGGGCAAAGAAAAAGAAGGGGTGAGGGGGTTGGAGTTGTTGTCTTCTATTTGGGCTGTGACATAATCATGCACACCACAGCACAGGTAAGATGCATGTTGGGAATGTGTGGCTGTTGCCACGACAACAGACGTGAGCAACACGTCCTGGTCACCTAGGGGTGACATCATTGCTGAATTTGGAGCTGACTGTAGACAACTTCTGATGCCAACATAAGGGAAATACCTAAGGTTGACCTCTGGCCTCTATATGCCTTTGCACATACATCAGCATAATAAGAAATGTTTTATCTTGCTTCACAATTTTAGAGTTTTCAATCCATTGCCTCCTTTACTTTGGGGTCTGTGTGAGTTAGAACAAAGCTGCTCACCTCCCAGGTGCCAGGAAGCAAAAGGAAGAGGGAAGAAGACAACAAAGCCCCAAGATCCCCTTTTTGGGCATGTCCCCAATAACCTAAAACCTCCCACCAGACCCCAACTCTTAATGTGTCTACTCCTTCCCAAGAGCACTTCACAAGGTTCAAGCCTCTAATGCAAGGAGCCTCTGGGGGATAGCCCATCCCAGGTGCAGTGTCTGACTTCATCAATTTTAATTAGAATGAGAATTCAGACTTTTGTAATGGAAAAGAAATTTCAGGGAATGTAACTTGAGAAACACCTAGGGCTGCTGCTTCCTTTGTTTAGGTGTCCAGGATCCCAGCCAAGGAATAGAACTCTTGTGCTAGGACAGGTCTTCTTTCTCACTGACGGCAATCAAGATACCATACACTGGCACACCCAAAGGCTCATGTCCAAGTGGTTGGAATGCTAAATTGACATTTAACAGCAATTATTGCACGGACCATCTGTTCTGAGAAATCTACGTCATCTGGTTTTTTTCTAAGTCTTAGGCATCCTAAGCCAATTTTGAGCTCAATGTGTAACTGAGGATGATCTTGAATTTCTGATCCTCTGGTCTCCACCTTCTTAGATCACATATGCTGCCACATCTAATTTATGTGGTCCTGGGATGAAACTCAGGCACTCTACCAACTGAGTTACATTCCTCAGGCTCCTTCATTCACCCCACTGTTCCCTTCTCACCTTGCCCCACCTTTTTTTTTTTTTTTTTGCTTCCCTTTATTACAACCTACCTGGTAGAAATTTTAAAATTAAAATATTTATGTATCTTAGTCTCACTATCAGACTACTGAAGAAAAAAAAAATGGGCCCCAAGTAAATGGGAACGTCGCCAGGAATCTCATGCTGGGAAAAAGAAAAAGTGCTGGTCAGTGAGGTAACTTTTTCCATTTTCAAAGGGTTCTAACAACTTGTCAGACTGCTCTGCAGGAAGAGACTGAAGCCCACACCATGGTGAGTCGTTGGGACTGTACCTGGACCTTAAGCTTTATCTCACTCAGGCCTCAGTAGGTAAACTGGATTTCCTTTGTCTCTCTTCCCCATACGATGACACGTAATAATTATTTCATTTTTATCCCCCTCTTTCCTTTTTCTACTGTCAATTTGGTTTTTTTTTTTCCACATTGGCTTTTTGAGAATGGGGGACCAAGCTTGACTTCTTATGGTACAGATAGTAACTCTATGTTCAGTAACTCCCTGCACTGGCTGGTGTCCTGTGTCAACTTGACACAGCTAGAGTCATCACAGAGAAGGAGAGCCTCAGTTGGGGAAATGTCTTCATGAGATCCTGCTGTAAGGCATTTATCAATGATTATTAGTGGTCAATGGGGGAAGATCCAGCCCGTTGTGAGGGATGCCATCCCCTGGGCTGGTGGTCTTGGGTTCTGTAAGAACACAGGGTGAGCATGCCATAGAAAGCAAGACATTAAGCAGCATCCTCCATGGCCTCTGCCTCCAGCCTCTAGGTTCCAGCCTTGTTCGCATTTCTGTCCTGATTTCCTTCAATGTGGGATTGTGATATGGAAATGTAAGCCACATAAATCCTTTCCTCCTCAACTTGCTTTTTGGTCATGGTGTTTCATGGAAGCAATAAAACCCTAACTAAGATATTACCTCATTTGTTCCCCCCCCCATATATATATATATATATATTTCCATATATAACAGTCTTTGACTGGTCCAGAAAACACCTGCCGAGTCCAGTAGGTGACATGTTTTTACCAGGATGAAGCCAATGATATGAATTTTCATGATCCTTTGAAAGCATCTTAGATTATGTCACAATTTATACCAAGTGTGATAGTGGCTTGATGTTAGGGTTCTGTCTAAGCTCCACCCCACCATTACCTGGCAACAGCCAGGTATGCCCCTCCCCACAGTTATCTGGCAACAGTCAGGTAGGCCTAGCCCACTATAAAAGGGGCTGCTTGCTTTCTTGCTCTTCCTCTCTTAATCTCCTCTTATCTCTCTCAGCTTCTTGCCCTCTTGGACTCTCCTCCTCTCCCCCCTCTCTCCACGTGGTCATGGCCGACCTCTACTTCTCTACCTCTCTACTCTCTCTGCCTTTCTCTGCCTCCACTACTCCATTAACTCCCATCCTCTGCCCTGAATAAACTCTACTCTATACCATGTCTGTGTGTGTCTGGTCCTTCGGGGGAAGAGATGCCTTAGTATAGGCCCACTGGGGCACCCCTTTCCCCCATATCGCCATATAGCAGTCTCTCTAAACCTCTCTCTTTTTATGATCATAACACTCGATGTTAGGATCCTTTCTGAGACTCCACAAAATTAAGACAACCCCATGCTTTCCTGTGTTTTTCAGTTCAGACCACCATAAGTCATCATTGCTAAGTCTGCTTCCTCCTGATATGTTGGCATCATAATGTCAGCCCCACTCACCAGCTTTGGAGTTGTTTTTGTGTTGTTCTCTGTGGGGTCAAAATCTCCCTGCCACTGTCTCTCCCCATTCTTCATTTCTGCTCAAAAGGTATGGTACACGACGCTGTTTTGTTTGTGGGGTGGTAAGCAGTGAATGGAGGTTAGGGCCTTCCTTGCACATGGAGGCAAGCACTCTGCCATCGAGCTACATCCTCAGCCCTAGAACTTTCCCTTTATACATATTTTCACAAAAGAAAGAGACACAAGTCAGGCAAACACACACCATTTATGGAGACTCCAGAATTTCTAACACCATTTATGGAGAACGTTGTGGAGTTGGCCTTCTTCTTACCCTGAACTCCATGGCATGGTCTCAACCTCAGCTCTTCTAGGGATAAAATGAGTCCCTCCTACACTGTAATCCCTTTTCCCTGGCAGAGCAATGTGGTTCTCAGCTAAGTGGCTGATCCTTGGTCCGTTTCCACCTAAGGAGAATAATGAGGTCTGAGCTCAAGATTGTCAGCTGTGAAATTATTTGAATTATAGTCTAGCAGTAGTCAGACAACTTTTTCCATGGTGGTTACAGAGAACAATTACATCTCCTTTTCTAGGAAGCTGTTTAAACTAGGAGAATTTCATCTGTCTGGAATAATTAAACATGTAGGCCCAAAGCCAGAGAGATAAATAAGCTAGAATTTACTGTTGCAGGTAGTTTTATGGCACGTGCATTTTCCTGGGATCGAGGTCGCCCTACCAGCCCGTTCCAGGCTCCCTTTTGTTCCATCTGGCTTAGCTGGATCAGTGCCACCAGCACTGACCTGGCCTCTCTCTCTACGGGCCTTCGCTCTGGGAGGGGTCGATTTACCTGCCTGCACCTGAGACCCTAGAATCCTTGGATAAGGGACACATATTATTTTAGAACTTGCTGACCAGCATAATTGTTGGGCTCAGATATATCCTGCCTGAAAAGGCATGCCCTTATCAATTATTATCTCTGTTTCTCCTCCTGCCCTAGACTTAGTGCCTTGCATCAGTTAGCCCCAGCCAACCTCCTTGACCATTCTCCTATAGAGAAGGCCACTGGTTCTAGATGCCCCAAGATCTTACATGATTGCTGTGTGCTCCTTGTTCCAAAGCAGGGCAGAGAAGCCTCTCTCCTTTCTTGCATCTCTTTTTTCCTCCGGAGAAAAGTCCCACCTGTACCTTCCACATAGCAATTGGCTCCCTGCCTTCTTTATTGACAAAATTAAGAACCAATTATGGAACTAGACCTGGTATCTGTGCCTCCCCTTACAATTTCCACATTCCTTGCAGACAATGCCCCTGCCTTCTTGCTTGTCTGTTTCTTTGACTCTCCATTCCTTCTAACGAAAAAGAGGATCTTCTTCATCACTAATTTGTCATAACCTGTGTCAGTCAGGATCACCATTAAGAAATGTTGATACAAAGCCATGGATTTGCTGGCAGAGGGGCCTGCTGTAAAACCACCCAATCCCACACCCCAGCTGTCTGCTACTAAGGAAACGACTTTCCTTGGAAGGCTGCCAAGAATGGTAGAAATTTTACCACCACTGAAATATACTTTCAACATTCATCTCTGCCTGGTGGAAAAAGAGAGGAGCCCTTCCCCCAGATAACCAGTTTGTTCCTTCTTGAGCAAGCACCTGTATGTTACCTTAAAGATAATTAAATGCTACTAGGTAGGATTCTAGGTAATGCTTCTAGAAGGGAGGATATACAGGAGGTGATGACATATGCCTATCTTAATTTTCAGGGAGGAACTATGATCCCTAGGACCTGGCAGCTTGAGGCAAGAGGATAGCCTTGAGGCTAATAACTACGTAGAGAGACATTGCCTCAAAATAAACAAACAAAAGAGACAGGGTGGCTTCTTTATTGTAATCAAAACCAACCAGGCCTTGGAATTTAACAGTCTTGGCTTAAAGGTAGCTTATGTACCATAAACTTCCTTGTCCACGTTTTTTAGCCTCTGTACATATGATCCCAGTCATAATCACGAATGAAACTACAGATAGATATTCAACTTGAGTTGGAAGAGGTGAGTCTAGACTCAAAATGGATAACAGTGTTAAAGCTTAGAGACACTAATGTTGTCCCTTGTGTAGTGTATCTGCCAGTCTTCTCCCCCAGCCCCACTTAGGACTCATCTGTTTGACACTGTGGGGTGGTGAGCTGTGATAGGCAACCTAGTCCCTGATAGAGCTCAGGCTTAAATCCCCAGTGACCCAGCAGGTGACTGTTGCCTGCAAGGAATGGCAGGCATTTGGCCACACCCCTTGAGCCCCTGGCTCTTGTCATGTAGCTACAGCCTCCCACAAGCCCCAGCAGAGAGGTCTGTGGCCATCAGTCACGTAGGAGTAGCATCAAGCCCTCTCATATGCAGATAAGTTTTCCCCAAGCTCCCAGACCAAGCCAATGAGAAGTACCTGCTGTCAGACCTTGCCCTACCCCAAAACCGTATGTAAGAATCAAGTCTGGAAGTAATAAAGGTGTGGGGAGTACTCCATGGTCTGAGAGCTTCTGTAATAAGAGCTGTAACACTGCTGCTTGGGAAGAGATCTGCTCCCCCCTCCCCCCCACCGAGCTTCTCACTGGCTAGTCAGGCCTCTCATCAACCCCGCCCAGTCTGACTCAGTGCACAGCAACTGAGAAGCCAGAGACTGCGGGGAAGCCAGCTGCAGCAGCAGCAGAGGCCTCAGAACCGACTCCCCCTTCTGCTCGTACTCTCTCCCCTTTGCCTGAACCCTCGCACCAGGCCAGGCCAGAGATCTCCGTGGAAAGCCTCCGGGACACAGGCCCACAGGTCACTACCCAGGTTTTAGTTCCTATCAACTTGAAATAATCATAAACGTATACATAAAAAAAGGATTATCAATTAAGAAATCATTGTTCTGGCAGGAAGCATGAGGGCATGAAGCCAGACATGGTGCTGGAGGAGTTGAGAGTTCTACATCTTGATTTGCAAGCAGCAGGAATGAATGCCACACTAGGCCTAACCTGGGCATCTGAGACCACAAAGCCCACTCTCCCAGCAGCGCAGTTCCTCCAACGAGGCAACATCGACGTCAGTAAGGACACATCTTCTAATAATGCCATCCTTAGAGGACTATGAAAGCCAGTTTTATTCAACTCACCAGAATGATGATGGACCAGGATATGGAAATCAAGGTGGTAGATTTAGTAGCGGAGTGGGGGAAGATATGGTGGTTACAATAAAGGAGAAAATTTTAGTGGAGGTGACTATGACGGTGTTGGGAACTTGTAATGATTTTGTAAATTATGGAGGACGGCCACAGTCAAGTTATGAATCCATGAAGAGGATGCAGTTTTGGTGGAAGAGACAGAACAGTTCTGCTGTGGCTATGCACCTGGGGGTGGAAGTTGGTGGATACAGTAGCAGAAGGTTAAAAGCAACGTGAAAGGGCTTCAGCTGTTAGTCCGAAAGAGCAAGGATCGATCTGTCAGAAAAGCTGCAAGTTGCTTAGAGACAGTCCATCTAAACGCATTAGAGGAACTGGAAAAATCTGCCGCAGAGGAAACAATTATTCGTAGTCAGAAAAATTGTTGCAGTTAAACAAGAAACCCCTTATTGTTCAGGACTATCGTAGCCATACTTTGCAAAAAAAAAAAAATGTGCAGCTCCTGAGTCATGCGATGTGGTACCAATTGAATGTGCCTTCCTGGGGTCTTTTATCTGTGTAGCTTTATCTTTTTTCTTTTCTTTGGTTTTGATTACAATAAAGAAGTCACCCTGTCTCTTTTGTTTGATTATTTTGAGGCAATGTCTCTCTACGTAGTTATTAGCCTCAAGGCTATCCTCTTGCCTCAAGCTGCCAGGTCCTAGGGATCATAGTTCCTTCCTGAAAATTAAGATAGGCATATGTCATCACCTCCTGTATATCCTCCCTTCTAGAAGCATTACCTAGAAAAAAAAAGATACATTGCCACCTGAGTTGAGATAGTGGTACCGGGGAATTTTAAAAGTAAGGATTTTTTTTTTAAACTTAGAGAAACATAGAACAAAACTGCACTCACCTTCCTGACATAAGAGGAATTCAGCTAAGTGCTTAGTGGTTTACGATACATCAAGGTGCATAAATGCTGGCCCACAGTAGGCTCATTCCAAGAATCTTGGCACATGCGTGGTGCTCAGAGAAAGTTGTATCGTTTAGACAGGGAAAGAAAAGAAGGATTTGTCTTTGTCCCCAGATTAAATCCAGAGGTGCTTGGTAGCAGGAACGGCGGGGCTGCCTTTGTGTAAACGTTGAGAGCTGTGCAGCTGCAAAAACATCTCCTGCAGGAGGACCTAATTGAGGACTGCCTGAGAAACCAAAGATAGCTGGTGAAGAGACTGTCAGCCAATCAGGAACTGCTGTTTAGAAGAGATGCTTCCTCGGAACCAATGAGGGCGCGGGTGGAGGGTATTAAAGGAGCTTGCTGCAGTGCTTCGATGAGCTTGCTGCGACATTTCTCACCTGCTCCCAGAGTCAGACTCTGTGCCAACTCACCCCCAAGCCCCAAGGGCAGGTAGGGTCAGGAGGCAAATCATCTAGGGCCCAAGCAACATCTAGCACCTAGCGTGGTCGATGGACTACTTCATCGTCCTCATTTTGTGGCAGCTTCCGAACATCCTTTTCTGGGGGCTCATTTTTTGCCTGTTGCTGCATGGACTGTGCTCATGATACCACCTGATCTACTCTTCTCATGGTGCTGCTATCGTGCCCCCTTCAATGGCTTCTTTGGTGAGCTGGCCCCATAGTGTTTTATGTTCTGGGTCCTACAAAGGTGAGCATGTGGACCTCATTTCTGTCTTTTCTGTCTGTCCATCCCAGTGACTTCGCTTTTGGTTTTGTTCCTGTTTGAGGGTGAAAGCGAGAGGCGGCCATCTTCTTTGTTCTTCTTTGTCTTTGGGTAAATATGCTGCGATAAGTGTGCAGTGGCCATCTTTTTCTTCTTCATTGTCTTTGTGTGCTCATTTTGACTTTTGGTCTGGATTCATCCTGGTACCTGACATAGGAGTTGTTTCTCCAGGTGGTGGTACCAGGGATTGGCTCCTGGATGCCTTTTCCATCCGGGATACACCATCCAGGCAAAAAACCTTTGAGCTATACCTGAGGGAGTCCCCCTGCTTAGTACACAGTTACTTTTGTCGCCTTTTCTGTCATGTTTGTTATATCTGTTCTTCATTTGTTTCCTTTGTGCTTGGCATCATGAATTCCCCCCCCCCACACCCCCGGTCCCACCACCATCAAGGAACTGCAGAAAACCCTTCTGGTTACTCATGGTCTCAAGGTTAAGACTCAGACATGAACCCATTCTAAAAGGAGGCTGCCCCCTGGATATCACTGAAGAACATGTGGGACCCTGACCTCTGGATGCATGTTCTCTTCCTTGCCCTCAAGCACTAGATACAGCCTGGGATTATCCCTCCCTTGTTCTTTGTCCCCATCCTCGGTGAAGTCATCTCCAGTCTTAAGAATTCTTCCCCAGAGGAAGTGGTGGCTGCTTATAACAAACCCTGCCAGCATCAGGCTAATATTCACCTTTCCATGGCTGACCCCGTCCCACTCCTTCCCGACAAACAGGTTGATTTTAGTGATGAGGATGAGGATGCCTCTGCTCCAGCACTCTAGGCATCAGGCTCCAAGCCATCCTCTAGTGCCAGTGTCCAAGGGTCCTTCAAATGCCCACTTTTGTGGGACCTTCTATCCCTTAGGAGCACTACCAGTCTGCACTAGTAATTCCAACATGAGTTTGACATTGGCCAAAATCAAGGTTGTCTTGATCAGTTCCCAGCAAATCTTGATAATTTTGCCACCTATGCCCATTGGTGCTACTCACTGTGTGGTCCAATTTGAACTTCTTTTCTTCAAATCTTGGTTTCTGTTTGAAAACGATCTCATTCACCAAGAAAAAAAGGTATTCATGGTCTTATTCAGCACTGGACCCTAAATGCTACAGTACTGATCAGCTGGCAAGATGTGTCCTGACAGTTGGTACAATAGTGGCCCAACATTTACAGGGTAATCAACTGCTTTCTGATACAAAGCCTGTTCCACATGAAGTATTTTGTGCCCTGTACTGTAAACCTGGCCAAACACCTATGACTGGAGAAATCATAAGCCTTAAGAACCTACTGTTATTGTTTAATATTTCTGTTTATACCTTGTACCTTTACAGAGAAATCTCTTTTCTGCAGTGGGTAAAACATAATACAGAGACTGGGTGGTGATGGCCCAAGTCTCTAATCTCAGCACTCAGGAAACATAGGCAGGCAGATCTCTGTGACTTTCAGGCCAGCCAGGTCTACAGAGTAAGCTCTAGAACATCCATGACTATGTAAAAAAAAAAAAAAAAAGTCTTGTCTTTAAAAAAACGACAAAAACAAAAACAGATAATGCAGAGACTATAACTGGTCAATGTGCTAAGTATAAATAACTCTGAGTGCCCAGCTATGAATGAAGCATTCTATCTGCCTCCCACCACCTCAGGGGATTTCTGGGATATGACTCTACTTGGAACATTATTTTCAACAGGTTCGATACAACATGTGTGGCTAGAAGGAAATGGAAACCCAGAACTGGCTCACCTCCAAACAAAATGAATATAAATTAGAAACTTGAATACAGCTATTCACTCTCTGGACTTAGGGTCTGAATGAATCATTAATTAGAGCCAAAAATCCTGACTCTGTCTCAGACATGATGTCTTCGAGAAGCCCTTCCTGACAAGGAACTATGGTCCCATGTGCCAGCCCAGCTTCAGGTTCACTGAATGTGAGCCACGAGTGGGGAGGGAAGAAGGGATAGATACAAGACTGGAGTCAGACTCCGATCTGAGGCCCCATGCTTCTCCTCTCCCAGACAGCACTGCGTAGGAAAATTCTTCACAAATTTCAGATTCACATCTCTATTCTGAGTCTTTTTGTAAAGTGGATTACACCTAACCCATCTCAGAATCACTGTGGAACTTACTAAAACCAATTCAGATGAAAATGTTATAAAAAGCCACAGGAAGAGTTTGTATAAGAAAGGAAATTAACATTTCCCTAATATCTGTTATAAGCCTAGAAGACAAAATCTTTTCACTTAATCTACCCAGTGTAATAGAGATTATTATGAAGTATTCAACAGCGAATCGCTCTTTTGGTTTATTGTATTTTGCGTTTATTTTACTCTTTAGTTTGTTGAGACAGGGTCTCAGGCTAGCCCCCAATTGCTATGCAACCCAGAACAATTTTCCTGATCTTCATGCCTCTGCCTCCCTTGTGTGGGGATTACCAGCATGCTCTATCACATCTGGATTTGTTAGCTTGCTGATCAAACAGATGCACCCTACAAAGTTATCATTCCTTAACTGGCCAAATGGCTACTCAAAAGCTGTATCTGGGAAGAACATCATTGGAGTTTGGAGTCTGTTGTGAACACTTACAACTTCCAGCCTTTCATCACCTACCTGAATGTCAGGAGTCCAAACACAGTGTGATTAACCTGACTCTGGGTAATCTTGTCTCAGTTCAGTATCAACTGTAAGAGTTTGTGATTTATAACAGACTCTTTGAGAGGCAGAAGCAGGCATATCTCTGTGAGTCTGAGGCCAGCTTAGTCTACATAGTGAATTCCAGTACAGCCAGAGTTACACAATGAGACCTTGTATCTAAAAAGAGAAAGAAAGAAAGAAAGAAAAACTTGGTATAAGTGGCACAAAAGCACATAAAAGGCAGGACATTAGGATAAGTGAAGCTCATTTAATATTTTATTTTTATAATATTTAATATTTTATTTTTATTTCCAAAAAGCAAGATGCAAAAATTTGTCAGAAATAGTTAAGCCAGTCACAGACAGTTTTTACTCTAGTTTGTTTGACCCCAAGCAAGAAAAGCTTTTGGTTTCTTTGGTAGGGGGGAAGGCTGGGTTTTTTCTTGTGTTGTGTTGTATTTTTCAGCCCTTTCTATCAACCCAAGCAGACCGACAGCTCTGCATTGTCCAGCATACTCAGTTCTTAATATTGTGTTTATAAATATTAAAAAAGTCAACAGGCTAGTGAGATGGCTCAGTGATTAAGAGCACCGACTGCTCTTCCAGAGGTCATGAGTTCAAATCCCAGCAACCACATGTTGGCTCACAACCACCCGTAATGAGAAACAAATAAAAAACCTTTGGGCCGGAGAGAGCAGGGCCAGAGCAAGTGGGTCCCGGTGCGAGCAGATGTCCTGAGTTCAATTCCCAGCAACCACATGATGGCTCACAACCATCTGTATAGCTACAGGATACTCATATACATAAAATAAATAAATAAACTTTTTAAAAAATTTAAAAAGATAAAAAAGTCAATATTTTTATTTATCTTAAAACTGAAACCATCATTATCATTATTGCAACTTACAAATAGGTTTCATTCCAAAGTTCTTTGGCAAGACTGATAGGTTATTTCTCCATTTACCATTAAAGCTGCTTACCCTAAAAAGGATCCTAAAAATGGAAGCCTAGGGCCTAGCTAGTTCTTCCATGGAATATATCCTAGGATGCCCACAAATTCACACACCCAGAGTGCCAAGCATTTAAGACCCTGGAATCTGAGGCTCTCCTCTTCCTGCTCTGTCCTTATTCCTATAGAGAGCAGTAGGAATACAGGCTCTCTCCTTCTCAAACACACACACACACACACACACACACACACACACACACACACACACACGCATGCATGCACGCACACACACACATGCACACATACACACCAAGAAACTTGAGGTCTCCAATTTAATAATCAAGACCAGTTTTGCAATGGCAGTGTGCCAAGCTTGCTACCTGTGAAGCCTCCTCCTGCCTCTCCCACAGGCTTTCTCTTGCACAAACCTAGTTGGCTATGTGCCTTTTCCAGAAAAGCTGGGAATTACAGATTGAGCTGACAGTGATGGTCTCCTAAGTCTCCCACAACCCTCCCAATTATGGAGAATTTCATTAAACCCTTTACACGGACCTCCGGTGAGATAAATCAGGTCTTCAGGGTCAGATGGAGCACGGGATTAAATCCCCACCTTGCTGCCTTCTTCTCCTGTCATCCTGCAAACATTGAAATCCGATATTCTGTGCTTCCCATGGCTCAGGGCCAACCTCTCCCCCCGCCCCCACACACACATCTTCTTTCTCCTTCCTACATTATGTGAATACCGACCCTTCCACCAAGCTCACTATGTTCCCTTGAGTGCTCCCCAGTGCCCACAAGCATCCCTGTCTTATCCCCATTGACTGACTCCTTCCACTACAGGTTTCCCTCCTCTGGGGCAGAGGGTGACTCATGCAGATACACGTGTTTCCCAGCACTCTAGTGGTTTCTGTAATTAATTTTCTTATTTACTGTAAATAAGTTCCTGGAAGCCTCTGCTTCACACATCCTGCACTTTCTGAAGTCTCTCACATGAGGTATCTTCAAGGTTACAGATGCTCATTATATTAGTCACAGACTGATAGAATATACATATATTCTCCATATATATATGTATATGTACATGTATATGTATACGATATATATGTATATATATGATGTATATGCATATGTATATGATGTATATGTATATGATATACATACATGTGTGTACATGTACTTGTATGTATATGTATACATGAAGAGGGAGAGATATAGAGAGACAGAGAGAAAGTGCATTGATTAGTGTGGTTTCTAGGGTGTGATTCAGGTAGTTCAACCTGGCTGTCTACCAACAGAAAGTCCAAGTATCCAGTAGTTGTTCAGTCCACGAGGTTGTATATCTCAACTGATCTCCAGTATACACCACAATCCCAAAGAAGTTGGCTCTACATCCAGTGAACAGATGGACTTGTTACTGAGGGTAGTAGGAAAAAGGCAAAGAACGAAAGCTTCATTCTTCCATGTTTTTTATATAGGCTGCAACATGAAGGTGTGGCCCAGATTAGAGATGGACCTTTCCACTTCAAATGATTTAATCAAGAAAATTTCCTCACAGGTATATCCAACCACTTGGGTTTTAGTGAATTCCAGATGTAGTCAAGTTGCCAACCAAGAATAGCCATGATACTCAGTGAAGGTTTGTTGATTTGAACTGAATCATGAACTGAGATTTCCGATTTAGTCTATAAGCTAAACAATAGATTCATTTCAGTTAGAAAGGAGGAAGGTAAACCAGTAAGAAGGCTATGCTGTCTCCATGACAGGCTTCAAGTTGGTAGTGTAGGATTCTAGGTCTAAGAACTGGACAAGTCCAGACAAGCCCAGGCAAGCCTAGGCAAGCCTAGGCAAACCAATTATTAATAGAGAAAACCCTAGGTTCCAGCCTCCATGCCCCAGTAACAGTTCCAGAATGCCTAGAGGTAGAAAAAGATAAAGCTCATCTACCCTGAACTACAATGTGTTTTAAATCTAGCCTGCAAGCTCACTTAGTTGTTTCTTTATCTTGGTAATAGGAGACCCCAGCATGCTAGACTTCTGCAGAGTAAAACTCTCCTTGCATTTACATACTATTTGAGTCTTCCTCAGCAAATCATGGACCCTTACATTTGGGGACTCATACTGGGATTCGCTGGAGATCCCCTGACTCAAATTGTGGAGTGTTTCTTCGATCATTAATTCCAGGCACAAGGTTGTCTTTTGTCTTGTCCATCTCTGTGTTTCTGTTCCGGGTTTAATCTGGAGGCCAAGAGGGACAAAGCAGACGCATATTTTGTCACCCAGTCAGGGGCAATGGAGGACACTCCTGACTCACTAACCAGAAGCAGAAGAACTTGCTAGTTCTCATCTGGATTCTGAACTGGTTGTGGGTTGGGCCTTCTATGCACAAGGAGGAGGACCATTTGAGACAGCCTCTCAGTTTGTTTTTGTTTTCCCTGGAATGTCCTTCTGTATCTGTCCATGTGTATTCTGTTTGTGCTTTTTGTCCTCTTGTACAAGTTGTCCTTTGATTCCTAAGATAGGCCAGGCACAAAGCACCCCACTGAGTCTTGTCCTGAACCCTTTTAAGGATTTTTACCAAGTCACAGAAGACTCCTGTCTCGTTGTGCATCCCCACAAACTAACCGTCATTTGCAGGAATGAATGGACCACCTATAAAGTAGGATGGGCCTGAGGAGGGGATATTCCATCTCCCCATCATTTACAGTGTGAAGGTTTAGTTTCCGAGGCCTGGGACCATCTGGACCAAGTGTTATGGGCCTGTCCACTCCCCACCCTTCTTCCTCTAAAGGATAATCAGTCTCAGGCCCCCCTGCCTTCCTCCCCACTTCTGCTCCTTAGGAAGATCTCTGTCCCCCTCCTTATGTTCGTGCTCCTGCCACTGTTGCCCCTGCTCAGCCAGCACAGAGGGAGGGAGGAGCAGCTTCTGATTCCCTTGACTCTCCTGGTTCTACTTGGAGTCCACCTCACACTCTGGCCCATACTGCCCAGAGGGCCAGCTCTACTATGGCCTTACCCCTCTGGGCTACAAGAACCCCAGATGCTCAGGATAGACAGATAGACACATATGTGTCGTTTGCCAGTAATGATCTTTACAATTGGAAGTTGCAGAACTTCCCACTGGTAGAAAAACCATCAGCTCTCAAAGGTCTTCTAGATGCTGATCCATCTGCCCACCTGAGACAACTGTCAGCAACTGCTTCAGGTCCTCTTCATGAGGAGCAAATGGGCTGCCCACTCAAGTCTAGACTGATATCAATACAGCCTTTCCTTTGACTCAATCTGACTGTGATTTTAACACTGCTCAAGATAAGGCGAGGCTCCAGGGCCACCACCAGATTCAGATGGGGAGCCTCTAAGAGGCTGCCAGTTGGCCCATAACTTTATCTAAGGTGATTCAGGTGATGCAAGGAGAGAATAAGAGCCCCAGGGAATATCTTGAAAGACTTTTTGAAGCCTATAACAACACCCACATTCCTTTTGACTCATAGCCAGAGAGCTCTAGTCAGCTATGAATGCAGCTTTTGTTAACCAAGCTTCCCCTGACAACATCAGAAGCTTCCATGACTGAATGGCTTTGCGGCCTGCCTCTGGCACCCAAAAACCAGCCTCTGTTTGTCTTTGAATGGCAATATTTGGAGAGAGGCTTCAAGGTACAACTGACTTAGACATGCTCACCTCAAGGTTTCAAGAACTCACCACCACCTTTGAGGAGGCACTGCAGGAGGCCACAGGAGACCTGCTACAGGAGCTAAGTCAACTTGGCTATGGAGTGCCTGCTAAGAAGGCCCAGCTTAGTCAACTTGAAGTCAAATATCTGGGGTGCATATTCAAGCAAGGCTGGCCAACACATGCTATTGGACACCTGCCCGGAAGCAAACCATCATTAGCATCTCCATCCCAGTTCCATCAACCTGAAGGCAGGTAAAGGAATTTCCGGGGTCTGCTGGGTTTTATAAATTTTGGGTGCTAGGGTTCACTATAGCCAAACCATCAAGAAAATGGACCCAGTGGCCCAAGGATGGCCAGCCTGCCTCCGGATCATAGCTGCCACTGTCCTGCTAGTAAAGGATGCTAACGAAACAAACAAGGGGTAGGAACTGGTTGCCACCACCACCCATACTATTGAGGGGACCCTTAAGAATCCACCAGTCAGTGGCTATCTGATGCCAGACTGGTGCACTTTCAAGCTCTACTTTTTAATCCCCATCACATAAGATATAATCCATTGAAAGAGTTAACTTAGGAACTTTAAAAAGGACAGAGGCTAAGTTACATTCCTCAGACCACAAAAGGGAGGGGGAAACCAACCTAAGGGTGAGGACACATTCCAGAAGACTGACCCTTGGCCACCTACCTCATCACCTAATTATATGTAACACTTCTGCCAATCACATTGTGCTTAATGATGACAGTCCTGAGGAGGATATAAAAGCCCTCCCAGCATGAGACGCGGGGTCGCTCTCTCTTCACATGCAGAGCGGCCCTGGCATGCTAGTTTTTTTTTTTTTTAATAAAAATTCCTCATGCATTTTGCATCTATTTCTTTCTCTGAGTGGTCCACTCAGAGGGACCAGTAAGATAAGACTGGTTGAGTCTTACACCGTCATCTGCCCTAAATCCATTCATTGTGCTACCTGACCCAACCACAAATATGCAGCCTGATTGCTCTATAGTTCTGGGGCACATCCACAGCATCATGCTGAACTTGCCTGACATACATACCCCGGCAGACATGGAACATATCTACTTCATGGATGAGAACAGCTTCATCCAGAGTGGAATCAGGTATCCAGGGTAATGGACCTGGACTCTGAATTTTGGGCAAATGCTTGGCTGTCAGGAACTTCAGCCCAGAAAGTTAAATTAAAGGCTCTAACCCAGGCTTTAAAACCGGCAAAAGGAGCCATAGCTAACATTTACACTGACAACAGATGGGATTATTGAGTGCTGAAGAAAAAAGCATCAAAAAAAAAAAAAAAGAAAAAAAAAGAAAAAAAAGAAAAAAATGCTTTCTTTATTGGAGACATCTCCAATAAATAACTTCCTCTCCAAGTGGTCATGATTCATTGCCCTGGGCATCAGAAAAGGATGTCAGAAATAGCCCAAGGGAACAAACTAGCTGATAAAGCTGAAAGGGTGGTCGTCCGAGCTTTCACTGCTGATATCCTGGCAGGTTTGCTGCCCCCTGTGCTCTGGCTATGCATGAATATACTGCTGAAGACAAACAACATCCGACAAAATGCCAAGGAGGTCACAGAAGAGTCTGATGGTTGCTGACCTCTGAAGGTTGAACCATCCTACCTAAGTAGTTTGCTAAGCAACTCATCCATCAGATACATCAATCCGGTTAAAAGGATGGCCATTTCCACTGTGTTACTAGGTTCTCTCCTTGGCATAGGGTTGGCTGCAGCTGCTAGTGTAGGGACCTCAGCCCTAATACAACAAGATAAAAATTATAAAGCCTTACAAATGTTGAGAAATGCAGATATATAGGAGATGGTAAAATCCATCACGGCCCTGCAGGATTCCCTATCCTCTCTGGCAGAAGTAGTCTTACATAAGAGGCCTAAACTTGCTGCTCCTCCAACAGGAAGGATGCAACCTTAGTTGAGGAATGTTGTTTCTGTGTTGACCACTCAGGGGTGGTCAAAGAATCCATGGTCTTAGTCGGAAAGAGACTACAAGACAGAGCCTACTGCTGTTAGCTTTGACTTGTGGTCCCTACATAATCAATGCTTTAGATAGGTTTGTTAAAGGATAGATTTATTAAACATCTCAAAGATTCGAGATGGCCCAAAATCAAAGGGGGAAATGAGAAGGCTAGGCTCACTCCACGACAGGCTTCAAATTGGCAGTTCGGCAGACTAGGCCTGAGAACTGGGCAAGTAAATTACTACTAGAAAAAACCCCAGGCTCCAGCCTCCTCACCATGGTAATAGTTCCGGAATGCCTGAAGATAGAGCACAATAAGGCCACCCCCTTGGGCATTCCTCAGCAACAGTTACCAGCTTCCACACCTGGGAAATGGTTCCAGAATCAATGATATGTACAATGACAACCAACTGTGTTTATTTATTTATTTACTTACTTACTCACTCACTTACTTATTGTGTGATGATGTATGTATGTGGGGAGGGACCATGCAAGTCATCACCAACCCTAGGAAATGAGTAAGTTATTAAAAAAATGGAGATTGAATTCATATAGTTGTATAAGAAATCAAGATGGGCTGTGGTGGTGCACGCCTTTAATCCCAGCACTTGGGAGGTAGAGGCAGGCAGATTTCTGAGTTCAAAGCCAGCCTGGTCTACAGAGTGAGTTACAGGACAGCCAGGGCTACACAGAGAAACCCTGTCTCAAAAATCCCCCCTCCCAAAAAAAAAAAAAAGAAATCAAGTTCAATATGGTTGCTATGGTACAGGACAGGAAGACAAGTGAATTTGAACACTGAGGAGAGCTTTCACTCACAGCCTCAAGCCTTTTCTAATCAGCATGAATACATTCATGGGGGCTCCATGGTAATGTTGTAAATGCCTCTTCACTGCCACCTCCCAACACTGCTGTACCAGGAATAAAGTCTCCAGTAGACGTAGAGCTGTGGTCACACTGCAGATGGTAGAGAAGGAAAGGCTGATGTTGCTGTCCCATCCTGATCTGACACTCCCTGCAGTGCAATTTAGGAGGATTTCCCAAGAGAAGGAAGTGTCACACAAGTCAGAATAGAAGACCCTTAGAAGATATGAAGTTAGTCAAAGCTCATGCTGCTATTGGAATTACTTATACAAGTGAGGAATTTCCCAGTGCCATCTAGGTACATAGATCTTAATCATGTACATTTGACTTACAGAACCACTCATTCACTTCCTCTCCTTTCAAAACCACCTCATTTGCAAGCGTGTCAGATGGCTTTCCACAAACCTTCATCCGTTCCACAGATGCACTCACAGCCGTTAGGTTCTGTGGGCTTAAATTTTTAAAAACCTACTTTTAATATGGATTCTTTAATGCTTTCTCCTCCCTTCTAGCCCACCATACATCAGATGTAGTAGAAAAGAAAGATTATTAGGATACAAGGGAGGTTTTGAAATTGTTCTTTGGAGCAAATCCAATTTGCATGGTCAGGAAACCAGCAGTTCAGGTCACAGGATTTAGTAGCAAAGTAGAAACAGCCAGGCCTCAGCTGAATCAGCAGTAGTCAACAGGAGTGACCAGGACCAACAGGGATATTGAGAGAAGTACTTTGTAGTGCCTCTCTCAATGAAGTGAAGATCAGTGAAGACACGAGACCAATAATGTAAAGTTAGTTATGCAAGCCCTCATCACTGCCCCTTGAGTCCTAAGGGTCTGTTGTCTGCTGTGTGGTATGAGGTGACTGCTGAGAGTAACATACATGACACCACCTTTGTGGAGCTCCTGGCTAGTAAGAGGTGATGCGGAGAGATTAAACCTTCAGATCGGAATCCGAGCAGCCTTTGAGGCCATGATAAGGGTGGAGGCAGAGAGCATTATCCTTGCCTGTTATTACAGTGGGCAGGCTGCTCTTATGTCAATGTGATGCAGACTAGAGTAATTAGAGAAGAGGGAGTGTCAGTTGAGAAAATGACTTTGTAAGATAGGGCTCTAGTCAAGTCAGTAGGGCATTTTCTTTATTAGTAATAAGTGTGGGAGGGCCTATTTTCTATAAACCTGGTCCATACACACACACACATACATACATACACACACATACATACACACACACGCACACATACATATACACACACATACATGCACACACATACACACACATACATACACACATACATACACACACATGCATGCACACACATACACATACACACATACATACACATACATACATACACACACATACATGCACACACATACATGCACACATACACACACATACACCACATACACACACATACATACACAAACACATACACACATATATACACACACATATACACACATACATACACACACATACACAAACATACATACACGCATACATACATACACACACACACACACACACACATAAAAGCAGAATGGACAGGCCACTAAGCAGCACTCCTGCATGGCATCTGAGTCATTTCCTGTCTCCAGGTTCTTGACTTCCTTCTATAATGAACAGCGATGGGGACGCATAAGCCAAAGCAACCGTTCCCTCTTCAATTTGCTTCTGCTCGCAGCATTTCATCACAGCAATCATGACTCTATGGCAAGCTAATCACAGATATTTGGAACTGTGGGGTCAATCAGCTCACACTGGTCAGATATAAGAACATGCATTATCAAGAGAACTACTGACCAGGGAGCTTGGCATGCAACAGTACCCAGGAAGTGCTTGTAAGATGCATGAACCAGCACTCTGACCCAACCCTGTGATAGGTAGATACTGATCACATGGGAAGTTCAAGCCTCAACACATTGTTTCCCATGGACACCTAAGAGGTGATGATTACCCATGGATAACCATGCCAAGGATGCCAAGGATGTTATGAATTTGCTTTTCAAAATCTTCCAGCTGCCAGAGGCTGAACTTGCAGCCAGCCCAGGTATTTAGTTGTTGGCCATCAGCCTCTCCTACACAGGTGAAACCATGACACTAGTTAGGTAAATGAACCTTTGGTACACTCCAAGTTTGGATTGAAAAGAAGTCTGCAACTCCAAAGCATTACAGAGATGCAATCCTAGCAAAGCGGTTCTCAACCTGTGGGTTGTGACCCCTTTGGCAAACTTCTATCTCCAAAAATATTTACATTATAATTCAAAACAGTGGTAAATTTACTACTAGTTACAAAGTGGCAACAAGAATAATTTTATGAGTGAGTGTGACCCTTTCTAGGGAATCATCGGCCAATGGTGGTTCGCAAGAGCAAAGGGAGCAGAGACACTGCAGCCAACTACAGGGAGGAACATCCACTTTACATGGGGGGTGATTTGAGGCTTATATAATTTTGGGGATGGGGGTCAGAATATACAGGATGGGCAAAAGTCATTGGCTGAAGACTTAGGGTACCAAGATGCCTCATTAGCATGGGAAAGCAGTTCAGCAATGTCAGGTGCTAGCTGATGGTGTACTTATCAGGAGAAAGGAAGTTGAACCTGTAATCTTAACCAAGGCTACATGATATTCTGCAGGTAGAGGTATATGTGTATGTGTCAGGGGCAGGTGGGGGCTGAAGTCCCCAGAGAAGGTCAATGGAGGGGAAGCCATGCCAATGATGGGAGTCCTCCATTATTCAAGTCAAGCTCAGAAGGCTATCCGGTCAATGGTAGACTTTGACCTTAATTAGCAGGGCAACAGGTGAGGACCACCACAACATGAGGAACTAACTCTATTAAAGGATCACAGCCTTAGGATGGTTGAGAACCACTACCCTAGCACATGCTTTCTTGGACGACTGTCACCAGCTAAGCTCTCAGAGGCCAGTTAGGTGTTGTAATATCCTGGCCTGTGGTGGTAAGTGAGAAGCTAACTGTCCTAATTGACCTTGAAATCCATACCCCAGCATATGAGTGTATTTGAATCTTTCGAAAGGAGGCTACCCCAGAAAAGAATGCTTCAGGGCCTATCAAAATCTTTTCTATAGTGGACACAGTTACAGAGTATTTGATGACTCTGTAAGGGGCATTCAGGATTCATTAGTATGAAATTAGCTATGGAAGGACGGAAAGCAGTTACCAAGAGATGAGTTGGCTTTGGCTCATTGGTTCCTACTCAATTTACACTATCTTCCCAAGACACTGGTCCACTAGAGCTTCCTAGAGTGAGGCTCAATTATGGCCCCAACAGGGTTAACTGGGCCAGAGCCAAGAGGGTCTGAAGAAATTCCCTTTTCAAGTCCTTTTTGACTCAGTGATATTTGGGCCATGCCTAGATGGGAGGAGCTTGAGGCTCTTAATCTCTTGCTAAGAATCTGTAGGGAATCACAAGGCAAGGTGAACTAGCATCTGAAGACTTGCTGTTTTTACTGTTTTTAAATGTTATTAACCTTTTCACTCATATATTTGTTCATTCTGCTATTCACAAATTCCATGACATTCCAGATGTCTGACTGCACAGAGGTAAAACAAATAGCCTCTTTCCTCATGGTATTTCCAGTCCATCAAAGGATATTTTCGTCAACAATACAGACTCTAGAGACTAGAGAAGAAACCTCATGTAACCCTCAGGACCATTTAGGAGAGGTCTCTAAACCGGGGACCTCTTGGGATAGGTGATTATCCTAGTTTCCTTCCTATTGCTGCACTCCCAGGACCAAAAATAACTTGGTGAGAAAAGGATTGTTCAGTTCATACATCCTGATCATCATCCATCATTGAAAGATGATGGGCAGGAGCAGAGGCAGGAACCATGGAGGGAAGTTTGCTTACTGGTATGTTCTTCCTACTTATTTTGCTCAGCTTGCTTTCTTATACAAACCGTGGATCATCTGGCTAACGGTGGCATCACCCACAATGAGCTGGGCCCTCTCCTAGCAATCAATAATCAAGAAAAGGCCCCATAGGCATGTCCACAGGATAATCAAATAGAGGTCAATTCCTTAATTGATATTCCCTCTTTAGATATAAGTCTATGATTATTTCAAGTTGATAGGAACAAACCAGCATAGTGACAAAAAAAAAATGAGTCATGAGTGAGGCTGGGGGAGAAGACTGGCAGACTATACAAGAGACAACATCAGTGTCACTAAGCTTCAACACTGTCATCCATAAACTGGGAGAAGGCACAGGCCCACCATTCCTGGTGTCATCCCAATGATGTTCCTAGGAATGTTAGGGAACAAGTGGCTAGCATAGCACCCAACACTCACATCCCATTCGGGTTGTTCACACTGGTGGACCTAAGTGTCCTCATGGTGTCAGGTAGATTTCAGAAGAGTCCTTCCTGTTCTTACACATTCTCCATGAGGATAAGAATGTTTCTCTCATTCAACAGCCAGAATTAGAAGGGAGCCCGCAGCCAGGCAGGAGAGCAAATCCCAGCACTTCAACTACTGTGGTGGTACAAATAGGAATGACCCCCATAGACTCATGGGTTTGAATTTTGGCTCATAGGGTCTGTCACTATTAGGAGGTGTGACCTTGTTGGAGTAGGTGTGAACTTGTTGGAGGAAGTGTGTCAACGCGAGGTGGGTTGTGAAGTCTAAGAAGCTCATCAGTTTACTTCCTGGGGCTCGGTCTGCTGATGAAGAACTCTCAGCTCCTTCTCTAGCACCATGTCTGCTCACATGCCGCCATGCTTCCCACCATAATAATGGACTAAACCTCTGAACTGTCAGCCAGCCCCAATTAAAATTTTTTTATAAGAGTTCCTATGGTCATGCTGTCTCTTTACAGCAATAGAAACCCTAAGACAAATAGTTTGGTAAGCCTCAGACTGTATTGATAAAGAACAGTCCACAAAGCTTCAATTTATATTGGTTTATCACTATGCCAGCCTTTCCATTAGCAAAGTGCTTTGAAGTGTTGGATTCCAGTCTTCATCTCTACCCTCCTATCCATCACTTCAAGATTCTTCTCACAGCTGTTACCCTGTTTGATATTTCCAATAACCTGAGAGGCAAGCAGGGTGGCTATTCACAGTTCTCCTTTTTTCTTTTAAAGTACATTTATGTGGGCTGATGAAATGGTTCAGCACATAAAGCAATTGCTGTGCAAGCCTGACAAGCTGAGTTCAATCCCTGGGACTCACATAAAGGTAGAAGGAGAGAACTGACCCCACAGAGTTGCTCTCAACCCCACACATTTGCCATGGCAAGTGTATGCACACATGCACACAGACATGCACACAAAGACGCACACAAAGAAACACACACAAATTCACACAAACATACACACTCACTCAAACACATACACACACACTCACACAAACATACACATACACTCACACACACACACAAAAACACATACATTCACACACACAGACACCATCACCACCATCACACCATGCACACATATAGTAATATGAAACTAATATTAAAAATAATTTTTATATTGTCAAGGGACAGAGACTAACTCTCTTGCTTGGGTCACATGTTGATTGGTTATACAGAGAATGCTAGGTCCATAGACCATCCTAGGCTTTTCCCTGGGCTACTAAAATATGATTTTTATAAAATTTCTAATTGGTTAAGAAGCATCCAAAATTAAATTGAAGGACCTCCACATAAAGTCAGATGCAATGAAACTAATAGAAGAGAAAGTGGGGAAGATTCCTAAACAGAACACCAATGGATTATACTCTAAGATCAACAATAGACAAGTGGGACCTCATAAAATTGCAAAGCTTCTGTAAGGCAAGGAACACTGTCAGTAGGACAAAATGGCAACCAACAGATTGGCAAAAGATCTTTACCAATCTCACATCTGATAGAGGGAGGGCTAATATCCAGTATTTACAAAGAACTCAAGAAGTTAGACTCCAGAGAACCAAATAGCACTATTAAAAATGGGGTACAGAGCTAAACAAATAATTCTCAACTGAGGAATACTGAATGTATGAGAAACACCTAAAGAAGTGTTCAACATCCTTAGCCATCAGGGAAATGCAAATCAAAACCACCCTGAGATTCTACCTCACACCATTCAGAATGGCTAAGATCAAAAACTCAGGTGACAGCAGATGCTGGTGAGAATGTGGAGAAAGAGGAACATTCCTCCATTGCTGACGTGATTGCAAGCTGGTACAACCACTCTGGAAATCAGTCTGGCTGATCCTCAGAAAACTGGACATAGTACTACCTAAGGACCCAGCTATACCACTCCTGGGCATATACCCAAAAGATACTCCAACATATAACAAGGACACATGCTCCATTATTTTCATAGAAGCCTTATTTATAATAGTCAGAAGCTAGAAAGAACCCAGCCATCCTTCAACAGAGGAATGGATACAGAAAATGTGGTGCATTTACACAATGGAGTACTATTCAACTATTAAGAAAAATGAGTTCCTGAAATTCTTAGGCAAAAGAATAGAACTAGAAAATGTCATCCTAAGTGAGGTAACCCAATCACAAAAGACCACACATGGTATGCACTCACTGATAAGTTTATATTAGCCCAAAAGCTCGGAATACCCAAGATACAATTCACATACCACATGAAGCTCAAGAAGGAAGACCAAAGTGTGGTTGCTTCAGTCCTACTTAGAAGAGGGAACAAAATACTCAAAGAAGGAAATACAAAGTATGGAGCAGAGACTGAAGGAGAGGCTATCCAGAGACTGCCCCACCTGGAGATCCACCCCATACACAGACACCAAACCTAGACATTATTGTGGATGCTGGGAAGTGCTTGCTGACAGGAGCCTGATATAGCTGTCTCCTGAGAGGCTCTTCCAGAGCCTGACAAATACAGAGGCAGATAGATGCTCACAGCCAACCATTGGACTGAGCATGGGGTTTCCAATGGAGGAGTTAGAGAAAGGATTCAAGGAGCTGAAGGGGTTGGCAGAACAACAATATCAACCAACCAGACACCCCAGAGCTCCTAGGGACTAAACAACCAACCAAAGAATACACATGGAGGGACCCATGGCTCCAGTCTCATATGTAGCAGAGGATGGCCTTGTCGGACATCAATGGGAGGAGCGGCCCTTGGTCCTGGGAATGCTCGATGGCCCAGTATAGGAGAATGCGAGGGCAGGGAGGTGAGAGTGGGTGGATAGGTGGGGGAGCACCCTCATAGAAGGGGGAGGGAGGATGGGATAGGGGGTTTCTTGAGCGGAAATCAGTGAAGTAAAGGGGAAAACATTTGAAATGTAAATAAATAAAATATTCAATTAAAAAAAGCCAAGAAATACAACCCAAAGAAGCTGTCTGCAAGAGAGAAATTCCTTTGATGATTTAGTTCTTGTATTAAACAATCATTTTACTCTTCAGTCCAGCTAAATTTGTTTTAATATAAATATGATTTAGTTAATTTTGTTAACTCATAATAAATATGAATTATTTATTTTAGCCTTTTTTTTTTTTACTAAAATTGACTTTCTGTGCCAATGTACCAGGCCAGTGTAGCTTCTTTCATGCTTGTCACTCAGTAGAGAATGAACAGATATGTAGCATCAAATTCACTTTTATACCTCACATCTCTATCCATACACTTTATGAGCTGAAACAAAGGTATAAGGCTGTACATAGAGTTCACAATGAGTACCAAGGAGAGAATTATTTTTGTTAAAGATTTATTTATTTATTATATGTAAATACACTGTAGCTGTCTTCAGACACCAGAAGAGAGCGTCAGATCTCTTTTCGGATGGTTGTGAGCTACCATGTGGGTGCTGGGATTTGAACTCGTGACCTTTGGAAGAGCAGTCGATGCTCTTATCCACTGAGCCATCTCTCCAGCCCCAGGAGAGAATTATTTGAAGCATTGGTTTTTGACATATTATTTTTAAAGACAGGATCTCACTTATTCCAGGCTACCCTTATACTCATATAAGCTGAAACTGGACTGGAACTCCTGATCCTTCTGCCTCCCAGTCCCAGAGAGCTAAGATTACAGGCGTGTATCACCATGACCAAGAACAACATTGTGATCATTAGATTTTGCCCCCTAAATCTTTCCAGCTGACACCATACCCAAGAGTTCCCAGAAAGATAAGAAAGCATAATATTCCCAATAGCATGGAAGGAGGAGGAATTTACTTTATGCCTCAAACACATCTAATCATGTAGCAATCTCTGCATACATCCATTGTTGATTTGTAAGAAGCATCCAAAAGCATCCTTGCTATTTTTGGTAGCTGTATCTGTTCAAGTTGGTGGAATCTTTTCTGGGTTTGAGTTTGATCTTCCTTTCCCTCTATCCTTATATCAGCTGGTTGTAGCTAATAAAAATCTCTAATTTTCTGAACATGTGGGGGTGGAGATCAAAATGGGAACAATAAGGCCCAAGAGATGGCTCAGGAGGTAAGAATTCTTACCACCAGGACTAGTGACCTGAATTCAGTCCCTGGGAATCCACATGATAGAAGAGATAACCGACTCCTCTGACCTGCATATTTGTACCATGCCAGGCACACACACACACACACACACACACACACACACACACACACACACACACACACACAAACACACACACACACACGAAACAACTGTAACTTTTTAAAGATTGGGAGAAGAGTTGATTGAAACTTCTGTTATCCATGAGAGGCTCCATTTGCCTTTATTTGCTTCACTTTTGAAACATTATGTAATTAATCCCAGTATAAAAGATCATCTCCATAAAGCTCTTCATTCATTCCCTTTATGTAATTTCAACTGAAAAACAGAGCATATATCAACATATACATTATTATCCTATAGACAGACATGGATATGTAGCTTAAGAGTTATAGATATTATTTCAGGCTCACGAGGTTGATTATAGTTCTGCTTTTCAAACAGTATCATCTTTCACAGTTAAAAATGGTCCAAAATTGTGGGAGCGACCAACCACTATCTGGAATTAAGGCCCACTCCATGATATAGAACTCATGCCCAACATTTGTAGCCAAGAACCTGGGACTATTTGGTTTTCTGTTAAATTCATGGCCTACATAGTCTCAGGTTCTTGACCACCGGGGATGTGTTGGGGATGGATTCTATGTCAATAGGGTCATGGACTTAAGGGAAAACCAAATACTACTGCTCTGTTTTAAAAAAAAAAGCATCAATATAGCCAGGCATGGTGATACATGCCTTAAATTCCAGCCCTTGGGAGTCAGAAGCAGGCTGATCTCTGTGAGTCCAAAGACAGCCTGGTCTACAAATCAAGTTCTATGATAGTTAGGATTGTTATATGGAGAAAATCTGTCTTAATTTATAAAAAAGACTAATGACATTCTGCTATACTTGTAGATTAGTTTTACGCTCAGCCAGCATCAGAGAGGCTTTCTTCTGCAGAAAATGGGAAGAAATGCATAGACCTACAACTGGATAATGTGCAAAGTGAGAGACCTTGCAATTCTCAATTTTACATGGGATGTCTTCATCAAATCCCTCCCCTCAGGGTCCAGAGAACTCTGCAGAAGACAGAAAGATTTTAAGAGCCAGTTGGAATAAAAAACACCAAGGAGACAAGGCCTTCTAAATACACATAAGAACTTAGAAAGACTGTGTCAACTTGTACAGGGCCTGCATAGGTCTGAGATGGGGTTCCAGTGCTGAGAGGGGAAGTAGACACAAGCCCCAAGCCTTACCTGGAAGCTATCTCCAATTTATAACCACTAAAAGAGGAAAAATTAGTTTTCTCCAATGGAGTCTCACTGGGTACACAAACCACACTTGTTTTTTTATCTTTTGGTTTGTTTACCTTATTTTAATTTTATATGCCTGTTTATTTTCTAATGGGGGGGGTGGACAGAGAGGCAGAGAGAACCTGTTTGAGTGGTGGAAAGGATCTAGGAGATGGGGCAGGAAAACTGTAATCAGAATACATTGTATGAAAAACATCTATTTTCAATAAAATAAAAGATAAAAATGGTTCAATTGAACACAGTAATTGCAACTAATTTGAGCTATCTCTCAACAATCACCCATCCATCTTTTATTGAATACCAATATTTGCTATTGTCCTGCTGTAGATGTCTTTGAGCACAGTTTTTCCTTGAGGCTGTAGTTACATGTGGTCATGGCTATGGCTACCGTGTTCATTTCTTTACAAGGCACATCTTCCCTGAAGTGCTGTGAAAGTTTGCAATCCTGACATAATATAAATATAGATTTTTTTCCCTCCTCCTCCTCCTCCTCCTCCTCCTCCCCCCTCCTCCTCCTTATCCTCTTCCTCATCTTCCTCCTCCTCCTCTTCCTCCTTGTCTTCCTCCTCCTCCTCCTCCTCGTCTTCCTACTCCTCCTCCTTTTCCTCCTATTCTTCTTCCTGACCTCTCACGACTTTTATGGTTTGACATATATTCTCATGCAGTAGAAAGTGGTATGATTTTCCTTTGTCAACCCAAGATAAGATTTTTCTGTTTAAAAGCTCACCCTGAGAAAGCCTCCAAGATACACTGGGATACCAAGCACTGAGTATAGTTGTTTCTTGGCTCAAACTCCTGTCTGAGTAGTCTTATGTGGTGGATACCTCAGGACATAATGTGAAGGTAATTCTATAAAATGCTTTTGGTGGAGCTGGGGAATGAATGTATGTCAGTTGGTAGAGGACTGCCTAGCATGGTTGCCTTACCATACATTATCCACAGCACCATACAAACAAGGTGTGGTGGCACACACCTCTAATCCTAGCATTAAGGGGAAATCAGCAGGAGGATCAGAAGTTTAAGGTCTTCTTTGACAGCATAGTGAGTTTAAGGCCAGTTTTTTTATATACATTCAAAATCATTTCCCCTTTCCCATTTCCTCCCACCCCGAAAGTCCCATAAGCCCCCTTCCCTCCCTCTTTTCCCCATTCAACCCCCTCTTGCTTCTCTGTCCCGGCATTCCCCTACATTCAGTCTTTCCAGGACCAGGGGTATCTCCTTCCATCTTCTTGGAAATCTATTGATATGCAAATTGTGTCTTGGGTATTCCAAGATTCTGGGTTAATATCCCCTTATCAGTGACTGCATACCATGTGTGTTCTTTTGTGATTGGGTTACCTCACTAAGGATGATATTTTCAAGTTCTGACCATTTGCCTAGGAATTTCGTGAATTCATTGTTTTTAATTGCAGAGTAGTATTCCATTGTGTAAATATACCACATCTTCTGAATCCATTCCTCCATTGAGGGACATCTGGGTGCTTTGCAGCTTCTGGCTATTATAAATAAGGCTGCTATGAACATAGTGGAGCATGTGTCCTTATTGCATGCAGGTAAAGCCTCTGGGTACATGCCCAGGAGTGGTATAGCAGGATCCTCCGGGAGTGTCATGCCCAGTTTTCTGAGGAACGGCCAGACTGCTTTCCAGAGTGGTTGTACCAGCTTGCAATTCCACCAGCAGTGGAGGAGTGTTCCTCTTTCTCCACATCCTCGCCAACAACTGCTGTCTCCTGTTTTTGATCTTAGCCATTCTGACTGGTGTGAGATGGAATCTCAGGGTTGTTTTGAGTTGCATTTCCCTAATGACTAAGGATGATGAACATCTCTTTAGATGCTTCTCAGCCATTAGATATTCTTCAGGTGAAAACTCTTTGTTTAGCTCTATACCCCATTTTTTAATAGGGTTACTTGGCTCTCTGGAGTCTAACTTCTTGAGTTCTTTGTATATATTGGATATTAGCCCTCTGTCGGATGTAGAGTTGGTAAAGATCATTTCCCAGTTAGTTGGTTGCCACTTTGTCCTTTTGACAGTGTCTTTTGCCTTACAGAAACTTTGTAATTTAATGAGGTCCCATTTGTCAATTCTTGATCTTAGAGCCTAAGCTATTGGAGTTCTGTTCAGGAAATTCTCCCCTGTGCCCATATGTTCAAGGTTCTTCCCTAGTTTCCTTTCTATTAGTTTCAGTGTGTCTGGTTTTATGTGGAGGTCCTTGATCCACTTGGAATTGAGCTTAGTGCAAGGAGATAAGAATGGGTCAATTTGCATTATTCTGCATGTTGACCTCCAGTTGAACCAGCACCATTTGTTGAAAAGGCTATCTTTTTTCCACTGGATGGTTTTAGCTCCTTTGTCAAAGATCAAGTGACCATAGGAGTGTGGATTCATTTCTGGGTCTTCAATTCTGTTCCATTGATCTACATGCCTGTCACTGTACCAATACCATGCAGTTTTTAACACGATTGCTCTGTAGTACAGCTTGAGGTCTGGGATGTTGATTCCCCCAGAAGTTCTTTTACTCTTGAGAATAATTTTAGCTATCCTGGGTTTTCTGTTATTCCAGATGAATTTTTGAATTGCTCTTTCTAACTCTATGAAGGATTGAGTTGGGATTTTGATGGGGATTGCATTGAATCTGTATATTGCTTTTGGCAAGATGGTCATTTTTGCTATATTAATCCTGCCAATCCATGAGCATGGCAGATTTTTCCATCTTCTGAGGTCTTCTTCAATTTCTTTCTTCAGAGACTTGAAGTTCTTGTCATACAGATCTTTCACTTGTTTGGTTAGAGTCACACCAAGATACTTTATATGGTTTGTGGCTATCGTGAAGGGTATCATTTCTCTTCTTTCTCAGCCTGCTTATCCTTTGAGTATAGGAAGGCTACTGACTTGCTTGAGTTGATTTTATATCTGACCACTTTGCTGAAGTTGTTTATCAGCTGTAGTAGTTCTCTGGTGGAGTTCTTTGGGTCACTTAAGTATACTATTATATTGTCCACAAATAGTGATAGTTTGACTTCTTCCTTTCCAATTTGTATCCCTTTGACCTCCTTTTGTTGTCTAATTGCTCTAGCTAGAACTTCAAGTACTATATTGAAAAGATATGGAGAGAGAGGGCAGCCTTGTCTAGTCCCTGATTTTAGTGGGATTGCTTCAAGTTTCTCTCCATTTAGATTGATGTTGGCTACCGGTTTGCTGTAAATTGCTTTTACTATGTTTAGATATGGGCCTCGAATTCCTGATCTTTCCAAGACCTTTAACATGAAAGGATGCTGAATTTTGTCAAATGCTTTCTCAGCATCTAATGAAATGACCATGTGGTTTTTTTTCTTTGAGATTGTTTATGTAGTGGATTACATTGATGGACTTCCTTATATTGAACCATCCCTGCATCCCTGGGATGAAGCCTACTTGATCGTGGTAAATGATTGTTTTGATGTGTTCTTGGATTCGGTTGGCAAGAATTTTATTTTTGCATCAATATTCATAAGAGAGATTGGCCTGAGATTCTCCTTCTTTGTCGGATCTTTATGTGATTTTGGTATTATCGTAATTGTGGCTTCATAGAATGAGTTGGGTAGTATTCCTTCTGTTTCTATTTTATGGAATAGTATGAAGAGTATTGGTGTTAGGTTTTCATTGAAGGTCTGATAGAATTCTGCACTAAAACTATCTGGACCTGTGCTTTTTCTTTTGGTTGGAAGACTTCCAATGACCACTTCTATTTCTTCAGGGGTTATAGGATGGTTTAGATGGTCTATTTGATCCTGATTTAATTTTTTATTTGGTATCTGTCAAGGAAATTGTCCATTTCCTCCAGATTTTCTAGTTGTGTTGAATACAGGCTTTTGTAGTAGGATCTGATGATTTTTTGAATTTCCTGTTTCTGTTGTTATCTCTCCCTTTTCGTTTCTGATTTTGTTAATTTGGATACTGTCTCTGTGCCCTCTGGCTAGTCAGTCTGGCTAAGGGCTTATCTATCTTGTTGATTTTCTCAAAGAACCAACTCCTAGTTTTGTTGATTCTTTGTATGGTTTTATTTGTTTCTACTTGATTGATTTCAGCCCTGAGTTTGATGATTTCCTGCCTTCTACTCCTCTTGGGTATATTTGCTTCTTTTTGTTCCAGGGCTTTCAGGTGTGCCATTAAGCTGCTAGCGTATGCTGTCTCCCATTTCTTTTTGGCAGCACTCAGGGCTTTCATTGTGTCTCATAAATTAGGGCATGTTGTGCCTTCATTTTCATTAAATTTTAAAAAGTCTTTGATTTCTTTATTTCCTCCTTGACCAAGTTATCATTGAGTAGAGCATTGTTCAGCCTCCATGTGTATGTTGGTTTTCTGTTGTTTTTGTTGCCATTGAAGACCACCCTTATTCCATAGTGATCTGATAGGAGACATGGGATTAGTTCTATCTTCTTATATCTGTTGAGGTCTGATTTGTTTCCAATTATATGGTCGATTTTGGAGAAGGTAACATGAGGTACTGAGAAGAAGGTGTATTCTTTTGCTCTAGGATGAAATGTTCTATATATATCTGTTAGTTCCACTTGGTCCAAGGATTCAATTAGTTTCACTGTGTCCCTGTTTAGTTTTTGCTTTCCTGAACAATCAATTTCAGAGAGTGTGGTGTTGAAGTCACCCACTATTATTGTGTGAGGTGCTATGTGTGCTTTGATCTTTAGTAGAGTTCCTTTTACAAATGAGGGTGCCCTTGCATTTGGAGCATAGATATTCAGAATTGAGAGTTCTTCTTGGTGGATTTTTCCTTTGATCATGTATGTAGTGTCCTTCTGTGTCTTTTTTGATGACTTTAGGTTGAAAGTCAATTTTATCTGATATTAGGATGGCTACTCTGGCTTGTTTCCTGGGACCATTTGCTTGTAACATTGTTTTCCAGCCTTTTACTCTGAGGTAGTGTTTTTCTTTGACACTGAGGTGCGTTTCCTGCACACAGCAAAATGCTGGGTCCTATTTATGTATCCAGTCTGTTAGTCTATGTCTTTTTATTGCTAATTGAGACCGTTGATATTAAGAGAGATTAAGGAATAGTGATTATTGCCACCTGCTATTCTTGACGCTATCTTTATGTTTGAGTGGTTATCTACTTTTGGGTTTGATGCAAGATGGTTACTATCTCGTTTTTTCCAGGGTGTTGTTTCTCTCCTTGTATTGGCGGTTTCCACCTATTATCCTTTGTAGGGCTGGGTTTGTCGAAAGATATTGTGAAAATTTGGTTTTATCATGGAATATCTTGATTTCTCCATCTATGGTGATTGAGAGTTTTGCTGGGTATAGTAGTCTAGGCTGGCATTTGTGTTCTCTTAGTGTCTGCATTTGATCTGCCCAGGATCTTCTGGCTTTCATGGTCTCTGGTGAGAAGTCTGATGTGATTGGGATAGGTCTTCCTTTACATGTTACTTGGCCTTTTCCTCTTACTGCTTTTAATATTCTTTCTTTGTTTAGTACATTTGGTGTTTTGATTATTATGTGACGGGAGGTATTTCTGTTCTGGTCCAGTCTGTTTGGAGTTCTGTAGGCTTCTTGTAAGTTCATCGGCATCTCTCTCTTTAGGTTAGGGAAGTTTTCCTCAATAATTTTGTTGAAGATATTTACTGGCCCTTTAAGTTGCAAATCTTCACTCTCATCTATACCTATAATCCTTAGGTTTGGTCTTCTCATTGTGCCCTGGATTTCCTGGATGTTTTGGGTTACACATTTTTTGCATTTTGCGTTTTCTTTGACTGTTGAGTCGATGCTTTCTATGGTATCTTCAGCCCTGAGATTCCTTCTTCTATCTCTTGTATTCTGTTGTTGATGTTTGCATCTATGACTCCTGATTTCTTCCCAAGGTTTTCTATCTCCAAAGTTGTCTCCCTTTGTGATTTCTTAGTTGTTTCTACTTCCTTTTTTAGATCCTGGATGGATTTGTTCAGATCCTTCACTTGTTTGTTTGTATTTTCCTGTATTTCTTTAAGATATTTTTGCATTTCCTCTTTCAGGATTTCTGCCTGTTGACCCAAGTTCTCCTGTATTTCTCTAAGCGATTTTTGTGTTTCCTCCTCATGGGCTTCCATCTGATGATCCATCATCTCTTGCATTTCTTTAAACAATTCTCGTGTTTCCTTTGTAAGGGCATCTACCTGTTGATTCATTTCTTTAAGCGATTTTTGTGTTGCCTCCTTATGGGCATCCATCTGTTGACCCATGTTCTCCTGCATTTCTTTAAGCAGTTTTTCTGTTTCCTTTGTAAGGGCATTTACCTGTTTATTCATTTCTTTAAGCGATTTTTGTGTTGCCTTCCTATGGGCCTCCATATGTTGACCCATATTCTTCTGCATTTCTTTATGTGATTTTTGTGATTCCTTTGTAAGGGCATCTACCCGTTGATTCATTTCTTTAAGCGATTTTTGTGTTGCCTCCTTATGGGCCTCCATCTGTTGACCCATGTTCTCCTGCATTTCTTTAAGCAGTTTTTCTGTTTCCTTTGTAAGGGCATTTACCTGTTTATTCATTTCTTTAAGCGATTTTTGTGTTGCCTTCCTATGGGCCTCCATCTGTTGACCCATGCTCTCCTGCATTTCTCTAAGCGATTTTTGTGTTTCCTTTGTAAGGGCTTCTACCTGTTGATTCATGTTCTCCTGTAATTCTTTGAGATTTATTTGTGTCCTTCTTGAAATCCTCTAATAGCATCATGAGAAGTGATTTTAAATCTAGATCTTGTCTTTTGGGTGTGATGGGGTATCCAGGACTTGCTGCTGTTGGAGAGTTGGGTTCAGATGGTGCCATATTACTTTGATTTCTGTTAGGAACATTCCTATGTTTGCCTTTTGCCATCTGGTTACCTCTGGTGTTAGTTGGTCCTGCTGTCACTGGTTGTTGGTTGCACCTCCTGTGAGCCTGCAAGGCTATTTCTGACCCCCCCTGGATTACCGGGATTCCTCTGGCACCAATTTCTGGGGCCTGCCCTGCTCATGAGTGACTTTGGAGCCCTGATGTGCCTTGCCCCAAGTGATGTTATATTGGGGAATCCCTGCACATCCAAAGACTCAGCATAGTGGATTCCCGGAGCAGAGGTCGCCAAGGGGTGGCTGGTAGGCTCCCGCCCTGTGCAGGTGTGATCTCTCCCAGAGCAGGGCGGGGGGTCCCTCTGCAGGGCAGATGTCCCACAGCAGAGCTGGCACGTAGGTGACCACAGAACTGCCCAGCTCTTGGGAGCAGGGAGCACACAAGTTGGCTGAGACCCAAGCGATATTATGCTTGATTGTCTCTGTGTCTGGAGGTTCAAGTTGCCCTGTTGCCAGAGCAAAGATGGCGGAGTACACTGTGAACTGTCTCGGCGCAGATCACTCCACAAGTTGTCTTCTGACTGCCACACATTATACAGTGGCACAATCAAGTTGACATGTGTGTACACACACATAAAACACAATAAATACATAAATTTGAATGTTTCAATTGATTAGTCTTGGTTTGTCTTCATATTGTCTACAATATGAAGTTATCTACACAGTTTTCAAACTGTACTCAAAAGAACTTGATTTTGGAAGATTTAGGCTCTGTAATTTCAGATTAGTGATGTTTCATCCCTCATCTAAATGCCTGGAGGCCACTATTTATGCTTAACACAAAATGTTAAGCAGTGAGCTATGCAGATAACTCAATAAAGTGTTTGCCTTGCAATCATAAGAACCTGGGTTCAATCCTTACCCAAGCCCAAGTTTAAATAAGCATGGAGGGTTGTAGTACTCACTCAGTGGCCACCCAGTCTCACCTAATCAATGAACCCCAGACCAATGGGAGACCCTGTATCCAAAAAAGGTAGACAACCAGATGTCAGAAGCCATAATGGGACAAGCTAGTGTACTAGCAGGTGATCATCCTGAAATGGCCTGCTTCGGATTATTATATAATCTGCGACAGGTGAGCCTTCATTAAGCAAGGCTGTGGGGGACTAATTTTAGGAAAGATTCCTGCTATTAATATGCTTTTCCTGTTATTACTAAACATATACTATATCAATAAGTAACAGCACACCCCTTTGGAGCATATCTCTGCAGATCCACGAAGATGTACTATCTTATAGTGATGCTATGCCGACAAATAGATGACTTAAGTTTTAATGATGATCCTATAAGAATTCCTAAAATTATATCTGTTGATTATTAAGTGCTTTCATAGTGGAACTTCTATTAGGTCCTTTTCTGATAGTCCAAACTTTAATGAGAACTCTCTCAGTCTCCCAAGTGTCACCAGTTAATTGTTCTTAGATGGCAATCAGACTTTCTCCTACTCAGAGCACATTCCAAGAGGTTGTAAAACAATTAACCAAAGGTCATAAAAAGGGAACTAACGATTTATTATAGGTGCTAGGACAGAAGATAAAATATTGACTGGGTTCATCTATACAAAACTTCACTTATAACTTAGTTATGGTTTTAAACTTTCTAAGAACCTGTAGAGAAGACAAGTGGTAGATGTTTAGCTAGATAATTACTCCTAAAGGATATGCATGTAAACATCCCCTGTCTAAACTTCTATTTCAATTTATGACTTGGTATTTTGTGTGAACTTGTAACATGTGATCACGTATTCTGAAAGATGTATATGTACTGAGGACAAAGAGATGAGGAGTAATTAGAGTAGAAATTTTTCTCCTTCCCCAGTTAGAGTAGAATTTTTGCCTT
Organism: Tokudaia tokunoshimensis; assembly: GCA_036184795.1. NCBI lineage: Eukaryota > Metazoa > Chordata > Mammalia > Rodentia > Muridae > Tokudaia > Tokudaia tokunoshimensis. Next base: position 72,786,306 of record BTHU01000006.1, on the reverse strand, counting down.
TCCCCTCTTAGAAGAATTTTTCCCTTTCTCCACTTAGGATCTATTCTCTTTTCCCTCTTAGATAGCTTTCATAGGAAACTTTTTACAACTTAGTAATAAACTCATTAACCACTTCTCTAAGTGTCCCATTTTTCTCCCTGTGACTTCTGACCTGCAGGCTGAAAGTTAGAACCCAACAGTTCCTGCGGAGACAGTACAAAGGCAATTTACCTAATCTTTGGCAGTTTGAGGAAGAGTTGCTAAATGCCAGAAACTGAAGTTTCTGGCCTCAGAGGATTATAGAAGACAGGTCAGCTATAGTAGCATAGTGACCTAGATTTAGATAAGTAAACATTTTTTATTATACAGCAACCTTAAATTTTCTGTAAGACAAAGTCTTACCCCAGAATTTCATAAGACATACTCTTACCCATGCCAATGCTCTTCCCCCCCCCCCCCCCGCTGCCTCAAGAAGAACCAAGAAGAAAGAAACACCTCTGCTGGGACTGGCTCCTGGCAACAGGACTGTTGAGGTCTGCTCCTCTTGCACAGGGGCATAGCTGTAAGCATTTGTTTCATGCCTGCTAGCTATTTCATATTGCTGTTACTTGCCTGCCAGTCACTGACACAGAAAGATAACTTGATTTAGGGCAATATCATACCCATCACATTTCCTGTTATGTTTGTTAATCTTATGAAATTCCACAGAGCTTCTAAAACAGCTTAAGTCAGAGCCAACCAGGCAGTACTTCTTGAATCTGTAAATGAGCTCATTGTGGTTTTTGTGGTGTTTTATTCCTTTAGAAGTTGACAAAGAAGGATGTTTGGTACCATGACTCAGTGCCTGAATTCTGAGCTGTGGTCCTGATCGCTCAGTATTAGGGTCTATGTTCAATAAAGTATCCCTGTCTGACTGAGATTGGTATTTGTGTGGCTTGTGGGGTGACTCCTAAACCCCAACAGGACTGGAGAAGTGGCCCAGATGCTCAACAGTTAAGAGCACTTTCTCTTGTTTTGTTTCCCAGTATCCACAATGGGTAGCTTACAACTGCCTACGGTTCCAGCTCCATGTGTCTGATGCCTTCTTCTGCCCCATCCCAGCTATCCACACATGTGTGACATTACAGACACATACCCATCAATTAAATAAATATTTTTTAATTGAAAAAGTGAATAGCTCTTGAGTAAGAACACCAAAAATTATCCTTTGGCTTCCGTGAACATATACATGCATGCCAACAGACACACACACCTACCAACACACTAAAAGTGAGTAACTTTTAGTGCTTCATTTTCTCCATGAAAGTACTTATGAGACTATAAGCTCATCTTATAGATAGGGACTCATCAAAAAAGACAACAAATCAAAACCAGAAAACTGGTGTAACTAGCTAAGATCATATAATGCCTTGGCCTTACCACTTAGACCTTCTGCTACCAGAAAACAAAAAGAGTTCTGACTTACTGAGTAGCTGTCATGAGCCAAGCACTAACTAAATCTAGTTCATGCACTGTCTTATTCAGGCTTCACAACCGTGTTCTGAGGGAAGTGCTCTCATGTTTACTTTAGAGGTAGGAGGGATCTTTGAGAGATGTTGAGGAAACACATACCCCACACCACATGAATAGAGGTTTTGACCATAGCCCAATTCTAGAACCCATGCTCAAAATCACTATCAATCACTGCCTTTATAAGATTATGTACACATATACACAACTGCAGATATATGACCATACATGTAGATATGATAAACCAATAAGCAAGATAAAGTATTATTTACACACTTTTGAGACTATAATAATGCCACTCTAATTGTACATGCCAGTTGTGGAGGTGGGGGAAGGCAAGTGGGTGCCTGGCATCCATGTTATCTTCCTAATGCTGCCTTTTTCCTGTGTTACAAATATTGTGAAGCCAAGACTGCATTTTCCAGGCTCCTTTGCAATCAACCTCCCAAATAAGATTCAGATTCCATCAATCTAATATAGCAGAACTGGAGTAAGGCCAGGCATCTGTTTCCCTGGCTGGCACACATGGCACACGTTGTTATAGAGACATGTGATTCTACCACAATAACATTGACAGTCATACTAGGCTGTGGTCACAGCTTTGAGGTTCTCAGTATCAGTTAAGGGCAGATTCTCATAGGCACAATGTGAGTCCAGACCAGCAGCAGCTGTGGCTTCTTCCTGTGGTGACTTCTTGACTACTGTGGTTTCCTAGTCTTGCTTGATGGTTTTCCATAACTGTGGCAGAAGTGTTTGGGAGGGGTTTGTAAGATGGCAGAAGACACTCAGGTGTAGTTTGTTAGAGCTGCTAGGAAATAATCTGTGGGAAATTGAAAGAAAAAAAGCAATTACTAGGAGAAGAGAATGGCACCCAAATATTTCTACTTTAATTGGAAAGCTGAGGCTGGGTGGTAGTGATGTGTGCCTTTAATGCCAGTACTCAGGAGATAGAGGAAGATGGACCTCTGTAAGTTAGGCCAGCCTGATCTACACAGTGAGTTCTAGGACAGCCAAGGCTACACAGAGAAAACCTGTCTCAAAGCAAAGCAAAGCAAAACAAAACAAAATGAGTGAAATAGAGAAGTTGACAAAATAGGAAGAAACAGAAAGACAAGTTCAGAACTACAAGAGACTAGGTATGTATGAGGTAGCACTCTGTTCTCACTAAGAGGGAACTCTTACTACAGACTGCAGGAAACAGAGAAGCTTAGAAAATCTTCACTGTACTTTCAATAACAGACATTCTAAAGACCTGAAAGAAGTGTTGAACCCAGACAGTAGTAGCACCCAAAGAGGGAGATAGATGCTGGGGAACCTCTCTCCCCTTGGTACTGTGTGGTTAGTACTTTCACATTGGAGACAAAAAGGCCCCACAGCACCATTATCTCAGGAGCCCAAGATTCTCTGTGAGTCCCATTCTCAGGAAACTGAGGGCAGGTGTCATAGACCATTTTTCAGTTCTTGGTGTTTTCATAGTAGGTACACCCCTGGATTATGACTGTCATCACAGATAGCGTTCTATCATCAGGGGAGGACTGGGGACAGAAATGAGAAAGAGAATTCAAATACTGTGAGATAAGATTGTTCTGCAAGCTGAAATTGAACAGAAGGCAAGAGCATTCCTTTGAGATAAGGGTTACCACACACAGAAATATGAGGTAGCAATAAGGATGGGTGACACTCTCTAGAAGAGCAATTTTACCATTTACCATTGTGAGAGACAGAAAAAAAAATAAACCATAAGAGTACACAGAGCATAAAAGAAAGGAAAATTATCATCATTAACTCCTTAAAGACAAGTCAAACTGAATAATTATCACATGCCTGCTCTTCAGGTAAAGTAATTTCATTGAAAAGCACATTGTTAGCTTTTTGTCTTGTGTTCATACACTCTCAGGTAAATAGGAATCCAGGCTGTGTAAAACGATCATCCAATACACACAAGGCAAGGGAAGTACATGCTATTTATCATTGTTACTTGTTTATTAGTTCTTTAGGAGGAAGGGGCATCTTTGCCAAAATGTTTTAGGAAAAAAAAAGATTTAAAATAAGTTTATTCCTAGCAGAAATCTCTCCTGGCTCTCTTCCTTTGCTGTTGCTAGGTCACATGGCGTCTGCCAGCTAGAGCTGAACAGTCAATTATGCCGTTTCTAAGCAGAAAAATGCTCCCATGACAAGTAAACAGCCAGCCGTCCCATGAGGTGGCTCTGGCAATAAGGGTTTCACTGCTCAGTTGGGCTTTTAAATGTACAATACCCCTGAGTCTCTGCCTGTGTTCCTAATGTTTGCTTTTGCATATTAGCATCCAAGTCAGCAACTCCCCCACCACCACCACACACACAAAGGCAAAGTGTTACTATAATTCACACAGATTTGGCCTATTAAATATTCACATTTATTTAAAGTTATTCATTAAGCTTCTGCTAGAATCATGAAGATGTCTCATAACATCTGATGAGTTCAGTGGAGAGCAGTTTTTAAAAGGGGGCTGTTCTGCAAAATCCATTGTCTTTCCTTGTTCGTTGGTTTGTGTTTGCAGAGCCTGAGATTCAACCTAGGCATTTGTGCATGCCAGACAAGGGCTCTGACACTGAACTCTGGCCCCTGATCAATTGTTTTTATAGCCTAAAAGTAATATGTATGTTCAATTATGAAAGGGACTAAATGGTTTATTTTTCTACCATAATTACAATCTAGGTTCACATGAGCTGACTCCATGAAATGTATAAAACACAGAAAGGATAAAGAATGTAAGAGACCATGATGTGGTTCTGACATTCATTTTGTATAAAATATAAAGCATGTTCACCAAAAACACAATTTTTCTGCTGCATACCTAAAATAGTAGAACTTGGAAATAGGAGTCGCTGCAGGGTTCACAGGCTGTTAGGTAACTCACAGCTGAAGTAGATCCAGTCACCTGCTTTGACTTCTGTATTGCTGATTTATTATTTTTGTTTTCTTTCCTTCTTTTTTAATTTTTTGAGACAGATTCTCTTTACATAACCCTGGTCATCCTGGAACTCACTATGTAGACCAGGCTGGCCTTGAACTCACAGAGATTCACCTGCCTTAGTCACCCCTCCTAGGGCTAGGATTACAGAAGTATACCTCCACACCTAGCTCTATGTTTCTAATGACACTCCTTCAAATAAAATATTTTTAAAGTATTGTCTGCATGTTATAATTTCAGTAAGTTCAGTTCAAGTTTTATAACTCATAAGACAAGAAGAGATGAGTAGTAGCTGAATTAAAGTAAAAGAATCAACTAGTCACACCCACAAGGGCCAGATATGAAAACTGGGGGAAGGTGACTCACCCTTCCTCCGACTCTATGACTCACAGCTAAACAGAGTGGAAGAGGAGTCATATATCTTAGCCACTGTTCTGTTGTTGTGAAGAGACACCATGACCACAGCAACTCTTATAAAGGAAAGCATTTAACTGGGGCTTGCTTACAGTTTCAGAAGTGTAGTCAATTATCAACAAATCAGGAAGCATGGAGGTACATAGGCAGACATGGTTCTAGAGAAGAGGTTCTATATCCAAATTCACTGGCAACAGGAAGAGAGATTGCCACTCAGTCTGACTTGAGTTTGTGAAACCTCAAAACCCACTCCCCAAACCTCAGTGACATAAATTTTCCTAATCTTTTCAACCAGTGCCACTCCCTGGTGACCAAACATTCAAATCTATGGTCTATGGGCTTTTTCTTACTGATGCTACCACAGGGCAGCTTTCTGGATTGCAGCCCCAATTTGTTTGAGTTTGTAAAACCAGGGATTGAACCCAGGCCCTTGTGCACGTGAGACAAGTGCTCTACCACTGAACTATAGCCCCAGTCCAATTATTTTTAATGCCTAAAACTAGGTTCTCCAACAGCAAGAGTATAAAGTCTTTCTCAAATGGAAATACTTTTATATCTAATCCAGTCTTCCCTTGAATAGGAATCTGTAGACATCTTCGTTTATTATGGTCTTGGCAAATTATCCTAAACCTTGCTGCCTGTGCATGTTAGGTTTTAGTCAACTCTAGAGTTATCTAGGAAGAGGGACTTCAGTCAAGAAACCTCCCCTAAGATTGGCCTGTAGACAATCTACAGGGCATTTTCTTCATTAATGACTGGTGTGGGAGAGCAATTAGTCTTCCCAGGAGGAATTAATGGGTTTAATTATGGAAATGGCCCTGGAGGGGTATAAGTTATACAAATGACTAACTGTGTAATAACTCTGGTTTCTGTGACATCACAGGCCCTGATTTCAGCTAATTCGAGCTGGAACACTATCCTAACCAGGGCCAACTTGAACAGATAGAAAAATTCCTGAATGGAGAAGAGAAAGATCATAGAAAAGGGGCCACCAACCAAAACCCAAGTCTTCTCAGACTCCATATTGTAGGTGTTACCATTTCATCCCTACTGCTCACCACACCAGCCTCAGTCACTTGAGGCTAGTCTTTAACTAGTCTTTAGCGGATAGCTGGGTGGATCCATGAATAACTACAGGGACACAATGGTTGCAAAAGTCACTAAAAAGGAAATCTCAAGAAAAGGAACTCCTGCCTCCCACACCTGCAAGCTAGGGTGCAGGTAGCTTGGTTATTAAAGTATTTGCCTTGCAAATCTGAAGACCCCAGAACTCATGTTCTAAAAACTAAATTACATTTAAAAGCTGCTAGTGAGGTGTTGGGGACTTGAAGTGACATTTAGGGAAAGAAAGATAGGCAAATCCCTTGGGGTCCGCTGCTGGCAGGCTGGCAGCCCACCAAAGTCAGTTGTCAGGTACCACCCCCAGGCACCTGAGGAATGATGCCCAGGGAAAGCTCTGGCCTCCATGCGTACTTTTCCTAAGGTCTTAGCTTTTCCAAGGGAATGCACAGCGCTGCTAAAAGTTCAGTTAGCAATTGTCTTCAATCATGTTGATTTCATATTGGGCAGTATTTGGGAAGAGACCTTCTAGGTGTTTTAAAAACTAAAAAAAAGACCAAGCCAGAACTTTTCTTTCTTCTGAAGGTGACTATGCGACCTTGGGCTAGGAGATAGGAAGAAATGGCTTCAGAGAGGAGCACAAACACTTCAAGTTCCACCTGGCTGGGTGGGGAGATAGGCACATCACCACCAGTACCTGTTTCTCCCTCAGGCTACAAGCAATCCCAGTGGGAGGCATCAAGTTTATCCCAGTTTCTGACAATGATGGTCTCTGGCAGGTGAGTTCTGGGAAGGGACCTCCAAGACCCTGGGATGACCAAGGGATCCCAGAGACCCAGGTTAGTCAGTTCATAGTCACGACCTCTGTGAACTGTTGGAACTGGACAGAAAGAATCATTGAAGTCAAAGAAGCAGGACCCGGGAGTGACCCCCTCTAAGAGTTTGAGGAAAGTATGGGACTAGGGACAGAAATAACAGGAAGGACAAAGAAGAAATGATTGAATGCACTGCCCACAACTCTGCAATCATCCCACTTAGTTACTAAGACTTCCTTTGCTCTCTTGAAAGCTGTCATGCCTGCCTTCAGCGGGCTCTACTCTGGATCCTGCAGTCCTGTAGTGGATCTGATTGGTGGGAGTTCCTGGGATCTGATTGGTGGGAGGGTAGTGACTAGGAGAACAGGTCTCCCCTATGAGACTGCTCCTAGTTCTCCTCAGCCACCCATCACTTCTGTGGGCTCATTCTGGGTCTTGTTCGAGATCTGGCTTGTTCTATACCTCAGAGGACAATGTTTCACGACTTGGAGAGGGGTGGGAGAATGGCAGAAATGAATTTCTGCAGGGTAGGATGGGGGAAGCTAGAAAACATGGGAGGTTAAGGTGGAAGATAGAAATCACTAAACAGATGCTATGACTGCATGAGATTGGCACAAGGTGGATCCCTCTAGGAAGCCAGCACGTACAGTCTCCTGTACCCATGCTTTGTGCACTCTACAAACTGTCTTCCTCATTCTCCTACAGTACCTCCAGTAATCCTGGACTCTCTGCCCTTGAACTTTATCTTGAACTTTACCAGGTGGAAGCAAAGAAAACATGAAAGCTTTACTTTCTGAGTCGTCAGGAAGACAGCCAGTTCAGGATCTGAACCGTGTCCCAGAAAGTAGATTGTACAACATTTGTTGTTATTTTATTAACATTTGTTAATATTTTTTAATTTATTATTAATTCTTTTATTTACTTAAATTTTGAGTGTTGTCCCCCTTCCCAGTCTCCCCTTGGCAACCCCCCACTCCCTCCTCCCTCCCCTTTGTCTCTAAGAGGGTGTTTCCCCCACTTACCCATTCCCTCCTTACCCCTCCAGCATCCTTCTTCACCAGGGCAACAAGCCTCCACAGAACCGAGGGTCTTTCATTCCATTGATGCCAAATAAGGCATCCTCTGCTACACATATAGAAGGAGTCATGGATGCACCCCTGTATACTCTTTGATTGGTGGTTTAGTCCCTGGGAACTTTGTGGGATCCAGTTAGTCGATATTGTTCATCCTATGGGGTGGCAATCCCCTTCAGCCCCTTCAGTCCTTCCCTTAACTCTTCCAATGGACTCCCAGGCTCAGTCCAAAGGTTGGCTGCGAGTATTTACATATTTCTTAGGTAGGTGGCAGAGTCTCTCAGAGGACAGCCATACCAGGCTCCTGTCAAGAAGCACTTCTTGGCATCAGCAATAGTATCAGGGTTTGGTGTTTGCAGATGGGATGAATCCCAAGGTGGGGCAGTCTCTGGATGGCCTTTCCTTCCATCTCTGCTCCATTTTTTTGGTCCCTGTGTTTCCTTTAGACAGGAACAATTCTGGATTAAAAATTTTGAGATGGGTGCGTGGCCCCATCCCTCCACTGGGGGCCATGTCTATGTGCTGGAAGTGGTCTCTTTAGGTTCTATCTCCACTGTTGGGTATTTCAGCTAATGTCATCTCCATTGGTCCTGGGAGCCTCTCACATCCCTGGCTTCTGGACTTTCTAGTGGTCCCCCTTCCATGCCCTATACCCCACTGATACTTATTCCTATTCATTCTCCTGGCTCCCTGGAATTCATTCCTGTCTCTTCCTATACCTGGTTCTGCTCCTCACCCCCTTTTTTTCTTTCTCTCTTTTCTCCCTCCCGGATCCTTCCTTCCCTCTGCCTCTCATGATTATTTTATTCCCTCTTCTAAGTGGGATTGACGCATCCATACTTTGGCCTTCCTTCTTGTTAAGTTTCTATGGTCTATGAGTTGTATTGTGGGTATTCTGAAATTTTGGTCTAATACCCACATATCAGTGAGTACATACCATTTATGTCCTATCAGGTCAAGATTACCTCACTCAGGATGATATTTTCTAGTTTCATCCATTTGCCCACAAAATTTGTGAAGATGTCATTTTTAACAGCTGAAAATGTGCCATATTTTCTGTATTCATTCTTATTATCTACAAATAGTGATACCTTGACTTCTTCTTTTCCAATTTTTATCCCCTTGATCTCCTTTTGTTGTCTAATTGCTCTAGCTACAAACTCAAGTACTATATTGAATAAATAGTGAGAGAGTGGAAAGCCTTGTCTTGTCCCTGATTTTAATGAGATTGCTTCAAGTTTCTCTCCATTTAATTTGATGTTGGCTGTTGGTTTGTTGTATATTGCTTTAATTATGTTTAGGTATGTGCCCTGAATTTCTGCTCGTTCCAAGACTTAATATGAAGGGGCGTTGCATTTTGTCAAAGACTTTTCAGTATCTAATGAGATGATCATGTGATTTTTTTTTCTTTTGAGTTTATAGATATAGTGGATTACATTAGTGGATATCTGTATTCCTGAACCATCCCTGCATCCCTGGGATGAAGCCTACTTGATTGTGGTGAATGTTTTTGATGTGTTCTTGGATTTGGTTTGCGAGAATTTTATTGAATATTTTTGTATCGGTATTTGTAGGAGAGATTGGTCTGAAGTTCTCTTTCTTTGTTGGCTCTTTATGTGGTTTAGGTATCAGCATAACTGTGGCTTCATGGAACAAATTAGGTAGTATTCCTTCTGTTTCTACTTTGTGGAATAGTTTGAGAAGTATTGGTATTAGCTCTTCTTTGAAGGACTGATAGAATTCTGCACTAAAACCATATGGCCCTAGGCTTTTTTTGATTGGGAGACTTTTAATGACTGCTTCTATTTCCTGAGGGGTTATGGGACAGTTTAGATAGTTTATCTGGTTATGATTTGACTTTGGTACCTGATATCTGTTTAGAAAATCATGCATTTCACCTAAATTTGACAGTTTTGTTGAATATCAGCTTATGTATTAGGATCTGATGAGGTTTGTTTTGTGTCCAATAATATCATTAATTTTGGAGAAGATACCATGAGGTGCTGAGAAGAAGGTATATTCTTTTGCTTTAGGGTGAAATGTTCTGTACATATCTGTTAAATACACTTGGTTTATAACTTCTGTTAATTTCACTGTGTCTCTGTTCAGTTCCTGTTTCCATTATCTGTCCATTGGTGAGAATGGGGTGTTGAAGTCTCCCACTATTATTGTGTAAGGTTCAATCTGTGTTTTGAGCTTTAGTAATATTTCTAATACAAATGTGGGTGCCTTTGCATTTTGTGTGTAGATATTCAAAATTGAGAGTTCATCTTGGTGGATTTTTCCTTTGATGAGTATTAAGTATCCTTCCCCATCTCTTTTGATAACTTTTGGTTGAAAGTCTATTTTATTGCATAGTACAATGGCTACTCCAGCTTGTTTCTTGGGACCATTTGCTTGGAAAATTTTTTTAGCCTTTTAGTCTGAGGCAGTGTCTGTCTTTGTTACTGAAGTGTGTTGAAGTGAAATGCTGGGTCCAGTTTACATATCTAGTCTGCTAGGCCGTGACTTTTATTGGGGAATTGAGTCAATTGATGTTTAGAGATATTAAAGACCAATGTTTGCTGGTTCCTGTTAGTTTTGTTATTAGAGATGGTATTACATTTGTGTGGTTCTTTTGTGTTTGTTGGGAGGTGATTAATTTCTTGGTTTTTCCTTAGGTGTAGTTTCCCTTCTTGTATTGGAGTTTTCTTTCTATTATCCTTTGTAGGGCTAGAATAGTGTGAAGATATTGTTTAAATTTGGTTTGGTCATGGAATATCTTGGTTTCTACATCATGGCGATTGACAGTTTTTATGGATATAGTATCCTGGGTTAGCATTTGTGTTCTCTTAGAGTCTGCATGACATTTATTCAAGATCTTCTGGTTTGTAGAGTCTCTGTTGAGAAGTCTGGTATAATTCTGATAGGTCTGCCTTTGTACATTATTTGACATTTTCCCCTTACCATTTTTAATATTCTTTCTTTGTTCTGTGTATTTAGTGTTTTGATTATTATATGATGGGAGGAGTTTATTTTCTGGTACAATTATTTGGTGTTCTATAGGCTACTTGTACATTTATGAACATTTCTTTTTTTAGATTAGGGAAGTTTTCTTCTGTGATTTTGTTGAAGATGTCTTTTGGCCCTTTGAATTGGGAATCTTCACTCTCTTCCTATTATTTTTAGGGTTGGTCTTTCCATTGTGTCCTGAATTTCCTGGATATTTTGGGTTAGGATCTTTTTCCACTTTATATTTTCTTTGAGTGTTGTGTCAATATCGCCTATGGTATCTTCTATGCCTGAAATTCTCTCTTTGATCACTTGTATTCTGTTGGTGATGCTTGCTTCTGTAACTCCTGACCTCTTTCCTAGGTTTTCCATCTCCAGGGTTGCCTCTATTTGTGTTTTCTTTATTGTTTCTATTTCCATTTTTAGACCCTGGGCAGTTTGTTCAATTCCTTCACCTGTTTGATTGTGCTTTCCTTTATTTCTTTAACGAATTTATATGTTTCCTCTTTAAGGGCATCTACCTGTTTATCTGTTTTCTCTTGTATTTCTTTAAGGGATTTATTTATGTCCTCCTTAAGGTCCTCTATCATCTTCATGAGATGAGATTTTAGGTCAGAATTTTGCTTTTCAGGTGTGTTAGGGTATCCAGGACTTGCTGTCATAGGAGAACTGGGTTCTGATGGTGCCAAGTGGCATTGGTTTCTGTTGTTTATGTTCTTGCTTTAGCCTCTCACCATCTGGTTATCTCTGGTGTTAACTGGCCTTGCTGCTGTCTCTGACTGGAGTCTGCCCCTCCTCTGAGCCTGGTTATGACAGACCTCCTCAGAATCAAGCTGTCTCTGGGCATGGGCAAGAGGGGGGCTAGAGTACCTGATCTACCACCCCCCACCCCCAGCAGTTGTGAACAGGAAGGATGATGTGTCTCTGGCAGAGCGAACTGGTCCCACTTCTGTTGGGCCTCGTGGGGACCCAGTTACATCAGGTATTGGGGAAGGGTGTCTTACCTTTAAGCCTAGTTGTCATGGACCTCCTGGGAATCAAGCTATCTCTGGGTGTGGGCATAGAGGGATGTTGCTGTAACACTTGATCTGATTGTACAACACTTTTAAAGGATAGGAACACAAAGTGAGGAGGAGCCTGGAGTGGGCTGTTGCATTGACCAATCATATTTTGACACAATTGGTTAAACAAGGAAGTTAACTTTGGTGACTGGGCGTTATATGGGTCACCTGGTTTCAGGGTCCTTGAGTCAGCTTTTGCAGTCAGGTCCCCTTCTAGACTCTAGCCCAGAAATTTGGAAAAAGAGAACAAATGAGTGGGCAAGCTGCCAATAGTCAATTAAGTCAAGACAGGCAGCACAGTCACGACTTGTGTGCCATAATTTAGATAACAGGATAACAGTATCTTTCCTCCTTATCTTTTATACTTGTTAACAAACAGAAAACATCTGAATGAGCAGGACAGGAGTTGAGTTCCAGGACCTGTGAACATAAAAGCAGTTTTGATTCTGCCATTGAGGTTGTAACTCAATCCTGAGATGGCTGAACTCAGGAAACTACCTCCTAAAGCCCAGCAAATAAGAACACCCAGGACTTTACTATCCATATCTACCCACTGCCCCTTTTCTGTCTGTTTGTTTTGAGGCAGATTTCACTCTGTAACCCTAAACAAGGCTGAACTGTAAATCACTTAGTAATCAAACCTGGCTGGCAGTGGGAGCAGTCGCCTCACTCAGCTTGCAAAGGATGTTCTGCCACAACCATCTTGATTTTCTAAATCAGGATCTCAGCTCTTTTATTAGTGACAGCATGCGTCCTCCTTCCTGATCATGAATCCTTGAGTTTAGTAATTAATTATTAAAATATAGCAACATCTGATTGGCTGATCATCTGTTGTTCTCTGGGACCCCTGTGTTCTGTTAGCCTTGACCAACCACCTTGGTGTCTGGTCCCACACTGCAGTTACCTTACTAGTCATATGGACCATTGCCCTTCCATGTTGCTCACTCCTGCCTGATTTCATTTCTGTCCCTATGACAAAGCACCAGGACCAAAAGCAACTTGGAGGAGAAAGGCTTGCCTGGCATATAATTCCAGGTTAAAGTCCATTATTAAAGGAAGTCAAATAGGAATTAAATTATGACATCTATAGTCAAGATCAGAGAGCAACAAAGTACCCATGCTGCCTTCTTGCTTGCAGAGGTCAATTTTTCTTATGTAGTCCAGCATTCCCTACCTGAGAGTAGTGCTGCCTAGAGTAGTGCTGCCTAGGGAATGAGATGGGTAGTATCATGTAACTGCAACAAATGGATTACCTGGAAGGGAAGCTAGGGATGTATGGGAAGGTGGTGAAAAGAGACAGAGACCAAGACAACATTGCTGTTCAAGGTCTCAAAGTTTAATGGAGAACTCCAAATATATAGGCAGGGGAAAACCCTTCCCCCAAAGGCTGGAAGCTTCTCCACAGGTGGCTAGTGTTTTTCAGGAAACTGCAGGTGCTTGAAAAACCAAGGGCTTCACCTTGGTCCAAGTGCTCCACCCCAGGTGGAAGGGATTATGGCTAACACAGGAGTTCCCACTCAAAGGCTGAGAGAGGAACCACATTGGTCGATGTCAAATTCCTGCCAGGTGGCATGGCACCCCAATAAGGCACTCTACAGTTTCACATCAATTAAATAAGATCACCTTCCACAGTATAGCCACAGGCCAACCCAATATAAATAGTCCCTCTTTGATACTCAGCCCCAGGCTATTCTAGGTTGTATGAAGTTGACAAAGTGAACCATCACAGAATACATGGGATTTTCTTCTCAAGTTCTTCCTAAACCCTACTTTCTTCCAAATGGCTCATCTTTTAAGTGTTCTATATAGATTCCATCATTTTCTGTGTGAATAGCTAGAGATGAAACCCAGGGCCTTGCAAATGCTAGCTCAATGTTCTGCTACTGACCAATACTTGTAGCTTCTGGGATCTGAATTCTCCTTCTCTTGTACTGGAATCTGAATTCTCCTTCTCTTGTACCTAATCTTCCCTCTCCTACACAACCATCACTGTGAAGATAAGACATTAATATTAACAGTCCAAAGTAAGGATGTGGACTCTATGTATGCCAAACTACCTGTAAACAGCAGATCTTCCCTCTTGGAGCTTACATCCTTGTGTGATCTTTAACTATACTCAGCAGGGATGACATGTGGATGATGTACAATACAGATGATAAAATACCACTTCCAATTTCAGGTGTGTGGATGTGTTACCTGAATATATATCTATGTATCACATGCATGCCTTGTTCCTACAGAGGCCCAAAGAAAGCATCAGATCTCCAGAACCTGGAGTTGGCATTTGTAAACCCCCAAGAAGACACTGAGAATAGAATCTTGGTCCTATGGAAGAGCAGTCAGAGCCTAAAGCTAGAACTTAAAGTTGTTGAATTTTCACCTGTTCCCTGGATCTCTCATTCAGGGAGAAACCAGACAGAGCATACTTGGCTGTACCTCAGAGAGGTACTCTGCTACAGCCAGAGCTTGTGACATAGTGGAGAGGAAGTCTGTGCCATGTGGGACAGGTTGGCAAAAAGACATGAACCTGAAGAAATACCACCACAGGATTACCCTAGGAGTTTTCCTGAACACCCATGTTGTGTTTATCACATGTTATATGATGTCTCACTTCCCCTATGTGTTGAGTCAGATTTCAAGTCTAATCCCAGGAATATGAATACTATCTGGTATATTTTATACTTCAACAGTTAATAAAAGTCACTAAAAGTACTTGTAAAATAAATTCTCCTGGTGACATTATGTGTATCTGAGTGCCCTATCAGCCTAAGACAGTCAAATATGGTGCAGAATTGAGGATCCAAAGCTGGTGGACATCTTTATTAGAGACTTCTCTTCCTAACTTTTAGCCTTCAAAGGGATTCTGAGTGTCACAGAATTATGAGTCCTATGGTTTTCTGCTCTCTGTTTGGAACTCACCATCATGTTTCTCTCATAGATACACACTCTCTTATTTGCAGCTTCAATATCAAGACTCATACCATGTTCTGGTGTGAATCAATATATTCAGTGGATAAAGTACTTTTCCTTGTGTTTGATAATATCAACAAGGCCACACTTTTGAATGACATAGGAAAGAAGGTAAATTTCGCTCTCACAAGTTTGGAATTCATACAAAGTCTGACAGACATTTCAGAAGAGTTGAGGAAACAGCTGTATAACATGGAACCAGAGAACGAAGGTAAGTATGGGACACTATGAATGATAAGAGGCTATCAATAAGATGCAGGAAAGGCAGAACACATGTAGGAAAGGGGGCTGTAGATGTATAAAAGAGCTGAACATTAATCCAAGCTGGAGGCACATGGAACCTAATGTGTAAGAAATGACAAGTCAGAGAGTAAAGGATACAGGTCCCTAAATATGCAGAGAAAGACTTGATCATTGAGGGGGTGATAGCTATATAAAAGGATAGAAGATGATGATTATGTGTGCCATTTGCAAGACATCAAATCTTGAGGGCCACTATGATGTCTCTATATGAGCAAGGCCAAATCACTGAAGCATTCTGGGAAATCGCCAGTGGTGAAAAGCATCACTTCAAGTTCAATTCAGATAGCATGACTTGGATTATGCCTCCCAATGAGGACAGAAGTACCATAAAAAAATGGAAGACTAACAGAGAATTAGAATAAGGTCTCAGGAAGCTCTCCATGGGAGATTTCCCTCACTGGTTCAAGGACTTCTTAAAATACTACAAGGAAATGTCAAGTAAGTAGTTTGGTAGATTGCCACAAGAAAACATGCAGAAGGTGGTCAGTTTTCTTGAAAGGTTTGATGAGTTCCCTATGTGGATGTTATGTGTGCATAATGGAAAATCTTAAAGACTGAGTGGGTGATTCACTGGTGGTCTTCCTGTCTGCAGAGCCAGTGATGACCATGAGGATTTCTCTTTCCCATCTAACTTCCCAGTCTTTCTCATTCCCTATTAACCAGTGGTCCAGGCTCTACATGGCCTGCTAATGAGCCCCAAGTCTGTGTGCATCACTGTAAACTTCCAGCCTTTTCTTGCTCCATTATAGCTGCCCTTCCACCAGCTCCACCATCACTTTTGAAGGCTGCATAATCTTTCTCTGGTATAATTAAACACCACCAGTTGTGCCAACATCCAGAAAGAGCTAACCTCAGTAAATATGTCACATTATTTGATAGTTCGATAGACATTTATTTTCTTTGGTAGTGAAATAAACTGTATAAAAACAACTTACACACATATCCTATTCATCTCTCTATCCAAAACCTGGTAAAAATAGCTATCTCACATGAGTCCCTAGGGAGTCTCCCTGCCTGGGGAGAAAAGGTGTAACAAATATTATCTGGAATTTTCACTTTTGTTTTGTTTTTCATCATTAACATCAAAGACCCTGAATTCATCTGCTAGAATATTTTCATCAACCACCCTGTCTCTATTTACTGAAGTATTTATCTTCTCAGGAAGCAGCTTACTCTTCTTTATTTTAGTATGGCCATAATGATTGTTTTTACACAAAGAGGTAAGAAGCAGGCTCATCTCTTTCTCTCAATCTTGATAGGATTAATCTGGTAAGGATGTAGGTGAGGAGTCCCAGTGGCCTCACCCAAGCCACTGTCCATCACAGTGGCTTTCTCTTCACTAAAATGATGCATCTTCTTAGTCTTTGGGGATGACTATTGTTGGGTACAGGAGTTTAGGAGAGTCAGTAAAACTCTACAGTCACAGGAGAATGAAACATGAAAGTTATCCTGAGGTTACAGGGAATCCAAGGAGCAAGGATCCAAATAAGACTCAAGGAAAGTTGTAATGTGGTGTTCCCTCCTCATAACACAACAAATAGTTCTCTCACAGTTCCTCCAATTTAGATGTAATTAGACTGGCTGGTGACATTTTTTATTTAAGGGGAATGTATTTATTGCAGCTTAGGGGATATAAATTATCTATATGACCACACTTCTATTTGTGTGTTGTCACTGATGGGCAAAAACCACTGCCAAATATGCTAACTCACTAAATACCACAGAAAGGAGATTGAAGTGAAATATGAAATAGCATGTCCTGGGTACTTGCACAGCAGAAGGGATGTAGTATGATAATATTTATCTAAGACCACCTCACATACAGTTCTATTAATTCTGTTTCTCTAACAAAATTCTCATATTTTGAACCAGTTAATGTCACAGCAGAAGCAGGAGAAATTGCTAGAAGTTGTAATTTGCTATCTCACAGCACTGTGATCATAAGGACACAGCTCCACAGTTTTGTTCAGTACATAGGAACTTTGAGTAGACTTGTGAGAGGTACTTAATCAAGTCATTTCTCAATGCAACCCATCAACTTTGTCCTCATATGTTTGAAGTTCAGTTTTCTTTATCTAATGGACACATGAGTAAAATATAAGGGGAAAAGCACATAAAAACTTTTCAGAATTTTGTCTTTTGGGGACTGGAGTAGTGACTCATCTGTTAGGAACACTTATTGCTCTTGCAAAGGACCCATGTTCAATTCCCAGCATCCACATGGTAACTCACAACCACATGTAACTCCAGTTACAGGGAATTGATAACTTCTCCTGGCTTTTACATATTCTGTACACATGTATTGCATGGTTGTACACTCATGCATGCATACATACACATGAAAATATAATCTTTTAAAAGTCATTTTGATTTTGGACATTGGGATTCATGTCTGACAGTGAACATTTTAAGACTTAAATTAGCACTTTGTTTCTTCCACTTTTTGTAAAATTAGCGATATGTTTCATTTAACCAACTATCTCTAAAATGTAACCTTATCATGGAACCAATATAAAGCACTTTACATCTTTTTTCCTCTTGAGGGTCGGCTCTTTCCATGATAATGATATTAGATCAAACTCAAATCATCAGGGTTGAAAACAAGCCCCCTTTTCAAAAAGTCATCTCAGTGTTCCATACTTTATATAAAATACTTTAACTTATTCTTTGAGATGGTTGTATGTATATGTAATGTATTTTCATCATATCTGTACCTCACTCATACCCTCAAACTTCCTCTCAGTTCTACTCTAAATTATCCCCTTCCTACTTTATGTCTCTTCTTTTATTTTGCTTTGAATTTTTTAAGACCCATTGAGTGCAGTTGGTGCTGCTGGCATATTGCTCATTGGTGTGGAAACATCCTCTGGAGTATGGACAATCTACCAGTGGCCACCCTCCCCCCCCCCAAAATGACCCTCAACCCCAACAGCCATCAGGGGCCAATTGCTCCTCAGTTAAGTGTCAGGTCTGCTGATCTTTCTTTTATCCATAGTAGAATCTTAACTGGTCTGACCTTCTACAGAGTCTGGAGGCCTGAGGGAGACTGAGGGCATGTCTCAAGCTAGAGGAGAAGCACAGGAAACTACTACAGCCAATATTCAGGGCCACCTACTTTACTGAGCTGATGTTATGTGAGGACCACCCAGTACTGGTGCAGACTGGCCTGGTATAAATTTCTCTCACTCTGGTTGCAGGCCTCAGTAGATCAAGGTGAAGGCAGTCATGAAAAAGTTATGGCTGGAAGGGTGTGGGAGGAGCTACATGGATGAATAGCCCAGGGGACAGAAGGGAGCATCTTGTGATGCCCTCAGCACCACTGGGTTCTGCGGGAAGCTTAACCAGTCACCAGACTGAATATGCTAGGTACAGGGCTAGACTCCACCAGGAGTCCTTCTCTGAGAACTTCCCAGCACCTAAGGCAGGCTATGCTCTGAAGCCTGCCTTCTCAGATTCCTCCCAAGCCCCATGCAGGGACCTCTTTGCCCTTGAACTCTTTTTCTCAACTTCCTGTGGTACTTCTCTAGAAGATCACAACAAATACTTCTAGGGACAAGGAAGCCACATCACCCATTTTCTCACATTTACTCCCTACCCCCCTCTTCTTTCCATTTCCTTCTTTCATTTCAATGTTTGGTTTTAAGGCAAGGCTTCACACTACCACTCACCTCGATATAGAGTCAGAAACGATCCCTTGTCTCTCTTGGTCTACCAAATGCTGGAATTACAGGGGTGTGACACCAGGCTCGGACTCAATGCCCACGTGGCTCCTCAGCCACCAGCCTGCTTAGCTCCCTTTCCTGTCCATCCAGCCTTCCCCACTTTACCATCCACTGAATGTCTTTTAGACCTGCATCCACCAGACAGCAATCTGTGCTCCTGCCAGAGGACACCTCACTTAGGGACTGAAACATCTTGTCCTCTGGAGAACCCTGGCCATGGTACTGGCTGGGGACCTATGGAAGCTTCTTCCCTTGATCCGATCCCAGGCCTGTGTAGTCTACTTCCTGGCTAGATAGCATCAGATAATGGTGTTCAGTAGGCAGGAGTGTCTTCTTTTGTTCTTTAAATGGCAGCCACTAATTTCTTATTCAATCTGGTGGGCCTCACTGCATCCCTAGTTCTGCATCAAGTACTCAATTCTGCATTTGCTGTGACAGCAGCAGAAGACAACAAGCTGATGACTGAGCGGCAGATTTGTCCTCTCACCCAGATCAGGGTGTTTCCCATGGACCAGTGTTGGTGCCCATCCCCCCAGAATGTCTTCAAGAGAACTGTGAAAGCTGCATATTACCCAGGCAGCAGTGGGTTCTCTGCTGCCTGTGACTTCTGGGTCAGCTCGAAATGGCAGGAGGAGGCCCTGGGTTTAAGGCCTCTTGGTCTCTCTCCTCGGCTGGCCAATGCATTACTTGGATCATGTGGGACATAGAGGACTCTTCTTAAGCCTGAGGTGCTTGCTGAGGGAGAGGTGTCAACTTACTTGAAAATTGACCTCGGTCATTTTCTCTAGATGAGATAAGATTTACAACCCTCTGTAGAACACCACATGCTCTGTCAGTCAAGAGTCCTTGTCCTGTCCTCCTAGGAAGTCACTCTGGGTCTTTGAGGTGGATCACTTTGAAACGGTTTAAGATATATTTTTATTTCATGAGCATAATATCTTAACTTCATTATGCAAGCTTGGTGCCCTTGGGAACTACAACAGGGCATAGGGTCCTCCCCCTACAGTGGAGTTACAGGCAATTGTGAACTTCCACGTGTTTGCTGGGAATGAATCTAGGTCTTCTGCAACAGCAACAAGTGCCCTTAAACTCTGTGCCATTTCTCTAGTCTCAGTTGTATAGTTTTACACGGTTGACACAGGAGCCTTGGGAAGGCAGCTTTCATACACCTATTCATCTGTAATGGACTTTATCCATGGTGGTGGGCTTTGAGACCCTTCTCCTAGCTGCCTTAGGACAGTCTGCTCCTGACTTTCTTTGGATAAAGATGTAGAACTCTCAGTTCCTTCTGCACCATGCCGGCCTAGACACTCCAATGCTTCCACCTTGATGATAATGGACTGAACTTCTGAACCTGTAAGCCAGCCTCAATTAAATGTTGTACTTTAAAGAGCTGCCTTGGTCATGGTGTCTGTTCACAGCAGCAAAACCCTAAGACAGTCAGTGTCCTAACGAAGACCCAGTAACCATTTAATTGGGGCTTGCTTACTTTTTAGAGGTTTAGCCCTTTTTCCCCCCTCAGGCTGGGGAGCATGGCAGCACACAGAGAGTAGCTGAGAGCTCTACATTCCTACCTAAAGGTCACGAGAAGACAGAAACTCTGGGTGGCAAACTGTTTTTTCAAACTTCAGGCTAGCTCCAGTGACCCACCTCCTCTGATTTGGCGGCTACAATTACTCCAACAAAGTCACTCTCCTAATTTCATTACACATCTCTGTTGACATGTGTACTTCTCTGGGCCTTTTTACACACACCCCTCACTATGAGTTTTAGTGCTTCTAGATTCTGTATTTCATGAAGTATGAATTAGCCTCTGATCAGATTCCAGCCAGCCATTCATATAACACATTGGCATTAGGTCCAGAGAATTCTGGTGGTTTGCTGATGGCTAAAAGACCTGTGGCCAACACATGAGGAGAATACTGAGTTTACACTGTCTGCTTCCAAGTGTGAGACCCTGATCTGATCCTTGAACCTCCTGTAAAAGGCTGGGCATGGTGCTGTGTGCTTTCATTGTCAGCACTAGCAAGGCAGAGGCAACTGGGTATAAGTTCATTGCCAGGGATTTTTTGCCCCCTACAGGCCTCCACAGGCACTGGTACACAGACACATGGTACACAGACAGAAGCCCAGGCAAATACTGATACACAGAGAATAAAAATAAATAAGATCTGAGTCATTGGTAAGCCTGTCGAGTCAACTTGTCGAGTCCCAAGCATCTTAAAGACCTTGTCTAATCAGCATCACTGTGGCATTTTTGTAAGACTTTATAAAAATGTTTTCCTTACTAAAATCTGGAAGTTAGTGTTTAATACTTCCTTCTAAGACATTTGCCATCCTCCTTCTCCTCCTCCTCGTCCTCGTCCTCGTCCTCCTCCTCTTCCTCCTCCTCCTCCTCATCATCATTTTTTTTTGTTTAAAATAATTGTATATATTAAACTAAAAAATTTATATATAATATATATCATATATTTAATAAAACATATGAGTGGTCAGTCTCACAGCCTAGAGCTCTCAGCAGACCATAACACTGCAACAACATCATCAGTATTACAAATTTCAGAGTATGTCTTTTTATTCTTTGAAAATTTCATGTACGTATTCAGTGTGTTGTGCTCACACCCACTTCCCATACCCTCCCTCCAACTCCCCCTGTCCTCCAACACATCTCTCTCAGTTTCTATCAATCTATGCATAATTATTAAGATAGTGATAATAAGTATTATTACTTACTCACCTCTACTCTACTGTCATAGATATGACTTGCTTCAGGAATTCAATTCTCATAACTCTCCCTCCCCAAAGAAATGTAATCGTATCCACTCACCATTAGGCTGGATTGCACATAATGGGACATTCAAGGAGATTGGTGGCACAAGTCTGTGATCCCAGCACTCTGGAGGAGCTTGTAGTCCAACACCCCAACAATAGCAGTATTTGTGGATGGAAGTCCAAGGATCTAGCAGTTGCTCAGTCCCACGAGGCAAGCCAGGAAAAGCCAGAGTGCCATCATCATTTTTTATTGGTGAAAATATTTGAAGTCAGGAATGTTTTCTTCAAGTCATCTTTATTACTCACAGTTCCTCGTCAGTTTTCTTTACTTAAACTTCTAAGTGGATTTTCTTACAGATCATTAATGCATATTTTATCCTGATCCACCTAAGTGGCAAATATGTGAATTTAGTTCACAACCACATAGTTAGTCTTGGGTTTCAGAGGGCTCACGGTCTTTCCCACCAAATCTGCTGGTGGGTCTACTTAGTGAGAAGGAATCCCAGTCACTCAAGGAGAAACTCAAGCCTCAGAGTGTTAGCATAGGGAATGTAGTATAGGGGCGAGGTAGGGAGAAAACAGGTGTCAGAGGCAGAGAAGGGACGGGAAGAGGAAGCTGGTTGAAGGGAACAGGACTGGATCCCCAAACCTACATCACTGTACTCCACAACTTAAGTTTGGGGGAGCGAGAGAGGAAAGAGGTTGGTTTTTTTTTAAAATATTTCTTTTGCAGTTTAAGTTTAATTATATTGTATACTTCTTAAGGTTTCCTTTAATAAATATTTATTTAATTTTAGATTCCAGTGCTCACACAAACACAGGCCACTAAATATGCACATACCTCATCAGGTCTTGCCTGTTTCCTTGTGCATTCTGTAGAACAGGATGGCTCTAGAGACTATGTCCTCTTTAGCTGTTAGTGAAAATCTGGGAAATCAGGGGCCATGCATGTGCTAGGTAAAAGGACCTGAAGAAGGGGAGAGAGATTGGGACTTCAAGCAAGTCACAGACAGACAGAGGTCTCTCCTTGAGAATGGATGAGGTATGTGGTTTAGCGTGGGAGAACCTGAGATCTGATGCCCAACAGTGTTGTGTGAAGGGGCCCAGTGAGAACAGGGATGAGCGCCTTTCCATGCCGAGCTGCAGCCTTACTCCAGGATCTTTCCTGAACACCAGGTCCATGTTGAATTTACCATGTGTCCTATGATGCCTCCCTTTCCCCTGTGTGTTCAGCTAGATTTTCATCCCCAAGAACATGGATGCTATCTGACATATTTTATACTACAGTAATTGATATTAGTCACTAAAAGTACTTGTAAGATAAATCTCCCTGGTGACATATGTGCATCTGAGGAGTTCTGCCAACCTAAGACAGTTAAAGATGGCGCAGAACTAAGGATCCAGAAGCTGCTGGACCTCTTGATTAGAGGCTTCTCTTCCTAACCCTTTTCCTGTCAGAGGGATTCTGAGTGTTAGAAACCCATGACTCCTCTGGACCCCTGCTCCCACTTTGGACCTCACCTGACTGTTTCTCTCACAGGTACAGACTCTCTAAGTTGCAGCTTCATTGTCAAGTATCAAACCTCCCCTGAACAGTGCTCAGTGAATGGAAATGCTCTTCTTAATTTTGGTCACAGAAAACAGGAGGGAAATGCCCCTGAGCTGTGTCCTCATTTGTCCCATAGCCTGAAAGATATTTTAGATGGGCTGTGGAAACTGAAATCAGGTAAGTATGAGACAAAATGCAAAAGTAGACATGATAAATGAGAAAGACGAAGAGCAGAGCACATGAAGGAAGGGGGCTGCTGAATTATCTGCATAGAAGAGATGAACATTTTCCCCTACCTGGAAATACACGGTATGTGTTGTTTAAGCAATGGCAAGCCAGGGAGGAAAGATTACAGGTCGTAAGTGTGCAGAGAAAGACTGGACCACTGGGGGGGGTGATGGTTCTGTAAAGGGTAGATGATGTGCTTCATTTTCAAGTAATGACACCTTGAATGTCACCATAAAAATCTCAATATAATCAAGGAGAATTCGTTGAATGATGCTGGGCCATCATCAACAATGATGAACAGTATTGGTTCTACGTTAATCGATTTAATATGACCCGGAGACAGAGACATTCTGATGCCAGCAGTGCCAAGGAACAATGGAAGAACGACAGGGAACTAGAACAAGGTCTCAGTATAGTTCTCATGGGACATTTCAGGTACTGCCTCAATAAATTGTTCCAGAGAAATGCCAAGTAAGTCGTTAGGTAGATTAGCACAAGGAAACCTCCATAGGGTGGGAAAGGCATGGCAGTCCACTTGAAAAGTCTGATGACTTCCCCGTGTGGATGTGAGCCATGTGTGCATAATGAAAGTCTGATAGACTGGGTGAGTGATGCATTGGTGGTCTTCCTGTCTGCAGAGCCAGTGATGATGACAACAAGGATTTCTCTTTCCCATCTCATCACCAAATGCTTCTCATTCCCTATTAACCAGTGGTCCAGGCTCTACATGGTCTGTTAATGAGCCCCAAGTCTGTGTGCATCACTGTGAACTTCAGGAAGTTTAACTACCTTGCTTAACTACCCAGAATCAACCTACAGCAAATATGACCCAACATACACCTTGTACCCCAAATCAACCTACAGCAAATATCGCCCAAAATAATTCTGACACCCAGGGTCTGAGTATCACCTGGAAAGTATTTCTATATATAGGAGGATCAATTGTAAACATCATCATTTTCGCATTCTGATTCCAGAATCAGAAATTTGTGTATGCTAAGAAAAAAAAAAGGTAAGG
Organism: Tokudaia tokunoshimensis; assembly: GCA_036184795.1. NCBI lineage: Eukaryota > Metazoa > Chordata > Mammalia > Rodentia > Muridae > Tokudaia > Tokudaia tokunoshimensis. Next base: position 72,761,890 of record BTHU01000006.1, on the reverse strand, counting down.
AACAGGCTGGGCTCTTACTCTACTTCTGGATCATATTAGTTGGGTAAGGACGTAGGAGATGGGTCCCAAAAGTCTCAAAGCCTGTCCACCACAGTGGCTGTCCACTAAAATGATACCCCTTCTTAGTATTGAGTCCCCACTCTACAGTAATGTTGGAGATGACTATTGTTTGGCACAGGAGGCCGACAGAGTCTGCACACCTCTGTAGTCAGAGGAAGGATGAAACAGGAAAGTCCTCATGTGAGGACTGAGAATCCAAGGACAAAGGACCCAAATACCATACAAGAAAAACTGAAATGAGGAGATCCCTCCTCACATTCAACAAAACCTTCCGCCCAGGCTGTGATTAAAGTTGGTTTCCATTTTGACAATGGCATGATCCAGTGTCAAACTTCTCATACCTAGAGCCAAGTTTGTACATTAGTAGCTACTGGCTTAGGACAGCCCTTTGAACAAAATGATCAGAATGAACAGACTATTTAATCTGTAATCCCAGCACTCAGGAGGCTGATGCAGAAGGACCACCAAGTTTAAGGTCAGTCTGGGCAGCATAGTCATATATTGTCAAAAGAATAAAAAAACAACAAAATCCATTCATTTAACTTGTTCACTTTACATAGCCACAATTCAGTGTGTGTGCAACTGGGATTCCAATGTCTCTGTCCACTAAATTTGAAGTCACCTGTGTCTATTCAGATAAAGTGAGCCGTGAGGCCAACACTGAAGTTATAGCTTTGGTCATATGCTGTCTAGAGTCAAAATACAGACTTGTGATGAAGATTGCCAATGTATTAATTATTTAATATGTTATAAAGTTTTTCCTTATAAGCATAGGTTGGTATATCTAATGTCAGGTGACATATCAGATATTTAAGTCAATATGATTATTTTTGAGTAACATGCTGCATAAAAATTTTTAACTCTAACAATATATTTGGTCAGACCTACAATTTTCATTTGTGGAAAGGTAAAACAGGCGGATTGCCACAAGAGTTCATGAATGTAGTGGATTATATACTAAGTTAAAGACCAGTTTGGGGGATAAAGTGAAGATTTTCCCACAAGGAACAAAGACATGAAAGTAAAAAGGCCACCAAAGACAGAAACACTGCTAAATTTTGCTAGCCCTTTGTATCTGTTGATTTTTCAAGTTTCCTGTTTTTTTATTTTTTCATTCACAATCTTTGTTTCAGTACACTTACAACTTCAGATACATTTGAATTGTTATCATAGTAGAGCTTAGAGTGGCAGAAAAGCCTAGAAGGAAAAATGAAAGAGAAAAGGATTGGGCAGCTGAGTTCCATGGTCTGTGATGTGGGGGAGTGTCTGAGAAAAGAAGTAGAGTGGGGTGCTGCATGGATGCCCAGGAGCACACTGTAATCCACACTCCTTTGGTTATAGGTGTTCCCTGCTGCTCCTCTTCCTCTGCAGACCTCATCACCAGCTACAATTGGGTGACTCTTCGACATATCCTTGTGGTGTCTCCAGCAAAGGAAACGTATTTCTGATGACAGCTCAGAAATCTGTGCTGTTGAGTTCGGACCAGACTGGTGGGAACCCATGAGACTGGGGTCTGCCAGAGCCTCCCACACCAGGGCAGCAGAGTGCACTAGGCAGTTGCTTCAGGGACTTTCTCTTGCTCTGTAACTTTTCTTTCTCACTCTTACATGATAGCATGGTGGAGACCAAGCTGGGCATGACTCTAAATTACTCCTCACTGTATGAAACAAGGACTTGGCCTGGGTGACTCCGTTATACAAGCAGCAGTTGGCTCCCTTCTGAGTGCAATGCAGATGATGACATGACACTTCACTTTCCATACAGAAACATGTCAGCCCAGGACCATCCATGATGGAAAGGCTAACAATTACTTTAATCCCCAAAGTAAAAATATGTCACCTATACACTTACAAAATAGGTTGGAAGCAGTGAGCACATGTGCATATCAAAACCATATCAGAAACCAGGTCTGAGGGTATAACTTACCTCACCTGGATTCCTGACGAGGCCACTTAACCTCGCAATGGTTTGGCTCCCATAAACTTGCCCTCTGGCTGTCCTGCCTGCAAGCAGAGGACTCCTGACCATCTTAAGGCTTCAGCTCCATCCACACTGCCAATGCCTCCTACTTGAATCACTGTCTGACAGTTCATCTGCTGCTCCATGATCATATGCTTCTGCATGTCACCTGCCGGATCCTGGGGTCCTGCACCTCTCCTCTGCAGTTCACTCAGTCCTGAGGCCTGGTGCAGCCCTGAAGCTCTCCACTAGCTTCCTTAGCAGCTCCGCTAACCACCTGCATGGAGTCTGTCTATGGGACTAGGATCCTCTGTCTCTGCCTCCAGTCTGGTCTCTGTGAACTCTACCTGCAACTCGTTCACTCTTTAATGATATTCTGTGATCTAAGTACATAAGATGACTGTGTACAATGTGTGATCTGAGGGTTTATATAGGATTTAAGACTGGAGTAAAAGGGCAAGGGGTTGACCAGTTGTCAAAGGTAATTAGTACAATATGGCAATTAAAGCCAGTGAATAGGATGGAGGTGGTAAATGAAGACACATATGTGAGCACCTGTTTTCCTGGTGTAGCTCACTCGCTCAGGATTTCACTCACAATATTATAACTGTCTAGTGAGTAAACTGTCCATTGGTAAAGAAATCAGAAATACACAATGGTTTTAAACAAATGAAATATTGACAGAAATTCATCATTCCTTCCCAACCCTGGTCAACAGAGCCTAAGCTTGCTCCACTGGCCGAGGGCCTGTCTCACACCACAGTGTAACCTCACACTGTTCAGGGTGAGATCTGAACGGTGTGCTAAGAACAGGGGAGCCTTCCATCCGTCCTCTCAGGAGCAGTGAGTTAGCAAAAATAAAGAAGAAAGCAGGGCCCTCCGCCATCTTTGCTCCAGTGACTGGGAGGTTGGGACAGCCAGGTTCTGAGACAGACAGGCATAATGTCGCTTGGGTCTCGGGCGGCTTGTGTGTGTGCGGCTCCCAGGTGCGGGGCTGATCTGCAGTGACCAGCGCGCCAGCTCTGCTGTGGGACTTCTGCCTGGCAGAGGGACCCCGCACTGGGCGGGAGCCAACCAGCTTTCCTTCCGCGACCTCTGTTCCCGCAGACTGCGCTGAAGAGACAGGTACCCCAAGCTCCCTACCCCTAATATAACATCACTTGGGACACGGCCTGTTGGGGCTTCTGTCTGTGCCTGAGAACGGGTCAGCGCTGTGGTCGTCTGGGTGCCAGATCGGCGGGCCATCGCGTCTACAGGGTGAGCGGCTCCACGGAGAGTGCCCTCCGCCATCTTTGCTCCAGTGACTGGGAGGTTGGGACAGCCAGGTTCTGAGACAGACAGGCATAATGTCGCTTGGGTCTCGGGCGGCTTGTGTGTGTGCGGCTCCCAGGTGCGGGGCTGATCTGCAGTGACCAGCGCGCCAGCTCTGCTGTGGGACTTCTGCCTGGCAGAGGGACGCCCCCTCCCCCCCCCAGGAGAGATCACACACCCCTGCACAGGGCAGGAGCCTACCAGCCTCCCTTTGGCGACCTCTGCTCCAGGAATCCACTAGGCTGAGCCTTTAGATGTGCAAGGCCTCCCCAATATAAGATCACTTGGGGCAAGGCACATTAGGGCTCCAAAGTCACTCAGGAGCAGGCAGGCCCCAGAAATCGGTGCCAGGGGAATCCTGGTAATCCAGGGGGGGCAGAAATAGCTTTGCAGGCTCACAGGAGGTCCAACCAACAGCCAGTGGCAGCAGGACCAACTAACACCAGAGGTATCCAGATGGCAAAAGGCAAACGTAGGAATGTTACTAACAGAAATCAAAGTAATGTGGGACCATCCGAACCCAACTCTCCAACAGCAGCAAGTCCTGGATACCCCACCACACCCAAAAGACAAGATCTGGATTTAAAATCACTTCTCATGATCCTATTAGAGGATCACAAGAAGGACACAAATAAATCTCATAAAGAGTTACAGGGGACCATGAATCAACGGTTAGAAGCCCTTACAAAGGAAACACAAAAATCGCTTAGAGAAATGCGGGAGAACATGGATCAAAAGATGGAGGCGCACAAGGAGACAACACAAAAATCGCTTAACGAGATGAATCAACGGGTAGATGCACTCACAAAGGAATCACAAAATTTGCATAAAGAAATGCAGAAGAATATGGGTCAACAGATGGATGCCCATAAGGAGGCAACACAAAAATTGCTTAAAGAAATGAATCAACGGTTAGATGCCCTTACAAAGGAAACACGAGAACTGCTTAAAGAAATGCAGGAGACGATGGATCAACAGATGGAATCCCATGAGGAGGAAACACAAAAATCACTCAGAGAAATGCAGGAGAACGTGGGTCATCAGGAAGAAATCATGAAAGAGGTAATGCAAAAATACCTTAAAGAAATACAGGAAAATACAAACAAACAAGTGAAGGATCTCAGCAAATCCATCCAGGAACTAAAAAAGGAAGTAGAAACAACTAAGAAATCACAAAGGGAGACAACTTTGGAGATAGAAAACCTTGGGAAGAAATCAGGAGTCATAGATGCAAACATAAACAATAGAATACAAGAGATGGAAGAAAGAATCTCAGGTGCTGAAGACTCCATAGAAAGCATCGACTCAACAGTCAAAGAAAATGCAAAATGCAAAAAACGTGTAACCCAAAACATCCAGGAAATCCAGGACACAATGAGAAGACCAAACCTAAGGATTATAGGTATAGATGAGAGTGAAGATTTGCAACTTAAAGGGCCAGTAAACATCTTCAACAAAATTATGGAGGAAAACTTCCCTAACTTAAAGAGAGAGATGCCGATGAACGTACAAGAAGCCTACAGAACTCCAAACAGACTGGACCATAACAGAAATACCTCCCGTCACATAATAATCAAAACACCGAATGTTGTAAACAAAGAAAGAATACTAAAAGCAGTAAGAGAAAAGGGCCAAGTAACATACAAAGGAAGACCTATCCGAATCACATCAGACTTCTCACCAGAGACTATGAAAGCCAGAAGATCCTGGGCAGATCTCATGCAGACACTAAGACAGCACAAATGCCAGCCTAGACTACTATACCCAGCAAAACTCTCAATCACCATAGATGGAGAGACCAAGATATTCCATGATAAAACCAAATTTTCACAATATCTTTCCACAAATCCAGCCCTACAACGGATAATAGGTGGAAACCTCCAACACAGGGAGACAAACAACACCCTGGAAAAAATGAGATAATAACCTTCTTGAATCAAACCCAAAAGTAGATAACCACTCAAACATAAAGATAGCGTCAAGAATGGCAGATGGCAATAATCACTATGCCTTAATCTCTCTTAATATCAATGGTCTCAATTCCCCAATTAAAAGACATAGACTAGCAGACTGGATACATAAACAGGGCCCAGCATTTTGCTGCATGCAGGAAACACACCTCAGTGTCAAAGACAAACACTACCTCAGAGTAAAAAGCTGGAAAACAATTTTACAAGCAAATGGCCCCAAGAAACGAGGTGGAGTAGCCATCCTAATATCGGATAAAATTGATTTTCAACCTAAAGTCATCAAAAAAGACACAGAAGGACACTACATACTGATCAAGGGAAAAATCCACCATCAAGAACTCTCAATTCTGAATATCTATGCTCCAAATGCAAGGGCACCCTCATTCGTAAAAGAAACTTTACTAAAACTCAAAGCACACATCGCACCGCACACAATAATAGTGGGTGACTTCAACACCCCGCTCTCTGAAATGGATCGTTCAGGAAAGCAGAAACTAAACAGGGACACAGTGAATCTACTTGAAGCCTTGGACCAAATGGAACTAACTGATATATATAGAACATTTCATCCTAGAGCTAAAGAATACACCTTCTTCTCAGCTCCTCATGGTACCTTCTCCAAAATTGACCATATAATTGGTCACAAATCAGACCTCAACAGATACAAGAAGATAGAAATAATCCCATGCATCCTATCAGATCACTATGGAATAAGGGTGGTCTTCAATGGCAACAAAAACAAAAGAAAACTCACGTACACATGGAGGCTGATCAATGCTCTACTCAATGATAACTTGGTCAAGGTGGAAATAAAGAAAGAAATCAAAGACTTTTTGAAAGTTAATGAAAATGAAGGCACAACATACCCTAATTTATGGGACACAATGAAAGCAGTGCTAAGAGGAAAATTCATAGCCCTGAGTGCCGCCAAAAAGAAACGGGAGACAGCATACACTAACAGCTTAATGGCACACCTGAAAGCCCTGGAACAAAAAGAAGCAAATACACCAAAGAGGAGTAGAAGGCAGGAAATCATCAAACTCAGGGCTGAAATCAATGAAGTAGAAACAAATAAAACCATACAAAGAATCAACAAAATGAGGAGTTGGTACTTTGAGAAAATTAACAAGATAGATAAGCCCTTAGCCAGACTAACCAGAGAGCACAGAGATAGTATCCAAATTAATAAAATCAGAAACGAAAAGGGAGAGATAACAACAGAAACTGAGGAAATTCAAAATATCATCAGATCCTACTACAAAAACCTGTATTCAACACAACTAGAAAATCTTGAGGAAATGGACAATTTCCTTGACAGATACCAAGTACCAAAATTAAATCAGGATCAAATAGACCATCTAAACCGTCCTATAACCCCTGAAGAAATAGAAGTTGTCATTGGAAGTCTTCCAACCAAAAAAAGTACAGGTCCAGATGGTTTTAGTGCAGAATTCTATCAGACCTTCAAAGAAGACCTAACACCAATACTCTTCAAACTGTTCCACAAAATAGAAACAGAAGGAACACTACCCAACTCGTTCTATGAAGCCACAATTACACTAATACCAAAAGCACACAAAGATCCGACAAAGAAAGAGAATCTCAGGCCAATCTCTCTTATGAATATCGATGCAAAAATACTCAATAGAATTCTTGCCAACCGAATCCAAGAACACATCAAAACGATCATTCACCACGATCAAGTAGGCTTCATCCCAGGGATGCAGGGATGGTTCAATATAAGGAAATCCATCAATGTAATCCACTACATAAACAATCTCAAAGAAAAAAACCACATGGTCATCTCATTAGATGCTGAGAAAGCATTTGACAAAATTCAGCATCCTTTCATGCTAAAGGTCTTGGAAAGATCAGGAATTCAAGGCCCATATCTAAACATAGTAAAAGCAATTTACAGCAAACCGGTAGCCAGCATCAATCTAAATGGAGAGAAACTTGAAGCAATCCCACTAAAATCAGGGACTAGACAAGGCTGCCCTCTCTCTCCATATCTTTTCAATATAGTACTTGAAGTTCTAGCTAGAGCAATTAGACAACAAAAAGAGGTCAAAGGGATACAAATTGGAAAGGAAGAAGTCAAACTATCACTATTTGCAGACGATATGATAGTATACATAAGCGACCCAAAGAACTCCACCAGAGAACTCCTACAGCTGATAAACGACTTCAGCAAAGTGGCCGGATATAAAATCAACTCAAGCAAGTCAGAAGCCTTCCTATACTCAAAGGATAAGCAGGCTGAGAAAGAAGTAAGAGAAATAATACCCTTCACGATAGCCACAAACCATATTAAGTATCTTTGCGTGACTCTAACCAAACAAGTGAAAGATCTGTATGACAAGAACTTCAAGTCTCTGAAGAAAGAAATTGAAGAAGACCTCAGAAGATGGAAAAATCTGCCATGCTCATGGATTGGCAGGATTACTATAGTAAAAATGAGCATCTTACCAAAAGTAATACACAGATTCAATGCAATCCCCATCAAAATCCCAACTCAATTCTTCATAGAGTTAGAAAGAGCAATTCAAAAATTCATCTGGAATAACAGAAAACCCAGAATAGCTAAAACTATTCTCAAGAGTAAAAGAACCTCTGGGGGAATCAGTATCCCGGACCTCAAGCTGTACTACAGAGCAATAGTGTTAAAAACTGCATGGTATTGGTACAGTAACAGACATGTAGATCAATGGAACAGAATTGAAGACCCAGAAATGAATCCACACTCCTATGGTCACTTGATCTTTGACAAAGGAGCTAAAACCATCCAGTGGAAAAAAGATAGCCTTTTCAACAAATGGTGCTGGCTCAGCTGGAGGTCAACATGCAGAAGAATGCAAATTGACCCATCCTTATCTCCTTGCACTAAGCTCAATTCTAAGTGGATCAAAGATCTCCACATAAAACCAGACACACTGAAACTAATAGAAGGGAAACTAGGGAAGAACCTTGAACATATGGGCACAGGGGAGAATTTCCTGAACAGAACTCCAATAGCTTATGCTCTAAGATCAAGAATAGACAAATGGGACCTCATTAAATTACAAAGTTTTTGCAAGGCAAAAGACACTGTCAAAAAGACAAAGCGGCAACCAACTAACTGGGAAATGATCTTTACCAACCTTACATCCGACAGAGGGCTAATATCCAAGATATACAAAGAACTCAAGAAGTTAAACGCCAGAGAGGCAAGTAACCCTATTAAAAAATGGGGTACAGAGCTACACAAAGAGTTCTCACCTGAAGAATATCTAATGGCTGAGAAGCACCTAAAGAGATGTTCATCATCCTTAGTCATTAGGGAAATGCAAATCAAAACAACCCTGAGATTCCATCTCACACCAGTCAGAATGGCTAAGATCAAAAACACAGGAGACAGCAGTTGTTGGCGAGGATGTGGAGAAAGAGGAACACTCCTCCACTGCTGGTGGGATTGCAAGCTGGTACAACCACTCTGGAAAGCAGTCTGGCGGTTCCTCAGAAAACTGGGCATGACACTCCTGGAGGATCCTGCTATACCACTCCTGGGCATATACCCAGAGACTTTACCCGCATGCAATAAGGACACATGCTCCACTATATTCATAACAGCCTTATTTATAATAGCCAGAAGCTGGAACGAACCCAGATGTCCCTCAACGGAGGAATGGATTCAGAAGATGTGGTATATCTACACAATGGAATACTACTCTGCAATTAAAAACAATGAATTCACGAAATTCCTAGGCAAATGGTCAGAACTTGAAAATATCATCCTTAGTGAGGTAACCCAATCACAAAAGAACACACATGGTATGCAGTCACTGATAAGGGGATATTGACCCAGAATCTCGGAATACCCTAGACACAATCTGCATATCAATAGATTTCTAAGAAGATGGAAGGAGAGACCCCTGGTCCTGGAAATACTGGATGTAGGGGAACGTCAGGACAGAGTAACGAGAGGGGGTTGAATGGAGAAAAGAGGGAGGGAAGGGGGCTTATGAGACTTTCGGGGAGGGAGGAAACAGGAAAGGGGAAGTGATTTGGAATGTAAATTAAAAAAATAAAATAAAATAATAATAAAAAGAAGAAAGCAGAAAAGAAGTGAGCAGACAAACCTCACATCACACATCTATGATTATTAATGTGTCCGATGGGAATATCACCATACTATACTACGAATTTATACTGTTCGTAAGAAAACTAAGAAAAACTTTAACGTCTATAAGAAAGATGAATAACAAACTAACGGAAAGCTAAACCCTCAAAAGATGCTGCCTCTAGGGACACATAGGACCACAGAGCCCGAGTATGAACACGTGACAGTAACAGTCCTAGACCTGTAGGCATTGCCCTGCCAGGAATTACCAGGGGGCATGGTATAGGCATAGAAATGTTATATTCAGCAACCGAAAATTATATATACGTTTTAGTAAAGAGAAAGGGACAAAGAAACAGCTCGGTCATATAGTGCTTGTCCCTTACAAACATGAGGACCTGAGTTCCCTCTTCAGAACCCATACACAGTGTGGTGGCACTTGCTTGTAATCCCAGCGCAGGGAACAGTGGAGAAAGAAGTGCATCTCTAGGGCTTCTTCATCAGCCAGAGTAGTTGAATTGGTGAGTTCCAATACAGACTAAGAACACAGTGTACATGACATTCTGAGGAGTGACATCCAAAGGTAATGTGTAGTCTCCATATGTATGAGTGTATGAACGAGCATGCACACATTTGTATATACATAAACGAAATAGATAGACTCTGTGGACCCAAACTTAGCTAGTGACTTCTCCAGAGGCAATGTTCCTGAGAGGGAATGGGCGTTTTTAATACTCATTATGCGATATTACCTGGCCTTGACTTCTGGGCCATTTTTGTGTTCGTATTTTAATAGATTAGAGGGAAACAGCTCACATCTTCTTTGTTAATAGTTTTCATAGAACTATTGTTCCACTACTGGCCTTTGGTTCCAGGGTTGGTTAAGATTCGTCTTCTGATTGTGTGAGTTATGATGAGGAACTCAGTGAGACTCCAAGCAGGAGATCCTTGTTGTTAAAAGAGAATGTTTTGATTTTGTTGTAAAGGGAGGGACTCTGAGTCTTTGTTGCTGCCCTGAAAGATGGGCAGATCATGTCATGGATAAATGATGCAGATGCTTTCCTTTTGGAAGGCTTTGTTGCTGAGAATGGAATGTTGAGATCCCTGTCTGGGGATGCTGAGCTATCATAGGGTCTTAAGACCCTAATATTTAAGAAGAGATTGGGCTACATTTTGGAGAGGGGAAGAGTGGTTGTTGCATGAGGTTGGAGGTCAGACTTTGACATCACTCAGAGGTCAAGTGTTCCTTGGTGCTGACAGATAGGTGTTGGTGTAGATGGTAGTGATAGAAAGCCCTATCACAACGCTATCTCCATCTCAGTGGCTTCTTATCTAAAGGATACAAATCATACTGAAAGATTAAGTGAGATCAGTCAAAGACACTGCAGAATTAAAACAAGGAGTATGTTGTGAGCAGCAATAAAGAGTTGTAACCCACAGTGATTAAAGGGGGGAAACATCCTTTGGAGGTTTCAGGACAGGCAGCAGGTATGACAATAGTGACTGAGGAGGAGAAGAAATCCCAGAAGTGTAGAAGTATGGGTTTTATAACCTGACATAAGGACCTCAGATTAAATCCTGTTGTAATCTAGGCTTCTTGTTTTCCTGGAAAGTATAAAACCCTGAACACAGTAACACATTTGTGTTTTACAAGTGGGTTTAGATATACAACTTTATCAAGTCTTACATTGTCATTGGTTAATGTACCTTTTCATACCCAGCTTCAATAGCCTGGTGACATTGCTCATGTAATGCTGATATTTCCTTTGTTCTTCACAAATTTAAACTATGCAATGTGTTCAATTTCCTTGCATCTCATGAATTAAAAGAAATTTGAACTGAGTTTGCCTCTTCTCTTGCTTTCTTATCTGCCAATTTTAATTAAACCCTTTTGGGGGAGGGACAGTATCACATAAACATTCCCACAAAGCATCTCTCTGAAGGTGGGAATATATATATGATCCTCAGGGTATAGCTGTTCCAGGCCACAGACCAGTACTCATATACACACATACATACACACACACTTGCAAACACACACACACACACACACACACACTCACAAAACATTGCATATGTGAACAGGAGTTAATAGAAAGACCTTCACCCACAAAAGTTAGTTGACTAAGGAAATCCTCAAAGATGTGAGATGGTGGAATGTCATAGGTTCCAAGATACATTGTCTTTGGCCATCTTTAGCCTGCTTAGGGCCCACTTATTGCCTTCCTCCTTATGTGACCTAACATTCTTGTGGCTAATAGATATACAACCTAAGAATTTATACTGACCTTCAAGATTTCCCCAACTCAGTACATTTGAGGCCCACGGTTGGAGGCTTGCTATAACCCATCTGCCTGATGCACCCATCTATGTACTTCCAAGGGAATTGATTCATGACTTCCTTGTGTCTTTCTATAAAACGTTCATACAAAGACTGCAAGGTAAAATTGAGGGTAACCTAAATCTGTGGTCACCCTGATAGACTGGCCATGGTCTTTCAAGTTTGTCTACAGAAAAAGTCTCTTTTAGCCATTTGAGGGATGGTTTCCCCCTTTTACACACAGAAGCAACTCTCAGCAGTGTAATAGGAAACATGAAGGACATATCCCATGATTAGTTTTATCAGGGTGCACCCCGAGTAGGGACAAGGGGGAAGATGGGGGACTCGGGCACAGAGCTCATGCAGAACCTTGAAAGGAGCACACTGACGTCAAGGGATGAAGTGAAGCCTCTTAGGGCAGCTTGGGCTAGAGAAGAAATCTCCTTCAGTGTTGGCAGGAGATGTTCGAGGGAGGAAGGACAGCTTCTGATTGCTCCCTAAGTTCCTGCACAATGTTCTGCAGCAAGGGTGAGGGAAAGCCCACACCTAGGCAGGGGAAGGAGTGAGTGAGAGGGCCCTGCAGGCTGAGGCTGAGGGGAGGGATGCTAAGGGAGGTCAGAGGGAGGAGACTGGAAAGAAGTGTCAAGCAGAGGGAGGCTGGTGGCAAAGGAGCCAGAGTTTGAGCAGGGTTTAGTGGGCGGATCTGCTGGGGTCACAGGGCAGGTCTCTCACACCTGAGGATCCTGTCACAGAGCCATGAAGGCTTAGCTATAAGAACTAGAGAATGGGTGCCTGAATCATCACAGGGAGGTGTCACTGAGGATACAGCGAAGTGCCATCAGCAAGACACTGCTCCCAGTGTGAGAATGGGTCCAAAAGAAAAATTGTGTTACACAGGAAATAAGTGTTTTCTGTAAGATAGTCTCAACATCAAATCTAGCCATTTTTTTCTGAATACATCCTGGGGTGAGTTAGAATCCATTATGGCCAAGAGACCACGTTGGTCCCACCCAAAGTACAACCCTGAGCCTGAAAGTTACCACTCTGTTGTGAGACCCAGGCTCTTCACTCTTGCTCAGAAACCATTTCTCCTTTCTGAGCGTCTGTCTTAGTTAGGGTTTTATTGCTGTGAAGGGACCAGTATGACCGGGGCAATTCTTATAAAGGACAACATTAAATTGGCACTGGCTTACAGGTTCAGAGGTCAATCTATTATCATCAAAGTGTGAGCATGGCATTGTGCAGTAGGATCTGAGGGTTCCAACTCTTGTTCAGAAGGCAGCTAGGAGAAGATTGGCTTCCAGGCCTCTAGGATGAGGGTCTTAAAGCCCATTCCCAGAGTGACACACCTATTCCAACAAGACTACACCTCCTACTAGTGCCACTCCCAGAGCGAAGCACATACAAACCATCACAGTCATTCTAAGAGAAGTTTGTTCCTGGACCACCTTGCTGGAATGCATATGAATATTGTTTATGTGGTTTCCCCTACAAGTACTAAAGACATTTCCTTTGTTATGACTCATCCTGCTTGTTAGAGAATGCATGTTGTCTGCGTCCAACCTCTGTACTCTGGACGATCTCTTTTCAAGAGAAGAGATGTCTTATCTGAACCATAGGTGCTTTTGACTTTTCCCATTGTTCCCTGTTCTACCTGGGACCTAGATGACCTGGGAGCAGGTGCCAAAATCATCACTATTGTCTTACCCTTACAATCCTCAGTCACATTAGCCCCCAGGTGTGGACTGTTGAAGGAACAACACACCAGTCTTGAAGAACAGATGGTCCTTTGAAATCCAGTCACGGGAGAACACTGAAACCTTGACCCAAAATTATGAATCTGTGCCCTACATTGTTGTGGATGGTTGTCAGTCACCATGTGATTACTGGGTCTTGAACCAGAGTCCTCTGCCAGAACAAGTGTTCTTAATGACTAAGTCGTCTCTCCAGCTGCATTCAAAGTATGTTGAGAATGAACACAGCAGCAAAGGGGCCATGAACAGAAGATCAGGTATTGAGTCACAGTGACAGAGACTGGGAAATAGCACATTACCATCTAGTGCTGTGTCCTCAACTTTGGTCTCACACAGAATATGCACAGCGCTCAGACACTTCAATAGCAATAAAATGAACTGCTTTCTTCAAATGGACAATGGATTGTAGGCATAAATTTTTGCCGCCTACTTTTAATAAGGGTTCAACTTCTCCTAGCCCATCACTCATCAGAGGTAGTGGGAGAGATAAGTTATTATGATATGAGGAAAATGGACCAGTTCAGCAATAACTCTTTGTGGAAGAGCTTATCTTCTTTGGCTATAGTTCACTCCTGCAGCAAACACTAAATACAACTCAGCAGCTGCAGATCAGTTCTTTAGGCAGGCAGAAACCACACAAAAACAAGCAGCCATAGTCCAGTCCTTTAGGAAGGCAGACACCAGGCATGAACCAGCGCTGTAGTTCAATCCTGAAGAAGCCAGACAGTTGGCCAGCAGCTCTTACAGCAACACCCAGAGGGCCCTCTGATGATGAGATTTGTTGCAGATTAACTGTTGTCTTCTGTTTTATTTTTATGGTAACCCTTTGCTCAACCCTAGGACTGATGAAACCTAATAACTATAAGCCAAAGACTTACTGTGGAGGTTATCTGATACTAAACTAGGCAGAGTCATTCACAACTGATCTATAGCATGATGATTATTTTCAACCTCCACAAATTGTTACTGACCTTTGTAACTTATGGCCAGAACTAGGTACCAAGCCTCAAGATAATCAAGTATATCTTTCTTTACCTTATGCTTTCATGGCTGGACCACATATACCTGAACATAAAGATACTAGGTGCAGGGCTGACAGTGTAGCAGAATCTCTGCTCTTAGGACAGGATCAATTTTATGCATGTCCAGCAGAGACAGGGTCCTCGTGCACTCAATTTCCTGCTAATCACAATTGCTATCATAGGGGATGTGAGACCTGGGTTCCAGAATAGAAAGTGGATTGTGACCCTTATATTGATATAAGGCTTACTCACAATTCAGAATGTAAGATTCCTAAGACTTGTAATCCATTGGTTATAACTCTCAAATCTTGGGATGCTATTCCTCCCTATGCTGACTTAGAGGTTGGATGTACTGGGCAAGTTCAGAGCTTATGTGACAGGACCAGACCCTGAAATGTCTTTTACAATCCAGTGACAGGCGAAACCTGAGCTCTACACCCAATGGGTCCTCTGGCACAAGTCCTAAAATGAAGCTCTGTGACAAAAGTAAGTACACCCACCAGGTGTTTTTTCAAAACACACCATATTCTCAGACTGTGCTCCCTCCTTTTGAGATCCCTGAGCCCCCTTTGTTACATGGAGTCCCTATAGTAAACACTATAGGAGCCACTTTCAAGTTTTTCAATGCTTCTAGGCCAAATATGACTAAAGATTGTTGGTTTTGTTTGAACCACAGGCCTCATTATTATGTAGGAATAGCTACTATTGACCCTAAGCCCTTCTAACTCCTTAAGGTAGTCTCCCTAAATGATAATTCTTCCTGTTCTTTGGAGATGTCGATCTCCCTGGGAGACATACAGGGAAATGAAACTTGTTTTCGTTCTCAAGAATATCCATTGCTAATGTCTCTCTATTCAGTTATGTGTGCCATACTGTTGACACTTATGTGGTAAAACTGTCCAATTCTCTTTCTCTCTCTCCCAATTGGGTGTATCCTATCTCTGACTCATTCTGTCCAAACGTTCTCTGATTCATCATTTTGTCTGCCTCTCAATTAAACCTCACTTTCAAACATGGCTTCTTCCTTCTAAAAACTAACCTTACCTTCATTGTTAGAATTAAAGGAGTGTACTAAGGGAGTGTCTACATTCCAGCCAAATCATTCTGTAACCCAGAGTGTCTCTGCATTCTGACTGAATCATGTCTTTGGATGTGATCCCTTACCAGAGCAGCCATGTTGCTGGATTAAAATCTCTCTACAGATGCTATTGCCTCCAAGAAAAGGACAAGTTTTTCCATCGACCCCACAGTGGATCTCAGCACAACTGTCTAGGTGTAGAACAAGTCACATTAATGAGGTTGTGGCAGTGGGTGAGCATTTGACAAACACTGGGAAGGGAAGAGATCCTTTAGTATCTAAAGTGGCTCTCAATCTTTCTGTTAGGGATTTGGTTTAACCCTTGTATTATGTTAATTAGGTTTCCAAAATTGCATGAGAATTCCACATTCTCTACCCCCAGTTAGTTAAATAAAGTTGTTGCCAGCAGCTAATGACTGGGCAGAGAGACAGAGGCCAGACTTTAGGATTTGTAGGTAAGAGGACTGAGAAAAGGAGTTAGAACCACCATGCTGGAAAGGCAGAACGATCAGGCCTGAGAAGTGCAGGGCAGAGAGACAGCTCACATGTAAGAGTCAGGGATCATGGCCCAGGGGTGCTGGCATGCTTGGGTTCAGGGTGCCCAGGAAGGAATATAGGTTTTAGTAAATAATACTTCAGGAATATCAGAGGGGAGAGTGTACTAAACACATGGAGGTTTGGGAGTGGCCCACCACTGAGCTGCTTAGGGGATACTAAGTATTAATGTGTGTGTGTGTGTGTGTGTGTGTGTGTGTGTGTGTGTGTGTGTATCATTTGGGAATCCAGAACATTGAGGCAAGTAGCAAAGGAATTCATGCTGCCCTTGCCAGCGAGGTTAGAGTGGATTAATCACATAATGCAACACCTTCGCAGTCTTGCAGCCCTTTAATAAATCTCTTATGCTATGGTGACCCCATAACTGTAACTTTGCTACTGTTATGAATTGTAATGTAAACATCTGTGTCTTCTGATGGCCCTCGGTGACCCCTGTGAAAGGATCATTTGATCCTAAAGGAGTCTTAACCCACAGGTTGAAAACCTTTGCTTTAGATCAAAACCAAACACCAGTCAGGATATGTGAGGTGTTTATGTGTGTGTGTGTGTGTGTGTGTGTGTGTGTGTGTGTGTATGAGAGAGAGAGAGAGAGAGAGAGAGAGTCATAATATTTCTTTGGATTGTGTTATAATTAGGATGTAAAATGTCCCAAACACAGTCATGTATTTGAACTGTGCTCCTTAGTTGAGACCAATGTTTTGAGAAGTCATGGTACTTCTAGGAATTGGGGCTAGCTGGAGGAAGTGGGTTGCTGGAGACTGGGTTTTGAGGTTTATGTCTTATTCCACTTCTAACTAGGCTGATTTTCGTTCTTTCTATGTATTCTGATCTACCCAGATATGAGCAAACTCCTGAGACACAAGTCACTCTTGTCACCATCTCTTCCCCCATCAAATTGGCAAGAGCCAAAATGGATCTGTTCTCCTTAAAGTTGCTTTAGCCAAGGATTTTATCACAGTTATAAGGAAAGCCACTAATAGAGACTGGTTAAGTTACCATAATCTCTCAAAGTTGATCTATATTCACATATCAGAACTTCCTTTTATAAAAGAATAAATGATATTCCCTTGTGTGTTATACCACATACTGGTTATGGTGAATATTGCTGCCAAGAAAATAGGTGTGTTATGAACTCTTCAGCATCCTGTTTCAGATTCTTTTGGATATATACTTAGCAGTGGGATTATTATTTGGAATTCAGCTTTTAAGATTTTAAAGAACCATCCACTTCCCTACCAGTAACACAATTAGAAAATGCCATTCACAATGCCATTCATGGGGAGAAAGCCTTTCATCTCAGCAACTGGGAGTTCAAGGACAGTCTGGACAACAAAGTGGGTTCCAGGTCAGACAAGGCTACCGAGTGAGACCCGTCTCTAACAGAAATTCACCAACAGGGCATGAGAGCTATCATTTTCCAAATCCTCATGGATACGTATTCTATAGCAGCCACCCTAGCACATATGAAGTACATACCTCACTGTGATCTCGATTTACATGTTCTAGTGCTAAGTATTGTTGAATATGCTTGCTTTTGTTTTTTGTTTTTGTACCTAACACATTTATTTCTCTCAATCAGAAGGTGGGTATTTTTGTGAGTGGATAAATATTGTTACAGATAGACCATACAGGACACTATGTACAGCAAGGCTCTAAGAACAGTGGTGTAGTCAAATCAGGCCAGCACTCAAGCAAAGGTGGAACCCTTCCAGACCACATTGGTGGCGTTCATGCCATAATAGTTGATGTCCAGTGTTGTGCAGGCAGCAGAGGGTATAGGAGTCACTAAAAGTTATGACCTAGTCTGGGTCCACATGCACTGCACTGGCATGCCAGTAGCATAGGCCAGCTGCTGATGCACTCTGAGAGAAGTCCCAGCATGGAGGTGTAGGGCACATTGATGTTCATGGTGACCACCAGCATAGTGCAAAGGGACTGTGCCCACAGGACTAGAGGACAGTGCAACACTTGAAGTGGCCCAAGCCAGGACCTTGAATATGTGTTTGTATGCTTATTGGCTATTTGCATATCATCTTAAGATAAATGTCTTTCTCATGTTTTGGTTGTATTATTTATTTTATGTTGTTTACTTGATGTATCATGAGATAAAGATATTTGATAATGGCAAAGGGATCAGTTTAACAGGAACATATGACAGTCATTAAGTGTAACAGGGCCCTAGGCATTAGTTGGACCTCAGGTCCTAGCAAAAGTGACGGAATTATGGAAGTTCTATTCAGGCTGTAAAATTCAGTCTGTATAGAGCACTACCTGGCAAAATAAAACAAAGGACTAATTCATCGAAGTCCATATTTATGGCAAAGTCTTTCTCTCTTTTGTAGTTCTGCTTCTAGCTGTTTTTATTATGTGAAGTATGCCAACCCAGAACATAGGTATTGTGCTTAAAACTCACTTCGAGAAAGACTCCAGGCTACACTGGGATCCCGAACACTCAGTGTAGACATTGACCAGCTAATAAAGACTTTCTATCGGCTTAAACCCATATCTGAGAAGTCTTCTCTGGAGAATACCCCACAGCAATATGTTTCTATTCATTTAACACCAGAGCTCCCAATTGAAGCAAATGTTTGTAACTGGAGTGAGAAATTCTCACCTACACAGTAAGTAGAGGAGATTCTAAGCCCTCTCATTCATTATTTTTATTTAGTTAGATTTGTCTGTTTTTGAGACAGTTCAAGGCTGGGCTTGAACTTATAGAAATCCACTCATAATATTCCGTGTATACGCAGAACAAATGCCAGGTTAGACCTGGACCTAAATGATGTATGTTTAAATACAGTTAAGATTAAAACTGTATAAATTATCTTCTCCAGTGAAAAGAGACAAAACCAGAAATTAGTAAACAGAATGAAAAAAAAACATGAATATCAAAATTAGCAACACAGGTTTTTTGTGTGTTTTGTTTTTTCAAGACAAGGTTTCTCTGTGTAGTCCTGGCTATTCTGGAACTAGTTTGATAGACCAGCCTGGCCTTGAACGCATAGCCATCATTCTATCTCAGCCTCCCAAGTGCCAGGCTACTCTGGAACTCCATCTATAGACCACACTGACCTCTAAGGCAGACACCCTCCTGCTCCTGCCTTTGGAATGCTTGGATCCCTGCACATGCCATCACATCCAGCTAACAACACATTTCTAATGGATACATAAAAAAAGGAGAAGGTGGGCACGGTGGCATACATCATTAGTTGCAGCATGAACTAGGCATTGCACTGACAGTAAGATAAGTAAAGTAAGATAATTGCAAGGGAATTCTGAAAGTTTCAGATAAAAACTGTCTAATGTAGACATGCACCCATTTGCAAAAACATGAACATCTGTAAAGCAATCATGTGAAGAAAGTTTTAATGGACTACTTAGTACATATCACACAGACTAATCTATAATAGTAATATTTATAAAATATCACTTCATGTTGCAACCATTTCTATCATATATAGTCATTTAAAATAACATATATACATATACACATATGTATGTATATATACATATATATGCACACACACACACACACACACACATATATATATATGTATATGTTCTGTAGATGATTGCCTACTACAGGCTCCTCCTAGTCTGTCTCATAGATAATGATGAGTTATATACACAGGAGTAAACCTTCACCATCCCACTAAGGAGATCTGGTTATCCTGTTTCCTGTGCTTGGTATGGGTGCATAACTATGTTTTTGTTCCAAATCTCTAATTCAAGTAATTCCATGTGAAGAGCAAGTTCCCACTAGGAAGCACCAAGAGAAGCAGCTGATGATAAGAAGGGACCCAAAGTAACCGGCACAGAGTGGAAAGGTGTTGACACACTATGTGGGCAGCATGATGACTCATGTGCTTGAGGATGACGGAAGGGGCGGTGGCTCCACCAGATGAGTTCATATGACTTTCCCTGGAGCACTTCACCCTACATCAAGGAAACACACCTTATGAAGGGTCTGAGGACAGCCTGGGTCAGTTCCCTGGGTGACCTGTACCAGTCATCAGCATCCTCAACCCCTCTCTCTGAGGGTCATTCATTCCCTCCTCCCATCACTCCTGGGCTCTGCATCCCTGGAGTCTGTACTGTCTTCTTCCCTCCACCCCACATTCCAGAGTCAGTCCCAGGCCCTGTTGTAACACATGGAGGTTCAGGTTGATGAACTGATGACTGACTCTGCTCGCTGACTCAGGACTTAAGCAAGGGGCTGGAGGAGCCCGGAGGATCCCTATCCAGAGAGGGGTCTGGGTCCTGGTTGTCTAAGCCTTGAGTAGGGTTCCATCATCTTTCTCCCTTCATTCTAAAACTCCCAGCATCTGAGAGTGGCACACAGCTATGGGTGTGACTGTCCCTGCTTCACCTTATCCATCAGGGAGCAATGGACTCCAGCAGCAGCTCAGTGCCACCTGTTTCCAGAGGGAACACTGCTCCAGCTGCAGCTGCTGCTCTGTTTCTGTGTTATGTTTATGAGTGTCACCCTGCACGTCTGCAAGGGGGCTATATGAATGATGTCAGTCTCTGGAGAAGAAGGGGCTGGACCTTCTGGACCTGGAGTGGTTGTGAGCTGCCATTTGAGTGTTTGGAGTAAAATATTGGTCAGCAAGTGATCTTGCCACTGTAATATCTCCTTCTTTTTCATCTTCTTTATCTTTTTCAGTGAGATAGAATCCACTTCCCTCTACACATTAAGAAGAACTACCACTCCTGGGCATATACCCAGAGGCTTTACCTGCATGCAATAAGGACACATGCTCCACTATGTTCATAGCAGCCTTATTTATAATAGCCAGAAGCTGGAAAGAACCCAGATGTCCCTCAACGGAGGAATGGATTCAGAAGATATGGTGTATTTACACAATGGAATACTACTCTGCAATTAAAAACAATGAATTCACAAAATTCCTAGGCAAATGGTCAGAGCTGGAACATATCCTCCTTAGTGAGGTAACTCAATCACAAAAGAACACACATGGTATGCAGTCACTGATAAGGGGATATTAACCCAGAATCTCGGAATACCCAAGACACAATTCACATATCAATAGATTTCCAAGAAGATGGAAGGAGAGACCCATGGTCCTGGAAAGACTGGATGTAGGGTAATGCCAGGACAGAGAAGCAAAGGGGGTTGAATGGGGAACAGAGGGAGGGAAAGGGGCTTATGGGACTTTCGGGGAGGGAGGAAATGGGAAAGGGTAAATCATTTGGAATGTAAATAAAAAAAACAGGAAAAAAAAAAGAAGAACAACATTGTGTCTGCAGCATGGGATGTTCCTACGTAGGAATTTGCTCTGACCAGGCACCTGCTGTGTGCCCTTGGCATTGCCCCTGCTCTGTGACAAATTCCTCTCCTCTCCAGGCTGAGCATGCACAAGCCATTGCTAGCAGGTGACATGAATTCTGGATCTCCTGCTTCCTGTCTCAGTAAGAATCTGCAGCTGATGGACAAGAGCAGGACTCCTGGAACTCACTCACTCCTGCTTCCTCAGTCCTCACCCATCTGTCCCTTACTCCACTTCCAACATTGTGCCCAGTACCTGTCATTGTCAAGGATTCTCCTCAGAAAACATGCAAGAGGAAGCAACTGAGCATTATCAGCAGGACAGAGGGGTTGGACATGCATGACCTGGATGGAGGCTGGTCCACATGTGCAGTAGTGGTTGGCAAGGCTAAAATGAAAACACAAGTTGAGTCTTTTAATAGACTTAAATCTGAGCAAATCTCACCTCCACTTCTGGGTCCTCAGGAAATTCCATACCACACAGGGTTTCAACCACTTTGCTGTGCAGTAGCTATTTGTGTGGGTCCTGAGTTGGAAGGGACAGAGGATATCCCTGACCTCAAAAGACTCATGTAACTATGGTAAGGGAGTAGGGTAATGATGGGGCCTCATCTCTCCTGTTGGCAGAAAAGGAGATGACCTGTGACAGGGAAGAAGGGAAGAAGAGAGATTGGTTGAGAAGGACCAGTGTGAACACAGTGAGACATGAGAGGATGAGGAGGGAAATGAGAGATAGAAAGAATGGCTTAACCCAAAGACTCATGGGGAATAGATCACACACACATATGCACACACACACACACAGATACATAAGTGGACACACATGATCATGCACATGCAAACACACACACACACACACACACACACACACACACACACACACACACACACACACGGACACATTCCACATCAGCAGAAAGTTTTGTCCTGTCTTTCCAATTACCTGTAGGCTCCAGGTTTTCTTTACAGTGCAGCATAGATGTCTTAAATTTGTTCCTGAATTCCCCCGTGAGGTCCTGTTTAAGAAGTCATTTAGATTTCTGATTTTCTTCAACATTTTATCTGTCCAGATGGTTCCAGAATAGACGTGAAGCCATTCCTTAGTGTCACCATGGAACATGTTGCTTCCATTGAGGTTTACCTTCCAAGATCCCTTTAAATGTCCATCTTCTGCATACAAGCCACACACAACGGACTGCAGAGTGAGGGGCTCTGTGCCCATTGGAAAGAGATCAGTCTCTGGTGTTGATTAATCCTGTCTGCCTACCCTCCTTTTCTTCCCATCCTTACGTGGCTTCACCCTCCACATTTTGCCCTTGATGTTGGACCTCTTAGGTGTTTGTTCATGAAAACAATGAATGTCCCTAACCTGTTACAAATCCTTTTCTTTGCTTCAGGGGGCATCTGCTATGCTCTTTTACTAATTTTGTAGCAGTGGGGATGGATCCTAGGGCCTCATGCGTGCTAGGCAAGAACTCTACCACTGAGCTACGTCCCCAGCTCTATGGGGCCATTTGAAACTTACCTGTGATTGTCTTATTCTCCCTGCGAATTTGATACAGCACATCTTGGAAGTGATCAACTTGACCTTTTAGACTGTGAAGCTGTTTTTCACAGCTCTCTGTGGCATTGAGTCTGTTTCCAAGAGCATCAGTGACATGACATTTGGTATTTCTGTTCG
Organism: Tokudaia tokunoshimensis; assembly: GCA_036184795.1. Lineage (NCBI taxonomy): Eukaryota > Metazoa > Chordata > Mammalia > Rodentia > Muridae > Tokudaia > Tokudaia tokunoshimensis. The sequence continues at coordinate 72,738,791 of BTHU01000006.1, read as the reverse complement.
GAAGGAAAGGCTCTGTGTTCACTTTACCTTGGACTTCGTAGCTCCACCGTCTAGACATTGAGTAGCTAACACTGAAACTGCAGCAGAGAGTAGCAGCCTCTGTGGAAGAAACATGCAGTGGAGTTAGGGGTGGGTAACAAGGGACTCAGAGATGTTCTCTCTTTGGGCCCCTTCTGGAAAAGTGACTTAAGGGGATGGGGACAGGAGGGAATCCCTGACCAGTCTTCACTGTGCTAAGTAAATCATGCTCATTCTCTCCTGCCCTCCATCAGGACAATCTACCTGTCTGTGATGATATGACCTTGTTAGCCATGGGCACTGTCAGTCATGGCAGAAAAGTTCAGGATGTCTTTTCTAATCTATTCACTCTGGAGAGTCCCGAAGCTGCCCATGTAGATTGTGTGAGGATGCTGGGTCACAGTGGAGCAGGGCAGGGGTGTTACTGAAGTTGCATGGAGACAGTTTTTCTGATCTGTGCTCTCACATCACATATAGAATTGAACATCTATAACAAGTTTTAACTGTCAGTGTGATCCATCCTACAATCTCCTAAGAAATGAGTCTCTAAGTATGAGACTGTTTTGATGGTGAATGATATAAGAATGCCTGTCTTAATGCTGATATTATCACTCTCTGGTCAAGTGGTCTCTGGATGGATAGGAAATCTAGCTATTGATGAACTAGTGATCCATATGGCAGCTACCATCCTTTTCTGGTCCCTGCTATGCCTCTGCAGCTGGGAAGCAAGTTCCTTGTCCATAGACAATGCTGTATGGAATAGCAAGTAAGCCTGCCTCTGAGATCCTGTCCTGACTTCCCTCCATGGCAGACTACAACTTCAAAGAAGACTCATCAATCAGTTTCTCCCTTAAGTTCCCTTTGAGAAGAGTGTCTTATCACAGCAACAGAAGGTTTGATTCTCTCTTTCACATCTTGGCTCACCACTCCCTGCAACTTCACTTATAGGGAATCTCATATCCTCTTTTGGCCTTAAGGGCACCAGGCACATAAGTGCTGCACATACATACATATACATACAATAAATCCCAAAGACATTTTAAATTGACTTCCTAAGAGAGCAGATCCCCAAAACAGGGACCACTCATCTCCACAGCAGATGTAGCCTTTCTCTCCGTATCAATTCATTACTGGGCTGCCACTCAGGAATGAACCCTTAGAGGCTATTGTGAATGTCCAGGGTGGTGGTTTGAATGACCTTGTCCTCTATACAGTAAGATGCTTGCCCCAGTTACTGGCAGTTGTATGGATAATGTTATGGGGTGAGGCTTGCTAAGGGATGTATGTCACTGGGGTGCCACTTCGAAAGCCATTCCCATCAGTTCATATCTGGACCTTGCTTAGTGTTTAAGATGTGGGCTCCCAGCTGGGCATGGTATCATGACTCTCATCCTAGTCCTTCAGAGGTGAAGTCAGATGGTTCTTTATGAGTTTGAGGCCAGTCTGTCCTACATAGTGAGTTCTGGGACAGCAAGACTGGCCCACATAGTGAGTTCGAGGACTATAAAGTGAAAATTTGTCTCCAAAACCAACCAAACCAAAAATATGTGGAGCCTCAACTTACTGCTCCAGCCACCGTGCCTTGCTGCTGCCATGCTCCCCTGCCACATGTGAGGTGATATTGTCTTTGTGAATTGTAAGTCTCCCCAAACTCTTCCTTTTGTATGTAACCATGGTCATGTGTTTTATCACTTCAGTAGAAAGTTACCAACACTGTTATCATATAAGTACTGGAGTGTTTGCAGGCCTGACCATCTAGGCTACACATACTACACTCTGTTCTTGTTGGTCAAAAACAGCTGGAGAGGAGCCATCTGTGAAAAGCAAGGCTGCACCTGCCTCACTGGACGTATGACCCAGGACAACCTGTCAGCCTGAGGTGTCAGTGTGAGGAAATGTCCCTGGGTGGAATTCATGGTAATCCCTAATTGGAGAATTGCCTTGTTTGGGCAGAAGCTGGCCTGACCCTCCTGCAGGAGAGAAAATGCACTCCATTTCAAAGTGTTTCCTGACATCATACTGAACTCTGGGAGAGCACAGTCTCTGGTTGTAGGCTATCAGGAAAGGCATCAGCCCTCAGGGCAACCTCATGAGATAAGCTCTATCTCATTAGGATATGAGGTGGACAAGTCAGATTAGATATCCAGAAATGTGGCATTGTTGCCGGAACATAACAAGTCACTTGTGTGTTGAGAGCTCCTATCAGGAAGAGACAGGATGCTTGACGACCAGAGCTTCTCTTGTTCCTCAGATAACTATAAATCTTATCTCATCTATAGGGAGTGACTGAGGTCAGTTCACAAGTAAGCTGCCACCTCTCCCTCAGGGAGCACTTCAGGCTTCAAGAGAGTCTTCTATGTTCCACAGAAGCCTAAGAATACATTGGACAGCAATGGAGAGATAAAGAGGTCTTAAACCCAGGACCTCCTCCTGTCATTTCTAGCTGACCCAGAAGTCATAGGCAGCATAGAACCAACTATTGTCGGAGTCCTCTTGAAGACACTCTGGGGGGGATGGGCACCATTACTGGTCCATGGGAAACACCCTGATCTGGGTTAGAGGACAAATCTGTTGCTCAGTTATCAGCTTGTTGCCCTCTGGTGCTGTCACACCAAATGCAGAATTGAGTAGTTGATGCAGAGAGATATCTACAAAGCTTGTGTGATTGCAATAAAAATTTAGTGTCTTCCATTTACAAAAATAAAAAAAAAAGAACCCATTCTTACCTAATGACGACCATTATCTGATGCCATCTAGCCAAGAGGTAGACTACATGGGACTGGGAGCAAGGACAGATGCTCCCATAGGTCCCCACCTAGTGCCATTACCAGGGTCCTCCATAGAGGACAAGGTTTTCCAGCCCCGATTAGCTGAGGTGTCTTCAGACATGAGCACAGATATGTCCTCTGGTGAACGAGGGTCTAAAAGACATTCTGTGGATGGGAAGTGGGGAAGGCTGGATGGGCAGGGAAGGGAGCTGAGCAGGCTGGTGGCCGAGGAGCCACGTGGGCATTGAGGCCGAGCCTGGTGTCACACACATGTAATCCCAGTTATTGGTACCAAAGGAGAGAAGGGACTGTTTCCGATTCTAGTGTGGTGATAGTGTGAAGCACTGTTTTATTCAAACAATATAAAAACAGAACAAAAGAAGAGGGTAAAAAAGAAAAAATAGTGAGACAGGAGAGTGGTTGAGGCTGCCTTGTTCTGGGAAGCATTTCTTGTGATCTGCTGGAGAGGTGGGAAAGAAAAGGTAAAGAGGTCTCTGAATGGTGGAGGTCTTTGAGCACTCCCTGGGGAAGGCCATTTTCAGAGCATAGCCTGCCTTAGTTCCAGGAAGCCTCCTGATAGCCTTGCACTGTACCCAGCACATCCTGTCCTGGTGCCTGTGGTTTAGACTTCCTAAGGATCCCAGTGATGCTGAGGCCATTACCAGGTGCTCCCTTCTGCCCCCTGCTTTCTTCATTCATTTAGCCACTGCTCATCCCCCTTCACACTATAACTTTTCCCTTGATGTCCTCATTCCACTGAAGCCTGGATGATGTAAAGTCAGCGAGAGCCAGAGTTCCCAGCCACTGTGGTGGGGAAGGGAAGAAGGGAAGCTCAGGAGCTTCTGGTAGCCCAGAACTGGAAACTTCCTGACTGGAGCCTGGTCCTGGTTCTGGCCCCAACCCTCTCCATGGAGACCCTGGGAACTCACCAGCCTGCCACATGGGGCTCAGCCTGCAGCTCAGTAGAATTAAAAGCCATGGAATCCGGGGAAGATTGCACTTGGTGGTGGGTCCCTTTTCTATGGTCCTTCCTGAGACTTGGCTGCCTATGGTGTGACCAGAGCTGTGGAGAGAATGGGGATTCCTCAGTACCACCCTGCAGAGGACCCGGTGCAGAGAATCACAAAAGTTCCAGGCACCTGGGCTGTGAATTCAGCACTTTCTGTGCTTGAGCCTGGTTGGCTCCTAGTCTACATTTTTCTACTTGTCTCTGGGGATACCTCCAGGACCTCGGGGCTCTGGGCCTCCCTCCCACGGACCCAGGTCCCTGTCATGTGATGGTGGTTGTGTCTGGAGAACTTGACTATGAACTGAGCTGTGAGGAAAATGTAGTCCCTCCAGGACTCCCAAGTCCCGCTGCATCATGGTCCCTTCATCTCACTCACCAGCAGCTGACTGGAAACAGAGGCAGGAAACACCATGATCAAGTCTGTGCCTTCCGCGGGAGTCTAGGCAGACTTCAGCTTGAATCAGACAATTTTTTTTATCAGTTTAACTCTGCCCAGTGACAGGCCCATGGCCAGCTGTGAATCACTTAGAGACTGTCATCACTTCCTGTCCTCACCAAAGTAAGTGCCCCTGACTCTTTGTTCTAGCAATCCCCCCACCCCCACCCATGTTTCTCCTCTAGCTACAGAAATACCATCAGTCTCCCTCAGACATCCAGACAGATCTTTCTCACTTCCTCTATCTCTTTACTTTCCATAAAACACTCCTTTGTCCCTTCAGGTCCCTTCCCCATGGTCCCCTGGTGCATGCTCAAGTTCTTTCTTATCCTACCGCTTGCTCCTGAAGCCCCTCCCCAGTGATTCATAGTCACTGCCCCCTCCCCCTCCCCCTCCCCCCTCCAGTACCACCTCCATTTCCCTACTATCTTGCAGGGAAGGAAGGCTTTATCCCTTAGCTCTGTGACTGAAACTTAAGACCTTGTGGGAAGTTCTGCAATCAAACTTTTTTCCAGTTAAAGGCAGCTTCTGGGGCCTGAAGAGATGCTCAGAGGTTAAGAGCACCCTCTACTCTTGGAAAACCCAGGTTGGGTTCCCAGAACTCACATAGCTGATGTCATCTCCATGGTTGTCTCTTCGTTTGTTTTTTTTTCTCAAGACAGAGTTTCTCTGTATAGTCCTGGCTGTACTCACATGGTACACACACACACACACACACACACACACACACACACACACACACACCAGAGAAAGAGAGAGAGAGACTCATACACGTGAGACAAAAATGAATGAAACCTTTTTTTTTTCTGTTTTAGGTCAAGCTTCTGCATCAGAAATGTCTAGATCTTTGACAGAACATGTGTGAAGCACTTTTTTTGAGTGTGCTTTTACAAATGAACTGTATGTTTGTAAAAGGGTGCTTGCATGCCTAAGTGTGTATGTGTATGTGTGTGTGCGAGTGTGTGTGTGTGTGTGTGTGTGTGTGTGTGTATGTGCTTACAGGTCAGAGATTAACCTTGTGTGTGGATCCACAGGTTCCTTGCAGCTTGCTTCAGGACACAGGGTCTTTCACTAGCCCCCTTGATGAGAGAGACCTTGGGCATCCCACGGAAGCATCCTCAGTACTCCCAAGGGAAGCTGCCTTGTGGGAAAGACCCCCAACTCATTCCAGCAAAGGGAAAACTAGGAGAGGAAAACCAGAGAAGCCATGAGACTTTACCCTAATCTCTACAAACCCTAAACACCTCAGACTCGCAGGGTTGTTTGTGCTCAGTCCTCTCAGGAAGAGCTTCTTCATTGGGCAGCACCTTCACAAGGCCATGACCTGTACAGAAGCCTTAAAGATACACAAAGGAGTAAGTTAATGCATATATCCTATTTTTAAAGCCTGTAAATTCAGAACTATATACTTTGCTTGGTTCTCCTTGTATAAAGGATGATCTGATAGGATATAGTGTGTGGTCAGACCTGGAAAAGTGGGCACGAATGAAAGAAAAATAAAAGAATTAGGCTGTGTTTGTTTGGATGAGAATGGCCTCCATAGGTTCATGGGTTTCAATGCTGGGTCCCTAGGATGTGGAAATGTCTGGGAAAGATTGGGTGGTGTGGCCTTTTTAGTGAATGCGTATCCTTATTGATGGTGGTGTGGCCTTCTTGGAGAAGTGTGTCATCAGTAGTGGTCTTTGAGATTCCTAAAGCCCACTGCAGACCCAATCTAACACTCACAATAAAACAGTAACTAAGACAGAAGACAATATCCCACATTGCTTCTCCACACATGCACAGACACATTAACACATATATAAACCTATACATACAAATGTACACCAAACACATACACACACACACACATACACACACACACATGCATATACTCATAAACACAGAGGAAAGAAGTACTCATACTCACTTAATATTTAAACAGGGTTCAACATCCTTTGGGATCAGAGAAACACAAAATTAAACAACCTTGATTTCCCATCTCACCATAGTCAGAATGCCTATCACCAAATAACAAAAAATTTGGCCTGGAATGCTGACTCCAGGATTAAGAGCACTGGCTGCTCTTCCAGAACACCGAGGTTGGATATATAGCACCAACATGGCAGCTTGTCACCAACTATAACTCCAGTCCCAGGGGATCAGATGCCCTTCTCTGGCCTGTGAGGACACTGCATGCATGTGGAACATAGACATACAATTAGCCAAGAATCAGGAAGGCTCAGGTCCACTCTCAGGGGAAGGCCATGGGACATGGACAGATGCTGAGCAGCTGGACTCTGTGGCTCTGGGGTCCCCACTCCTACCACTCCTCAGGGTCCCTTGCCCCCTTGCATTGGCTACATCCTCAGAGACCTTCAGCAGCTGAAGCAAGGCAGAAAATCAAGGAATAAAATTGGTCATTCGGGCCCTGTGTATCAGTCACTTCTCTAGAGTCAGAGAGGAAGTATCAGTGAGTAATTAGTGGTGTTTCTCAATATTCTCCCAGGCCCTGTCTTAAGTCACCAACCTTGGCTGCCCTCACCTCCCAGTTCACTGTTGTTCCCCCTCCACTTCCTGTCTAGTCCTGCCCCTGCTGTCTCAAGCCCCCACCAAGGTCCTTGCTGTCTTTTTATCCCTAGCTCAGGGCCCTCTGCCCCTCTCCTGTCAACCCTCAACCTCTCACTTCTTTCTTCCCCCCCTTCTTTATCTTCCCCACCCAAGCTCTGGCCCCCAATGCCCTCCTCTCTTCCAGCCCATCTTTCCCCATCCTCAGGACCAACTCTCCCTACTCTCTCTCCTCTCCAGTTCCCTTATGAACTCCTGACTCCCCTCCTCCATGCACACACTCTGCTTCCATCCTTATTTCTCTTCCCATTGTATCCCTTTCTCAAGTTCCCTCTTAACTATTCCAGTCTCCTAATGCCCAACTGCCTTGTCCCTCTGTACCATGCCTACAGAAATGTAAATATTCACACTACTAATCCCAGGACTGAAGAGAGAGAGGGAGGAAGATCTCTGTGCATTTAAGTATAGCTAGGTCTAAGAGTGGAATTTCAGTTCAGCCTGGGCTACACATTGAGACTCTGTAATAAAACAGTTAAACCTCAAGCAAAACAAAAACGATAGATAGATAGATAGATAGATAGATAGATAGATAGATAGATAGATGATAGATAGATAGATAGATAGATAGATAGATAGATAGATAGATAGATAAGATAGATAGATAGATGATAGATAGATAGATAGATAGATAGATAGATAGATAGATAGATAGATAGATAGATAGAGGAAGAAAGGGAGGAAGGAAGGAAGGAAGGAAGGAAGGAAGGAGAAATGTGATATTCTAAAGAGATACTCTTTTCTCTCAATCTGACTATGGAAACAGTGGTCCCCAAAGAGATGGGAATTACGCTAGAATTGCCTGCTAGGAGAAGGAAAGGCTCCAGCCAGAGGGGAAAGATGTCTCCAGGGAAAAAAAACTCACACAGTTCTAGAGTATGTGAGACCTTATAGAGGCTGACACTAAAGACTGTCTAGGATGGGTCAAAGGTGGGCAGGATCAGATCTTGACTGAGAACACAGATGTCCAAGTCCATGGCTTTCTATTTGAAACTTAATGTTACTGCAGGACTCCAAGATGGACATGGGGGTTCATTGGTTCTCGTCCCTCTTCCTATTGTGTGAATGACTGACCATTCACTCACATGTCTCCATATAAGAGATTGAGGTAGTCAGAATCTGAGAAGGAAACACTGTCCTCACAGAACACTCTATTCTTTGCTTTGGGATCTCTTAATGCTACAATTGGATAATGGCCCTGTTTTCATTTCAATGTCACATAGGGGGTAGGTGAAGCTCTCAAGGTTAAGTCTTATCTCTATAAAGCCATATTCCCTCAACTTTCAGGAAAGCATTAATTTTTTATTGATTTTTGACAAAATTGTTTTTTAAATAGAACATTTTTCCCTTCCCTTTCCTCCCTCAGAACCTTTGCATAGACAACGTCCTGCCCTCTTTCAAACTCACGGACTTTTCCCATTATGATTGCTATTGCATTCATAAATGTATTTGTATAAACATATGTTTTCCAAAGAAGAACCTGCTAAATCGATGTAATGTCACTCATATCTATGTTTCCAGGGCTGACCATGTGACTTGGGCGTTCTTTCCTCAGCAAGGTCACCTCTCCTGCTCCCAGTGTTACTCATTGGCCTGTAGTTCTTTGTATAGGTGCTCCCTCACCCTCAGCACATTGGTGTGGTCATTGGTTTCCTCCTGGTTCAGCTCCCATTATGCAGTCTGGTTGGTGAGACTTCACTGGTTTAGCATCTGATGTGATTCTTAGCAAAGTCCCTAATCCTCAGACTCTGATCGTCTTTTGGTCTTTGGTTTGCAATGTTCTCTGAGCCTTAGGTACAGGAGAGTGCTGTAGATGTACTCATTGGGATTTGTGATGGTTTGAATATGCATGTCCCATAAGGTGTAGCACTGTTAGGAGGTGTGACCTTATTGGAGTAGGTGTGGCCTTGTTGAGGAAAGTGTGTCATTGTGGTAGTGGACTTTGGAAGTCTCCTACTGTGCTCAGGGTCCACTCAGTGGTAAAGAGACCTTCCTCCTGGCTGCCTGCAGATGAGAGATTCTCCTCTGGATGCACTAAGATTAAAATATAGAACTCACAGTTCCTTCTCCTGCACCATGTCTGCCCGGAAACTGCCATGATTCCTGCCATGATGATAATAAACTGAACCTCTGAAACTGTAAGACAACCCAGTGAAATATTTTTCTTTACAAGAGTTGCCCTGGTCATGATGTCTCTTCCCAGCAATGGATATCCTAACTAAGACAGGACTGGACTGCACAGCTCTGCCTAGGATTGGTTGTGGATTTCTGTAGTGGTCTCTGTGGCAAAGAGGTTTTTCCTGATGGGGATAAAAGACCACAGTTATCTGTATATATAAAGACGAATGTTCATAGATTGATGCTAGGGATTATGCTGATAAAGTAAAGTAGTGGTTATAGATTCTCCAATAACCATGATTTTACTAGCACTGATTAATTAGCTTAGTTCCAGCACAGGGCATTGTATCCCTCTTGTTGAGCAAGTGTCAAGCTCATCCAGAAATCTGTTGGTTACCACCAAGGCATTTGTGCCACTACTGCACCCTTAGGGTTGTAGTGCCATGCTGGTCACTGTTGTGGCTCATAGGTATGCTGCCTGGGAAGGACTGTTGGTTGCTTCACTCCTTGGAAGCTTGTATGATACCTTTGGTGCCACCAAGACCTCAGGGAGGATCCTTCCAGTCAGTTCCAGCTACGGGGATTCCTGAACCCACGTCTGAAATATATGGTGTCTTCAGCAACAGAGACCTACCTTCCAGTTCTTTAGGGCAACAGTAATAGGCTGGATGCTTTGGAAGGCTCTTATTTAGCAATGACCAACAACCTCTAAGAATGTTTCTCTTGATTAGTGTTGGGGCTTTTATAGCCAGTCTCTAGTATGGAGTGCTATCAACTCAAAAGAGAAAAACGCATTAGAACCATAAATATATATTTATATGCTGAATTACATGTGTTATAACATGATTGTTTGTTTACTTGTTTGTTCATTTTCATACATAGTGTACTGGCTGGTTTTGTGTCAACTTGACCCAGGCTGGAGTTATCACAGAGAAAGGAGCTTCAGTTGGGGAAGTGCCTCCATGAGATCCAGCTGTGGGGCATTTTCTCAATTAGTGATCAAGGGGGAAGGTGGGTACCCACTCTTGTGGGTGGTACCATCTCTGGGCTGGTAGTCTTGGGTTCTATAAGAGAGCAGGTTGAGCAAACCAGGGGAAGCAAGCCAGTAAGAAACATCCCTCTATGGCCTCTGTATCAGTTCCTACTTCCTGACCTGCTTGAGTTTCAGTCCTGATCTCCTTTGGTGATAAACAGTTATTTGGAACTGTAAGCTGAATAAACCCTTTCCTCCCCAACTTGTTTCTTGGTCATGATGTTTGTACAGGAATAGAAACCCTGACTAAGATACGTAGTTAATAGTGTGACTCCTTGTGACTTTTTCAGCATCCATAGTGCTATTCTCCCTTCCTCCCTCCTTTTCCTGTATATGTCTCTCCCTCCCTTCCTTAAAGAAATCTCCTAATCAGAGTATGCTAACTACCCATCTATATTTAGTCTCTTGTGTCCAGTTAGCCATGGCCCCCCTAAGCATTCAGGCATAAGGCTTCGTACCCCTTACACATCAGTGGACCACCATCCTTGCTACTGCCTCCTGTCCACTGCACATGATGGGATTTTCTGTACCACACTGCTGGGATTGTAAGTTAGAGGTACAGATTCCTACCCCCATACCCAGCCTTGAGTCATCAGTATCATCCCTGAGCTTCTCACCATGCCAAGGCCATTCTCTCTGGTCATGATTAATATGCTTCTGAACTAGGGTATCCAGCATCCCACAGAGTCGCACGGACTCTTCACACTGTCCCCAGAAATGTTTGCTTTAATGTCCATTTGAGAGCGTGAATATGTCTGAGATTTTTCATCACCACTATTTGATAACCAGGTTTAACCATTCTATGTTTTCTCTGGTACTGGTACTGTTCTAGTCCTGTGGGCCATCATCTGATCAGTTCCAGGAAGCCATCCCTGGAAAGATAAATTAGGTCCAGGAGATCTGGCACTGTATGGTTCTGGTTTTCTTCTGTTGCTGTGATAAGACACTCTTCTCAAAAAGAACTTAAGGGAGAAACTGATTTATTAGACTTCTACCTTGAAGTTATAGTCTGTCATGGAGGGAAGTCAGAAGTCAGGACAGGATCTCAGAAGCAGGCTTACTTGCTATTCCACACAGCATTGTCTATGGACAAGGAACTTGCTTCCCAGCTGCAGAGGCATGGCAGGGACCAGAAAAGGATGGTAGCTGCCATCCGGATCACTAGCTCATCAATAGCTAGATTTCCTATCCATCCAGAGACCACTTGACCAAAGAGTGATAATATCAGCATTAAGACAGGCATTCTTATATCATTCACCATCAAAACAGTCTCATACTTAGAGACTCATTTCTTAGGAGATTGTAGGATGGATCACACTGACAGTTAAAACTTGTTGTAGATGTTCAATTCTATATGTGATGTGAGAGCACAGATCAGAAAAACTGTCTCCATGCAACTTCAGTAACACCCCTGCCCTGCTCCACTACGACCCTGCATCCTCATACAGTCTACATAGGCAGCTTCTGGACTCTCCAGAGTGAATAAATGTAGAAAAGACATCCTGAACATCTTTTCTATCTGAGCTTTAAGGGCCTGGAAAGGTTTTATATGGGCTTAAAGCTGGTTACTTGAAAAACTCCTCATGGGGCTTAAAATAACAGATTCCCAAATTAACCAGAAGAAGTGAGAGTCCCAGTGCTGGAGGTACAATTTATTTTGTGACATCATCATCACCATCACCATCACCATCATCATCATCATGATTATTATTATTATATTGTTGTTGTTTAATCACTATCATCTAACTGGTTGTTTAAGGAAATGAAAGTACCACAAATCAACTTCGTTTTGTCATGATCAGCTGAAGGCCCTGTCAGTTACTTTTAGTCTGTTGAAGAGACTGCATTTACTTTTCAATATTAGTTGTGCCACCTGCTGTGATGAGTAAAGCTCTTGCTGTCCATGTGTCTTCTCTTGGGAGCACAGAGGACACTCCTCTTATTATGTTGGGAGCATCCTGGGTAGAGTGGAACTTCTAGGATCTCTAGGCCTCTGTGTTGGTTTGAATGAAAATGGCCCCCATAGGCTCACATGGTCCTCAGCTGGGGGAAGCATTTGGGAAGGATTGGGAGGTGTGGCCTTGTGTGAGGAGGTGTGTCACTGAGGGTGAGCTTTGTGACTTCAAAAGACTTGCACCATTTCCACTCTATTCCTCCTACTTAAGGAGTAGGATTTGCTCTCTCTGTTGTTTCTGCTGCTGAACATTTACTCTGCCATCATGGACCCTGACCCTCTGAAACTATAAGCCCAATTTAATGCTTTGTTTTATATGTTGTCTGGGTCATGGTGTTTTGTCACAGCAATTGAGAAGTATCTGAGGCAGTCTTTCTGATCAAGGTGACAGGTAACTTTCCAGATCTGTAGGCTCCATTCTGAGATATCTTGTCCTTTGATGCCTCTTGAACATAGCTCACCTGAGACAAAAGCCAAAATACCAGTTGCTATCTCAGTCCCATGATTCTTATTAGTTGTAACTTCTAAGTGTAACTGTGAGATGCCCAGAAGGTCAGCTATAGCATCTTGAAGATTTCACAAAGAATGAGTATCATTTCAAACCTAGTTGGTGTGTAACACTAAAAGTTTAAGACAGATGTTTACATCAATATTGACTCTGTGAAGACTTGGTTATGAAAGTAGTTAAGACTCTGACAAACATAGTAAATACTTCATTTCATTACCTTGAACAAAACATAAAAGTTTTGTTCTTTAAGAAGTTTGTTTAATATGATTTTTTAAGTTAGCAAATCTTACTGTGAGAAATATTTACCTTCTGGGTTGGTGATCAAACAAATATACTTACAAATGGAAATCTTGTCTTATCCAAAAGTATTTCCTTTTTTCTGTGACCCAGTTTTCACAGGTAAATATTCCATGTTTCTTTCTCATAGTGACTGGGTCCCTTCTGTTTTACTTTCCTTTCTAAGATTCTTCACATTTTGGGAGTCTCATTCTTAGAAGTCTTAAGAGTCTTTATATAGGTCACATCACACTATGTTCTGTCATTCACACATGTAGCTAGAGGTCAACATCAAAGGGTCAAGTCCTCTTAATTGTTTCACTTCCTAACTCCAATTTTCTTCTAACATTGCATGGTTTGTATGCATTATATAAAATCAAAGTTAAAGTAACTAATTTGTTACATTTGCTCACATTTGGTGAATTAAAGAATTTAGGAGTAAATTTCCATGTATGCCTTTATGTAAAATCCAGTTTGTGTTAATCCCATTGGAGGGAAAGCATAACATGAAATATATATATATATATATATATATATATATGCGCGCGCGCGCGTGTGTGTGTGTGTGTGTGTGTGTGTGTGTGTGTAATTTGTTTTTGATAGAGTATCTCACTATTGAACTCTGCCTGGCCTTTAACTCAACAGGGATCCTCCTGTCTGACTCCACCTCCCAAGAACTGGGATGGAAGGCAAGTTCCACACAGCAGCTAAGAAGTTGCTTTCATTTTGAACTCCAGCCTCATAATCAAGGGGACCTACATTTCATCCTTCATTGACCCAGGAAAAACTCCAGAAATGGGGTTTGTGTCTTAATCCCAGACACAGTAAGATTCACAGATTATTGAAAGCTGGCCAGTCGAGCCAAATCCAGGAAATCCTAACTTCAGAGGAGACCCTAACTCAAAAAACTAGGTGTACCTCAAGACCTGTGGACACCCAATGCTGACCTCTGTCCTCAAAAGGCAAGAACATTGTGGTGGAAGAATTGATTTAAAAAAAAAAAAGAAAAAAAGCAGAACTGGCTGCTGACAGTAAGGCTACCAACTGTGAGAGAGAGTGGGGGTGGGGAGATGGATAGCTACAGCCAGAGAGGTGCTGGAAAGATCCTTAGTGGGCAGCAGGAAGCTGGAGGTAGCAGAGGCTTTGGGGTAGGGATGGGGGTCTCCACAAAAGCAGGCACACAGCAACCAGGGTGACAGCTCCCTTTCTTTCCTTCTGTCTTGGTTTGTTGCTGGGGAATCACTCAGGACAAAGGCTGATGACTGTGCTCCTGAGGAATCTGTATACCCTAGATTCAGAAGCCCGGAGATTCTGATTCTCTGTGAGTCACCACACCCTGCCTGTGCAGTGCACTCCATTACCCTGCCACTCCACCCTCCCTCGCTGTCACTCACTCCACCCACCAGGCAACCAATCAACACCTTCCAGGCTCTCCTCTTCCTGTTCTTTTCCTCTTCCCGGGCTTCTCATCTTTCCGAGCTTTTCATCTTCTCGGGACGTCAGGAGTTTCATATGCTATGGCACACATGCCACGTGCAGCTGCTTTCCTTCCTGTCTCCAACCCGCAAAGCGCTGAGACTTGAGATAAGAGCAAGGCCACACTGCAATCTGAGGGGCACCTGGTCCAGCCCGCAGGGGCTGCGGAGCACCTCTGAAAAGATCTGGAGAAAGAGGAACTAGAAGCCAAATTTGACTAGATCAGGAAGAAGAATTGACCTGAACTCCCAGCCAAGTTTCAAAAACTTGATGTGGTCAGGGCCATCAGCAGAATGTGACCAAGATTTTCCCTCCCTTGCAGACAGTTAAAATCGCACCTTTGGACTCCAGGGTCTAGAGAAGGAGCTATGGAGATGGCTGCTGCCACCAAAGTTCTTTCTTGCTGCTTGGTCCTGCTGTGCCTGCTGTCTGTCCATTTATGTTCAGGGATAGCAGGTGAGTTCCAGAGATCTGATGGGGACAAGGGGTGATGGGAGCCGGGGGTGGGAGTAGGGAACACAGTTTTTCTGTGTTAAAGGCTACCTTGTGAATTTCCAAAGCCTGGGATGGGGTAGGGGTGAAGGTGGGGGTGTGGGAGCACAGCTGTCTTTGTTTTGAGCTAGCCAGTGACTTCCTGGGACACAGTGTGGGAGGACAGAACCCCCTCAGCCCAGAGACTCTAAGAAGCCAGATTTTCTTTTCTTTTCTTTTTTTTTTATTTTCTAAAGATTAAAATATACTTTTTAGTTCAAATGATTATGATGATCATGGATTCATTTGCCAAACACTTATTAGACACCACAGAATTCATGTCTCATTGTTCCACTTAATTTATATAATAATCTTCAAAAATTGTACACTATCATTTTTTAAAAATTTTATTTAATCTTTATTTACAGTCCAGATTTCAACCCCTCCCGGTTCACATTCTGACTGTTTCAGATTGCACACCTTTCCCAGCCCCAACCCCCCCACACCCCCCTGACCCTGTCTCCCCCCAACCGCAGGAGAATGTCCCCAGGCCTTATTCCCCCACCCACCAGACCTCCCCACTCCCTGGGGCTTCCAATCTCTTCAGGGTTAGATACATCTTCTCTGACTTGAGTCCAGACCTGGCAGTCCTTTGCTGCATGTGTGTTGGGAGCCTCATGTCAGCTGATACATGGTTGGTGGTTGTGGTTACATCTCCTGGATGGTGACCCAGTGTCTGAGAGATCTCAGGGGTCCAGGTTAGTTGAGACTGCTGGTCCTCTCACAGGGTCCTCCTCTTCAGCTTCTTCCAGTTTTCCTTAATTTAATCATAGGGGTCAGCATCTTCTGTTGGGTATAAATATCTGCATCTGACTCTTTAAGCTGCTTTTTGGGTCTTTCAGGTAGCAGTCATAGCTTCAGTATTAGTGTCAAGCCTTGGGGACACTTCTTGAGCTGGATCCCAGTTTGGGCCTGTCACTGGACCTCCTTTTCCTCAGACTTTTTCCATTTGTGTCTCTGCAGTTCTTTCAGACAGGAACAATTATGATTGTTCTGCGTATGGAATTTTTATTTTAAAGTTTTCTTTGCCCAATGTATCCATTTCTTCTGTGGTATTGTCCACTCCTGAGATTCTCTCTGCCATGGCTTCTATTCTGTTGGTGAAGCTTACCTCTGTAGCTCCTGTTCAAATTCCTGAATTTTTTATTTTCAGAATTCCTTCAGTTTCTGTTGTCTGTGTTGATTCTATTTCCATCTTTAGGTTTTGAGCAGTTTTATTGTTTCCTTCAACCATTTGTGTTTTCTTGAGTTTCTTTAAAGGATTTATTTATGTCCTCTTTAAGGACTTCTATCATCTTCATTTAGTTATTTTAAGGTCTTTTTCTTGTGCTTCAAAGGTGCTGGAATATTCAGGGCGTGGTGTTGTGCAATAGCTGGGCTCTGATGGAGACATATTTCCCTGGCTGTTGGTGATGGTGTTTTTACTCTGGCATTTAAACATCTACATTTGGGATAATTATAGGTTTAGGTGCTGATGTCTGGACCTTTCTTTTGTTCACTGGGCCATTTGTTCCTTGGTTTCTGTTTCCTCTCTGGATTTTGGGAGATTATGGTGATTGTGTGTTATCTGTTTCCCTAGCTGTTCAGCTATTGGGTTCACAGGGAATGATTACTGGGATTGGGATTGGGATACTGGAATGAGCTGAAGAGAGGAAGGTTGGAAGAGAAGGTCTTTGTGATCCCTTGGGGATAGGGTCAGAGAGGAAAGTAAGGTCACAGATGATTTGCACCCAGAGATCTGGGGAGGAGACTGGAGATTGGATTTCAGGAGCAAAAGAGAAATGGAGGTCCACCTTCACCCTACTTCTTGCCCTGGGAAAAGTGATCCTCATGTTAGTAGTGTCACAGGACACTGCTGGAGTTGGGAGTTGGAAATAAGCAACTAATGGGATGAGGGAGGCAGCAGGGGAAGACCTGTGGGATCAACCTGAGATAAGAGCTGGGGATTGGGACAGGGAGAAATTCAATGAGTGTTCTTAGGAAAGAGCTGGGTCTGAGACTGGGGGACAGGATATGGGGGAGCAGACAGGGAAGAGAAGATCTGCAGGTAGCATTCCTGGGTTTTGGCAGGTGTGATCTGTCAATGATCTTTTCACAAAGAGGCATTGTCCAAATGTAGGATCTTGGTTAGTCATCAGGAAGGAATTCTAAACATTCAAAATTGATGAACTTCACTTTGGGAAAACAAGCCCCTTTTTTTCTTTCTTGCTTCCATTTTCTCATTGATTTCCTCTAAAGACTTGGGTCTCTTTGATGAGTTGTGGTTGTTTTTCTACATTTACAGAAGTTTTGATCACCTGAAGTTGGTGTCGAGCTGTGAGTCTTTCCTGTGCGATCGAGCTCTACCTTTTAGGCTGTAGATGGCCTCACAGTAGATGTCTCCTGTGGATGTCCTCACTGGAGTTTGTTAGGTCATATCTCAGTTAGAATTTTACTGCTGCAAACAGACACCATGACCATGGCAAGTCTTTTAAAGGACAACATTTAATTCAGGCTGGCTTACAGGTTTATAGGTTTAGTCTATTATCATCAAGATGGAAGCATGGCAGCATCTAGGTAGGCATGGTACAGGCAGAGCTAAGAGTTCTACATCTTTATCTGAAGGCAGCTAGTGGAAGACTCACTTCCAGGCATATAGGATTAGGGTATCAAAGCCCACACCCACAGTGACACACCTATTCTAACATGGCCATACCCCCTAATAGTGCCACTCCCTGGCCCAAGCATTTACAAACTATCACATTTCACTCCCTGTGGCCCCCATAGGCTTGTTCAAATATATGAGTCTATGGGGGCCACACTTAATCAGCATTATGCAAAATACATTTAGTCCAACTTTTAGAGTCCCCAGAGTCTATAGCAGTCTCAACAATGTTAAAAGTCCAAAGTTCAAGGTCTCTTCTGAGATACATATTACAATCACTTAACTATAATTCCCAAAGCAAGAAAGGAAACCAACTGGGCTAACTCCAAACTTTCCACCTCCATGTCTGATGTCAAAGTGGTCTTCAGATCTCCAATTCCTTATTCACCTTTGTTGACTGCTACAAACTTCTGTCTCCTGGTCTAGTTTCATTTCCTGTTAGCAGCTTCCCTCAGCAAAAATGCTCAGAGCTCTGGCATCTCAAACATCTTGGGTTCTCCAAAGCAACTTTGATGTTATAGCTTCTTGTTTCAGTGTCTGGTATCCACATGTTATCTTCTGGACTCTTCTAGAGGGCTGGCATCACTTCTCCAGCTCTGCCCTATGTAGCACTCTAAGCTCAGGTTGATCTACTCCATTGCTGCTGCTGTTCTTGGTGATCATCCCATGGTACTGGCATCTCCAATACACTGGGGCCTTCCACTGAAACTAGGCTTCACCAATAGCCTCTCATAGGCTCTCTTCATGGTGCCAAGCCTCAACTCCTTTGCATGCCCTCTTCAGTCCTGGGCCAGCAACTGCAACTGAGGCTGCACCTTCACCAATGGCCTTCCATGGCCTCTCACAGTCCCAGGCCTCAGTTGCTCTGCAGGACCCCTTCATGCCTTCAAAACCAGTACCATCTGGGTGATTCTTCCATATTACCAAGTCTAGCTATAGCATGTGGTATAACCTTGGCTTTCTATGGAACACGGCTGCTTTGTCCTCTCAGAAAACACTTCCCAGAAGATTTCACCTCAGTGATGCTGGCCTCTTCTCAATCATCACTAATTTCTTAGCTCCAGCTAATCAGCATCAATTGTTCCAGTAGTCTCTTCTATTCTGGACTCTAAAGCCAGAGCCACATGGTTGAAGCTGCCATGTTGTACTGCTTGCTGGGGCTGGAACATGCTCCCCCCCCCCCATTATTCTATTACCAGCTTTCTGTTTTCCAACTCCCTCACTGCCTTAGCTTGGCTGTCCTGGATCTTGTGCTGTAGATTGACCTTGAACGCAGAAGTCTGCATGCCTGTCTCCTGAGATTAAAGGTGTGTATCAATATGCCTGGATCTACATTTAGCTGGGTAGGATGTTGCCCCAAAGACCCATTTTCTTAATCTGCTGTCTTCTAGAAAACAGGATTTGGCTCCTTTTCACTTCCTGGTGCCCCTTTAATACTCGAACCATGTGTTTCATATTTTTCCTTTCTAAACTTGCTACACTTGCTCAAAATGCTTCTCATGAGACTGAACCAGAGAACAAAGTCTATGATGGGCTTTTTTTGAGACTTCCCTTACAAACCTCTTTACCTTAACCTCAGGTAGACTTCAGATAGGGGCAAAAAGCCACATTCTTCACCAAAATACCACAAAAACAGCCTCTACGCTACAAACTGAAATTCTTCTCCTCTGAACCCTCTTGGGCCAGGTCTGCACAGTTCAAATTATTCTCAGCAATAAAGACTTCCATATTGCTATTAGGATGGTCAATTTAGCTCCATTTAAAGCATTCTACTACTTTCCAATGCAAAGTCCTCAAATCCATAGTCTTCTAAACAAAAGAATGGTCAGGACTATCAGAGCAATGCCCCATTTTCAGTCCCAACGTCTGTTTTAGTTAGGGTTTTACTGCTGTGAATAGACTCCATGACCATGGCAATCTTATAAAGGAAAACATTTATCGGTGCTGGTTCACAGGTTCAGAGATTCAGTCCATTATAATGAAGGTGGGAGCAGGGTAGCTTCTTGGCAGGCATGATACCGGAAGAGCTAAGAGTTCTACATCTTTATCTGAAGACTGCTAGTGGAAGACTCATTTCCAGGAAGCTAGGACTAGGGTATTGAAGCACACACCCACAGTGATGCACATACTCCAACATGGCCATACCTCCCAAAATTTTCATTCCACTTCTATGGCCTAGACAGATATAAACACAATGTTCCTTTAGGTGGGTGCTAGATCAGGTAACTGCCACAAGTTCCTGGAGGTCTAAGATGAGGTTGGGATACCAGATGCCTGTGGGGTCCACGCTATGCCCCTGCTGAAGGATGACACCCATAGGGGCATTATCGATAATCCAAGTTGCGTTATAAGGCCGGTGAGAGGTGTTAGAAGAGCAGCTATTGGTTATGGCAAGGCTATTAGTACTACAAGCTTTGCCATTTGAGTTTCAATGGATTGTTTTTGTCCTTGACCATTTGCTATATGGTTATGAAGTCCTCTGGGTCTGAAGGAGGGTCTGTGAGGCAAGCTTGGGTGTGGTGAATCCAGGCGACAATTCTGTCTGCCTTAAGTGCAGTGGAGGCAGTTAGCACAACTACATAAGACCCTTTCCAGGAGGGTTAAAGACTCTTGTTTCTGATGTCTATTTTCAAGTGCCCAGTCACCTATATGTAATTCTGAGGAGTAGGTGGGGGAGCAACCTCAGAGCTTGCTCTCCGAGGTGGCTAGAAGTACTTCTAGGCATAAGCTAGGGCATTGAGGGAGTCAAATAAATGTCTATCAGTCACTTTAGCTGATACATCTGATTTCAACTTGGTAATCATGGGAGGGGAGTCTCCCACACATGATCTCAAATGGGGTCAGTCCCAAGGCATAGGGGTGTGTCCCTGACCCTTTTGAGGGTGAAGGGGAGGAAAGCCACCCCAGTTCCAGCCAGTCTCCATGGTTAATTTGGTAAGCGTCTCTTTCAGAATTCTATTCAACCTTTGTACCTGTTCTGAATGTAATTTCCAGTCTACCCCAATGGTCTTGGCCATTCCTTGTGTTGTTACATGAGCAGTGAATGATGCAGCAACGACTGAAACCACTCTATGCACACATGCATGCTTTTTGCCACCCGCCCAATTGTTCTGGATTCAAGAATGAAACACACACACATACACACCCAAACACACACACCCTAGCTTATTTTTAATATGTCCTAGCTATCTCAATGGCTGGGCCATTCATAAACCTCTACGTGGCTAACACACTCTCCTACTATATTCCTCAGTTAGTCCTAACTATATCTATATTTTACCTTTGCTGACCTGGTTCCATCTCAGCAGTCCCTCCCGTGAGGCTGCATTCCCATTGCACCTGCATTGGGGCCATCTCACTCTCCTGCTCCTTCAAGGCATGGTCTGTCCTATACCCCTCTCATGTCGAAAGAGGCCTTCCATTTTCCTTGTACCCAGATGGCTGGCCTGGTAAGCCATTGGTATGT
This sequence comes from Tokudaia tokunoshimensis, assembly GCA_036184795.1. NCBI lineage: Eukaryota > Metazoa > Chordata > Mammalia > Rodentia > Muridae > Tokudaia > Tokudaia tokunoshimensis. Next base: position 72,717,950 of record BTHU01000006.1, on the reverse strand, counting down.
GAGTTTCTACATGCTTTATGTATTCTTGAGAATGCTTAGGCTTCTCTGGTAGAGTGGGTGTCCCAGGATCTGGCACCAAATGGTCAGGTCTGGTGTGGGACTAAGGATAGCCTTTGATGCCTCATCTGCCCTCTGCTTGCCCTTGGCTTTGGCTGTAACTGCCCTCTGTTGGCCAGGCCAGTGAATAATTTCTAGCTTTTGGGGCAGTCAGAGGACTTGTAATAAATCTAAAGTTTCTTGCTTGTTTTCAATATTCTTGCCTTCAGCCATAAGCAGCTTCATCTCCTGATACTCAGCCCTGTGGAGATGTGAAGTGGTAAAGACACACCTGCTATTAGGATAAATATTGACTTGCTGGTCCCTGCCTAGGTTGAGGGCCTTTGTCAGGGCAATTAGCTCTGCTCTTTGGGCTGAAGTTCCAGCTTGTTGGACTGAAGCCCAAGCAGGTCCAGAATCACACACCACTGATTATACCACATACCTCTCAGTCTTGTACAAATCTTCTACCATCTGTGTACCAAGGACCTCAGTGTACAGTATTGGATGATTGGAAAAGTCCTTGATGAGTCCGTGTACTTGGCTCAGGATCCCTAAGCAGTCATGGAGAGGTCCCTTGAGATCCAGGTCCTGGAGCAAGGAGGCTGGGTTCAAGGTTGTGCTTGGCAGGATGCGGATTTGTGGGGATATTGAGAAGTAAATTCTGGGAATGAGTCAAGCAAGCGTTGCTTAGACATTTGTCTGGGGGATTCTTTAAGGACTCCTTTGATGGCATGAGGTGATACATAGTTCTTTTCCCAGTGCTAATTTGTCTGCGTCTTTGACTAGCAGAGCAGTGGCCGTGAAGATCCGTAAGCATGGCGGCCATTCTGACACTATTGGGTCTAGTTTCTTTGACAGGCAGGTACAGCAACTGGGTCAAGACAAACTTGGCTATGCCTTTGCTCTAATCCACATAGAGGTGAAAAGGATTAGTAGCATCAGGCCCCCTAGGACTGGAACCATCAGTATAATTGCTTAAGTCCATTAAAAGAGTCCTCTTGAACTTCAGTCCAGTTGAAAGTCTCTTTTTCTTTGGTGATTTCATATTCCAGAATTGTCAGAACCCTGCTTACCTAAGAAACTACTGAACCTCCTGCTTTGAGGTCAGAATTGGGATTTTTCAGAAGAGTCTCGGGGGTCCACTGACAGCCCGCATTGGCCCCCCCCCTTCAGAATGTAGCCCAAATACGTTACCTTCTGTTGACATAGATGGTCCTGTTTGGCTTATGCTTGTTACCCCCAAACACCTAGAGCCACCAGTAAGTCTTCCTTTCTTTGCTGGCATTCTTCCAGGATCTTTGTTACCACTAAGAGGTCATCCACACAGTGCAGGAGTGTGGTCTAGGGGTGTTCACACCAGTACTCAACCCGGCCCTCATTTAGGGCCTTGCAGAAGATGGTGTGTGAATTATTGAATCTCTGGGTTAGCCAGGTCCACATAAGTTGTCCATTGCATCTTTTGTTAAGATCATGCCATTCAAAGGCAAATAGCAGCTGCCTCTTAGGTACTGAGGGTAGACTGAAGAAAGCATCTGTGAGATCTAATATGGCGTACCAGATTTAGGACGGCTCGAGTTAGCTCAACAGATTCTATAGTTAGGCGTTGTGGGGTGGATGTTCCTAACTCACTTATTGACCTCTTGAAGGTCCTGCATGATCCTGTAATCTTTGGAGTTAAGTTTTTTAACTGGCAGGAGTGGAATGTTCCATGGAGCCTGGTAAGGTATAAGAATCCCAAACCTCTAAGTCTTCTAGTTCAGGAAGTAATCCCCTTCTTGGCTTTCTGTGGCATAGGATATTGCTTAACCTAAGCTGGGGTGGCCCCTGGTTTTATTTCTATCCAAACAGGGGCTTGATGAGCTGTCCGTCCCATTTCCCCAACCCCTCCCCATGCTGACAGGAAACATGACAGCTGTGTTGAGATTCCTTTTCCAGTAGGCTTTATGTTTTTGTATAGCCTCTATTCATCTTCTAAAGATAAAGTGTGGCCTACAATGGCTGTTCATCTTGACCTGTGATGAAGTTCTCCTTAAAATCGAACATGATTTGGGTCCTGAGTATAGTTAGCGAATCTTTTACTAATTGGGGGGAGTGGCATTCAAGCATGTCTAGGAAAAGATGGGATACCCATCCCATCCTGAAGTCACTATTCTTTGGGTAGTTGATGCCTGTGGCCCCCTTGTATCCATGACTTTTTCTTTGATGGTTTTCCATGAGCCTCTGTGAGGACCAAATGTTGAGTTCCTGTCTAGTAGAAACTTGATGGGTTTCTCCTTCATTCTAATGGTTACCCAACATTTGGAGAGGTGGTTCAATCCCTGTCTCCCCAAATCGCTCAAACCTTCTAATTCCATCACATTTGTTTGATCCCCTTCTGGTATTTTTGGGGAGAGATGGTTTGCTTGGGGCAATTCTTGACCCAATGCCCTATTTCCTTACAGTATGCATGTTGTTTCTTTTGGTTTGGGGCTTGTCCCTTGTTTATGGTCTTTTACCTTTATTGATTGCTAGATGTAGCAACTGCTGGTTTTTTTCCTCCTTAGTGCCAGCTGTGACTGCCAGCAAGATTTTGGCCAAGTTCCACATTTGTTGGACACTGGAGCAGGCCTGTTTTCCTTTGAGGCTCTGGGTTATTGTACAGTTTCTCCAAGAGTGCTAACAACTCCTGTAGGGACTTTTCCTGCATCCCATCTACTTTGTGTACTTTATGATATATGTCTGGCACTGCTTGATTGACAGAAGCCATCATCGCTGCTGAAGTGTTCTCTGGTGATTCCTGGTCAAGCAAGGTGTAGATCTGGAATGCTGTCATAATTCACACTAGAAAGGCTTGCAGGGGGCTCCTTATCTTCTTGTCTATCATCGCCTATTCAAGCCAAATTAGTGGATGGCAAGCAACTGCTAAGAGACCACCCCCATTAGAGTCTGAGGGTAGACCTGTAGTTTCTGCTTCCATTCAGACATGTTGAAGTCCATGTTAAGCCTGGCCTAAGGAGAAAAGGTGTCAATGATCAATTGATTAGTAGTAGAGTTCTTGTTCTAGCCTGGAACTACTTTCTGAGACTCATTAGTAATTCTTTCCCTCTCTTCTGTGGTGAAGAGAATCTATATTTGTTCCTGACAATCATCCCACAGAGGTTGGAGGGTAAAGATTACTGAATCCAGGAGTTCTCTAAGGACCCCTGGCCTCTCTGAAAATTTGGGGTTTTAGTGGTTCTCTACCACTAGTAGAGAAAGACCTTATTGCAAGGGTCAGTTCTCTTGATCATATGGGGGCCCATGGCCCTAAGGGACAGGATCAAGATGGTATCTAGTGTCTTATTACTGGCCTGTTCCATAGCAACCTATCTATCCCCTGGTGTGCAGAAGCACTGGCTGTGGATTGTCAGGGTTCTGCAGCTAGTGCTGGTAGAGTGGAGGAGAGCAGAGAAGGAAATCTGTATCTCTGCTATCCTGCAAAACAGGTAGAGGGGACAGTTGGTTTAGGGTTTTGTGTCTTGTCTTCTTAACCACTAGGATGTGTTTGAGTAAGGGTGATAGGTTGTATATGAGTCTTTCCAGGTAGTAATGTAAGAGACATGGTCTGGGTGGTTGGTCCAACTATAGATGACATCCTTGACTTTCTGTAACATGAGAGTGCCCCAGGCCCCTTCAGGTTTCCAGCCAACATGGAATACTGGCCACTCCAACCTGCGAATAGTGATTAGTCTGCCCATCCTACCTTCTAGCCCTAGTTCTACAGTTCTTAAACCTGGCCAGGTAAAACATTGGGGGGAATTGGAGCATCTGGATCTGTCTCATCCTTCTAGCCTTGAACACAAGAAAATAAATCAGACACAATGCAAACAAACAGCCAAAGAACACAGAAATATGAATGCCAATTGATATACAGTAGGAAAAGTGAAAGTGAGATGATGATGAAGTTTACAGGACCTGAAATGTCTCTCGAAAGAAATTAGGGAATGCAATCCCTTACTAATGGATCTGGGAGATCTCCTGGCCCTGCTGACTCAGGGGGGTCCAGTGCATCTGCTGCAGTCCCCTTGGCAGTGCTAAATCACAGGGTTACAGATTTACTAGAGTGAAAACAGCCAGACACTCAGACAAACATTATCCAGAGAATACTTAACAATCAGGCTTTGACTTTAAAGGTTGGGTGTCCTGGTGGAGGATCGAGGGGGTCCCAAATGAGCCCTCAAATATTTTGACCAGATTTCAAGGTTCCCATAGACCACCAGAGACAACCAGGAATTCAACTCGTATGCCAAAGTAAAGAGTCTTTATTCAAGCTCGAGCTGGTATCCTCCAGTCTCTCCAGTGCAGTGGATGGGTGTGGAAGGTCCTGAGCTGGTGAAGCCTTGCCTTTTTATCACAGTTACAGCGGGGTAGATGCTTTCCAACTTAGCAGTTTCGTGATTGGTTAATATTTGAAAATTGTACCTTGGATCATTTCCGTGGGCTCGGAATGACTTCAGCTTTAATCTACTTCAAAATATTTGGTATACTGGGAGCTGATTGGCTGTTATTAAGTGTGGAGTGGCAGTTGTTAGGAAACCTATGACTGCTACTAGGGGTGTCTTGGTTTCTGGAATATGCTATGCTTTTTTCAGTAACTGAGCTCAGCCTGAGGACAAGCTTAACATAAGATGGAGTGGAAATACAAAATGGAGTTTGTAATGTTAGACCGGGCCCTTCAGATCCCTGGTCTTTCCCTTCTCCATCAACATCCTCGACACTGAGTCCTCTCTTCTTGGTGGAACCTGGTGTCTTCTTCAGGGACAAATCTCTTTTCCAGTGCACTGGAGAGTTTCCCCAGTCACTGTGCTCTGCTTCCATCTTCCTCCAAGGACGAGGAGCCTGAAGCTGCCAGGGTTGCTTCAGTTGCTCCTCCCTCATGGTCCACTGCTCCTTCTTCAGCCCCATGCAGTCCAGCCATCGACCCAGCTCCAAATGCAGTTCTTCTTAGAGAAAACTGTGCTCCTTTCATCATATCCACTTTAATGTGTGGGCCTTGATGGCTTTTTGTTCACAAGCAAAGTGAGGGTTCTGGGGCTGCAGAGGGTTTGATTTCATGTCCATCAAACTTTTTAATGAAGTGAGAAAGAACCTCAGGCAATTGAAAGGAATGAACTTCAAAAGTTTAGGTGTGGGAGTTGGAAGAAAATGTGAAGAATTCAAAATAGTAGAGGAGGAAGTGGGGAAAAGCAGAGTGAAAGGTGGTTGAACCTATTTTCTCTCTGTCTCTCTCCCCTATCCCTCTGTCCCTCACTCTCTCCTTCTCTCTCTACCCTTTCATAAGGATTTTCTTGGTTTCATAGGCAGAGACTGTCTCTGAGTCCCTTGCTCCCCACACCTAACCTCACTGCATGTTTCCTTCACAGAGGCGGCTTCTCTTTGCAACAGCGTCAAGGTTGACAAGTCAGAGGCTGGACAATGGAGAAATGAAGTCCAAGGCCTACTGAACAGACAGACTTTTTTTCTCTACAAGGATAACAAGTGTCATGCCAGTGGTACTCATGGGAACAGCACGAATGCCACAAAGATGTGTGAAAAACAGGTTGACACTCTGAAAGATGGAGCTGATATTTTCAAAGGGATGCTGCTTCAGATGTGGGAGGAGATTCACACAATCAGAGGTAAGTTTCAAATGGTCCCATAGGGCTGGAGATGTAGCTCAGTGGTAGAGTGTTTGCCAGCATACATTGGGCTTTAGATTAAATCCTCACTGCTACAAAGTAAGTAAAAGAACATATTAGACATCCTTCCCTAGGAATCAACAGGGCAAGAGATTAGGGACATTTACTGTTTTAATGGAGGGAAAAAATGAATCACTGTTAATCCTATCTAAGACATCCAGCAGCAGGAGCAAAATGTAGAGGGTAAAGCAAGGTCAGTGGATGGAAAGGAAGGGTAGGTAGGCAGACAGGATTAACTAAGGCCAGAAGCTAATCCCTTTTCAATGGGCACAGAGTCCCTCATTCTGCAGGCTGAGATGTGTTGCCAGTATGAAGAGGAAAAACGTTTCAGGGGATCCTGGGTCTTTCACCTCAATGGAAAGAATATGTTCCATGTTGACACAAGTACTGGAAACTGGACTGAATTGGATCGTAGATTCAAGACGATGATGGACATGTGTAAGAAAGACAGAGATATAGCTGCCTTCTTATACAAGACTTCACAGGGGGACTGCAGGACCTGGCTTGATGAGCTCAAGTCACACCGGAAAGAATATCCAGAGTCTACAGGTAACTGGGAAGACAGAGAGAAAGCTCTCTGTAGGTCTAGGGGTGGTGAGAGTGGGTCTGGAAGGAGTGAGGAGGATAGTGTGTGCCCTGAATAGCAAAATGCATGTATGCAGGCATGACAATCTCAGTGAACAAATGTGCTGTGTTTAGAAATGTCTTGCTTAAATATAGAGACCCACAGCAGCTATTCTATGCAGAGAGTAAGAGGCCTTGGAACATTCAGCCCTAAATGGGATGCCTTTATCAAATCCCTTCTTCCAGAGCTCAGGGAAGACTGTGAAAGAGGAGGCATACAGAATGTAATAGCTAGAGGGGATTGAGGACCCCCAAGGAGACAAGACCTCCTAAATCAACAGCATCAAGACAGATATGAACTCATAGGGACTGAAGCAGCATGCCCAGGGCCTGCACGGGTCTGCACAGGTCCTCTGTGTCCCTATTACAGCTTCTAGCTTAATGTTTTGGTGAAAGTCCTGACCTTGTTTGTCTCTGACTCTTGTTTGTGCCCTCTCTTGGGTTCTGTTTTTTTCTGTTTCTCTATATTATTTGATTTTGATATGATATTTTTTTGTCTTATCTTCTTACAATTTTTAAAAAATGAAAAAAATGAATAAGTGTGAACCTAGCCACTAGGATGAAGTTTAACAGCAAACTGTCATTTATACCTGCTGAGAGAGGGAAATTCAATTTTCTTCACTGGAATCATTCTGGGAATATCAAACATGATAGGGAATATCTCCTGATAAGTACTTGACCAACAAATAAGTGATGCCAGCATTTTGTTTTTTTGTTTGATGTGTGTGTGTGTGTGTGTGTGTGTTTGCTTTTATTTGGTTATAATTGGGTGGTTTCTTTTGTGTTTGCTTTTTTTTCTTTTTGCTGACATTATATTTTGTTTTCTATATTTTGGGCATTTGTAGATGTATTTGGGCTTTGGGTTAATTTTTAAGAAAGAAAATAAAGTTGGGTGGGTAGTTATAAGGAAGAAGAGAATCAGCATGAACTTGGGGGAGAAGAATAGGATCAAAATATACTTAAATTGGCTAGAGAGTTGGCTCAGTGGTTAAGAGCACTGACTACTCTTCCAGAGGTCCTGCGTTCAATTCCCAGCAACCACATGGTGGCTCACAATCATCTGTGATGAGATCTGATGCCCTCTTCTGGTGTGTCTGAAGACATATACTGTGTACTCATAAATAACGAAATATATCATATGTATATATAAATTAAAAAATAATTTTAAATAATAGAAAATACTTTTAAAAACTACTTAGAAATGATAGCTATAAATTCAAGGAGATTCATGTATTATTATCACTAAGGCTTGAGAAAAAGGAGCGGGGTCCTGGTTGGGCGTCATGGGGGTCCCAAGTGAGCCCCCAAATGTTATGCCCAGATCACAAGGTTCCCACCGAACACCATAGTCCCCCAGGAATCCAACTCATATGCCAAAGCAAAGAGTCTCTATTCAAGCTCAAGCTTGTACCCTCCCGTTTCTCCAATGCTGTGGATGGGTGTGGAGAGTCCAGAGCTGGTGAAGCCTTGACTTTTTATCATAGTTGCAGCAGAGTAGGTGCTCTCCTATTTAGCGGTTTCGTGATTGATTAATATTTTAAAATTGTAGCTTGGAACATTTCTATGGGCTAGCAATGATTTCAGTTTCTTATTGTGGTTAACTGGAGTAATCTACTTCAAAGCTTCTGGAATATTGGGAGTTGATTGGCTGTTACTAAGGGTGGAGTGGCCATTGTTAGGAAACCTATGGCTGTTGCGATGTGTTTTTGCTCCTGGAAGATGCTGTGGTTTTTCCAGTAACTGAGCTTAGCCTGAAGACAAGCTTAACATTAGATGGAGTGGAAATACAAAATGGAGTTTGGGATGTTAGGCCGGGCCCTTCAGATCCCCGGTCTTTCCCTTCTCCATCCTCGACACTGAGTCCTCTCTTCTTGGTGGAACCTGGTGTCTTCTTCAGGGACGAATCCCTTTTCCAATGCACTGGAGAGTTTCCCCAGTCACTGTGCTCTGCTTCCATCTTCCTCCAAGGACGAGGAGCCTGAAGCTGCCAGGGTTGCTTCAGTTGCTCCTCCCTCATGGTCCACTGCTCCTTCTTCAGCCCCATGCAGTCCAGCCATCGACCCAGCTCCAAATGCAGTTCTTCTTAGAGAAAACTGTGCTCCTTTCATCATATCCACTTTAATGTGTGGGCCTTGATGGCTTTTTGTTCACAAGCAAAGTGAGGGTTCTGGGGCTGCAGAGGGTTTGATTTCATGTCCATCAAACTTTTTAATGAAGTGAGAAAGAACCTCAGGCAATTGAAAGGAATGAACTTCAAAAGTTTAGGTGTGGGAGTTGGAAGAAAATGTGAAGAGGAGGATTAAAAATGGTAGAGGAGACAGTGGGTGGAAGCAGAGAGCTAGGTGGTTAAGCTCATACACCACAAGTGGAGAAGGTTGGGCTGGAGAGATTATTCCTAATATTTCCTTTTGTATTTTATAGTGACTACATGCACTGCATTATGGATAAACATTCCTTATCAAGATCCTTTAGTAGACTAGTTCTCAGTCGCATGTGGTAGATTTGACTCAGTACTAATGCGTGCATGGGAGAATGTGGACGGGTACACTTTGCTACTGCTTGCCATTCTTCTCAATCTGCTTAGTTTAAATGTCCCCTTCACACTGGACTGCAATCTTCTTTTGCTGCTGAAAGACCATAGACCACAAGTGTGCTGAGATGTAAGAACTGGCCTGTGGGCAGATGGCAGTGTGCAGGTTATAGCCTGTGTTAGAGTTTCATTGCTGAACAACATGACCACAGCAACTCTCATAAAGGAAAACATCTGAGTTGGGTGGCTTATGTTTCATAGGTTTGGTTCAATATCATCATGGCTGGAAGCATGGCTGCATGCAGCAGACAGGGCTCTAAAAATGTAGCTGAGAGTTCCATATGCTGATTGGCAGGCAGCAGGAAGACAGAGAAACACACTTCCTCCAACAAGGCCACACTTCCTAAAGTGCCACTCCCTAGGAGCCTATGGGGGCCATTTTCTTTTAACCACTACATTCCACTCCCTAGCCCCCAAAGGATTTTTAGCCATATCATAATGTGGAAACATTCAGTCTAATTTCAAAAGTCCCCATAGTCTCTAACACTCTCAAAGTTGTTGAAAAGTACAAAGTTCAAAGTCTCCTCTAAGATTTATGCATTCTCTGAACTGGAATCCAGTGTAAAATAAAAACAAAAAACCAAAATCACATACTTCCAATAACCAATGGCAGAGGATATACAGTTCTACTATACAGCCAAATGTATATGTCTTAAAGTTGTGATTTAACTAGAAAGGAACGTAAATATCCAGTGCCCAGGTTGAGAGCACCAAAATTGGCAGCAGGTAATATGACCATAACTAGCAGCTTCCCATATGTGTCAGTTTGTAACTTTTCTCCAGGAAACCTCTCCTGAACACCTAGGACCCAAGACAAATTTGCCATGCGTCCTTGCGGTATTTTCCCTTCTGTAAAATGTGTTTTCTCATCAGACAGAGTAGAAGTATCAGTTGCATAGATACCATCTTGTGTATTTTCTACCTACATACTTAGAAAAAGTCACTTCAAGTTTTTGTCAGGTAGGTCCTCCTGGTAATATTGTATGCATCTGAGGGGTCAAGGGTAGCATCAGAGGATCTTTCCAGACTGTGTCAGTGAAGGTAGCCCAAGGCTAAGGATCTAGTTGTCCCCACCAATGTATCCTGAAAGTGCTGAGTTCACAGAACATAACTCTTGGTCATAATATGACCTTCTTCTCCCTATTTGGAACTCACCTACAGGTTTTCCTAACATATACGTACTCTATCTGTTTCAACTCCACTGTCAAGAATCTTTCTTCACACTGGTATGAAGGACAGTGTTCTGTGAATAGAATATTATTCCTTCAGTATAGTAATAACAAGGCCAAGCCTTTGGGTAACTTGGGAAAGAAGGCAAATGCCACCAAAGCATGGAAAGATTTGACCCAAAGCTTGAAAGACATTGGAGAAGAGTTGAAGAACCATCTACTTAACATGGAACCAGGGCCAGTCAGCACCAGGGGTAAGACTAGGACCAGAAACAAAGACAGGGGCTGTCAACAAGAAACAGGAAGAACATGCTGGGTGCAGTTTTAATCACAACACTCAGGACACAGAGCGAGGAAGATTTCTGAAATCTATGCCAGATTCTCTACAGAGAAGGTTCCAGGAGAGACAGGGCTACACTGACAAACTCTGCCTTGCAAAATGAAACTAAAGAAAAGAAAAAGAACAAAGAAACAAGAGGAGTTGGTCACATGCAGGGAGAAGGCTATAGATGTATTTGCATTTAAAAAAACTGAATATTGATTGAACCTGGAAGTACATGGTACCTGAGGTGTAAGAAATGGCAAACCAGGGAGGAAAGATAAAAGGTCTCTAAGTGGATGGAGGAAGATTTGATATTTCATGGGGTGATGACTCTCTAAAGGAAGGAAGATGATGGTATCGTGTGAAATCACATCTTGCAGGGCATCATGGTATCTCAACATAAACAAGAAAGACTCAATTAGCCCTTCTGGGCCTTCACCCTTGATAGACAATATACCTTTCATTTTTATCCAACTAACATGACTTGGAGAGCAACTCAACCTGAAGGCAAGAGGACCATGAAGGCATTGGAGACTTACACTGAACTAGTAAAACTTCTCTATTAGTTCTCCATGGGAGATTTCAATTACATTCTCAAAATATTCTTAAAATTCTGGAAGGAAATGCCAAGTAAGTCATTAAGTAGATTACCACAAGGAAATATCCACAGGGTGGCAAAGACATGGCAGTTCTCTTGAAAGGTCTGATGACTTCCCTGTGTACATGCCAGCATGTGTGCATAATGGAAAATCTAATAGACTTAGCCAGTGATTACTTGGTGGTCTTTCTCTCCAAAGATCCCTGATGATCACAAGGTTGCCTCCTTCCCATTTCATTTCTCAGTGTTCCTCGTTCGCTATTAACCAATGACGACATTAAATGGACTCTCCTGGACCAACAGTCCATATGTATCAGTCTAAACTTCCAGGCTTTTTCTTTCTCTATTACAGCCGCCCTCCCACCAGCCCCAACATCATTTTTGAAGCTGTCACTGTCTTTCTCTGGCAAAATTAAACATCACCAATTAAGCCATCATACAGAAAGTTCTAACCACATTAAATATTGTCACATTGCTTGTTGGTTCAATAGATGTTTGCTTTCTTTGATAGTGAAACAAACTCTATAAGGACATCTTACACACACATTTTGTTTATCTTTCTATCCAGGGTCTGGAAAATCATTATTACACATGACTTCCTTGGTTTGCGCAGAGAGAGAAGTTGATCCTGGAGGTGTGTTTCTAGCTTCATTCATATTTTTTTCTGATTTTTTTAAAGGATCAACAATAAAGCCCTCAGATATCACCCAGCCTACATCTGCCACCCAGACTCCACCTACAGGGAATAGCACGCAACCTCTACGTAGCCCTTGGAATGAAACAATGCTTGTGGTGATTCTAGTTCCATCAATCGTTTTTGTATTGATGTGGCTGCTATATACATGAGTAAAAAAAAAATATAGGTAAGGAAATGGCTGGGCTTTCCCTCTTCTTCTTGGTATTTTAATCAGGTAAGGACATAAGAGACAGATCCCAATGGTCTAATCCAAGCCACTCTCAATTTCAGTGGCTCTCGGTCTACTAGAAAGATACCTTGGCTTAATATTTAGCCATCATTCCACGGTGATGTTGGAGACAACGATTGTTGGGCATAGGAGGCTAGCAGGGTCAGCATAACTCTGCAGTCAGAGGAGGGATGAAACAGGAAAGCACTCTTGAGAGGCCAGAGAATCCAAGGATCCAAATAAGATACAAGGAAAATGGAAATGAGGTGCTCCCTCCCCATATCCAACTAAAGGTTCTCCCAAGACTGTGAATAAAGTCTGCTTGCTTTCTGTGGATGACATAATCCAACACAATAATTTTTATACCTAGGGCTAAGTATATACATTAATAGCTCCCAGCTTAGGACAGCCTTTAAGGCAGAAGGATCAGAATGAGCAGACTATTCATGGAGTTGACATTGTGGGATTGGTCTATAACTCCAGCACTCGGGAGGCCAAGATGGAAGGACCACCAAGTTAAAGATCAGTCTGGGCTATATAAATAATCACATGTTGTCCAAAGAACAAAGAAAACAACAAAACCCATTCATTTAACTTGGTCACATTACATAGCCACAATTTAGTGCATGTAGAACTATGATGTTAATGTCTCTGTCCTCTGAATTCACCTCTTTCTATGCAGGTGAAGTGACCCGAGTGCCCACTGCTGTCATTGTTAGTTTTTGCCCTACACAGTGTAGAGTTGAAGTACACCCATTTTATTTTTTTATGGTTTTTTTTTTTTTGAGACAGGGTTTCTCTGTGTAGCCCTGGCTGTCCTGGAACTCACTCTGTAGACCAGGCTGGCAAAAGATTTACATGTAATATCAGTTGACATCAGATATTTAAAATTATCAATAAAATTATGTTTAGTAACATTTTGAATAAAAAAAAATTAACTCTAACAATGTATTTGGTCAGAACTACAATTCTCATTTGTGGAAAGGTGAGACAGGAGGATTGTCACAAGAGTTCCAGCATGTGGTGGATTACATACTAAGCTAAAGACCAGCTTGGGGGACAAAGTGAAACTTTTTCCACAAGGAAAAAAGTTGTGAAAGTAAAAAGGCCAGCAAAGCAGAAACATTGCTATATTTTACTAGCCTTTCATATTTGCTGATTTTTCAAGTTTCTTGTTTGTCATTTTTTATTCACAATCTTTGTTTCAGTACAATTATACCTTCAGAAACATGTGAACTACTATCATACCAGAGCTTAGAGTGGCAGAAAAATCTAGAAGGACAAATGAAAGGGAAAAGGATTGGGCAGCTGAGTTCCATGGTCTGTGATGTGGGGGAGTGTCTGAGAAAAGAAGTAGAGTGGGGTGCTGCATGGATGCCCAGGAGCACACTGTAATCCACACTCCTTTGGTTATAGGTGTTCCCTGCTGCTCCTCTTCCTCTGCAGACCTCATCACCACCTATAATTGGGTGACTCTTCGACATACTCCTGTGGTGTCTCCAGCAAAGGAAACGTATTTCTGATGACAGCTCAGAAATATGTGCTGTTGAGTTCTGACCAGACTGGTGGGAACCCATGAGACTGGGGTCTGCCAGAGCCTCCCACACCAGGGCAACAGAGTGTACTAGGCAGTTGCTTTAGGGACTTTCTCTTGCTCTGTAACTTTTCTTTCTCACTCTTACATGATAGCATGGTGGAGACCAAGCTGGGCATGACTCTAAATTACTCCTCACTGTACAAAACGAGAACTTGCCCTGGGTGACTCCGTTATACAAGCAGCAGTTGGCTCCCTTCTGAGTGCAATGCAGATGATGACATGACACCTCACTTTCCATAGAGAAACATGTCAGCCGAGGACCATCCATGATGGAAAGACTAATAATTACTTTAATCTCCAAGATAATAATGTGTCACCTATACACTTACAAAATAAGTTGGAAGCAGTGAGCACATGTGCATATCAAAACCATATCAGAAACCAGGTCTGAGGGTATAACTTACATTCACCTGGATTCCTGGAAGCCACCTAACCTTGCAATGGCTATGGCGCCCATAAACTTGTCCCCTGTCTGTTTGTATGTCAAGGATCCTGCAGGTAGAGGACTCCTGACCATCTTAAGGCTTTAATTCAGTTCCATCCACACTGGCAATGCCTCCTACTTGAATCACTGTCTGACAGTTCATCTACTGCTGCATGCTAATGTGGGTCTGCATGTCACCTGCTGGCCTGGGGTCCTGCACCTCACCTCTGCAGTTCACTCAGTCCTGAGGCCTGGTGCAGCCCTGCAGCTCTCCACTACCTTCCTTAGCAGCTCCTCTAACCACCTGCATTAAGTCTGTCTGTGGGACTAGATTCCCTCTGTCTCTGCCTTCAGTCTGGTCTCTTTGAACTCTAATGGCAACTCATTCACTCTCTAATGCCATTTTGTGATCTAAGTACATAAGATAACTGTGTGGTGTACAATGTGTGATCTGAGGGTTTATATAGTATTTAAGACTGGAATAAAGGGCAAGGGGTTGACCAGTTGTCAAATGTAATTAGGGCGATGTGGCAATTAAAGCCAGTGAATGGGATGGAACTGGTAAATGAAGACACATATGTGAGCACCTGTTTTCCTGGTGTAGCTCACTCGCTCAGGATTTCACTCACAATATTATAACTGTCTAGTGAGTAAACTGTCCATTGGTAAAGAAATCAGAAATACACAATGGTTTTAAACAAATGAAATATTGACAGAAATTCATCATTCCTTCCCAACCCTGGTCAACAGAGCCTAAGCTTGCTCCACTGGCCCAGGGCCTGTCTCACACCACAGTGTAACCTCACATTGTTCAGGGTGAGATCTGAACGGTGTGCGAAGAACAGGGGAGCCTTCCATCCATCCTCTCAGGAGCAGTGAGTTAGCAAAAATAAAGAAGCAGAAAAGAAGTGAGCAAACAAACCTCACATCACACATCTATGATTATTAATGTGTCCGATGGGAATATCGCCATACTATACTACAAATTTATACTGTTCTAAGAAAAGTGTTAACGTTTGTAAGAAAGATAAATAACAGACTAAGGGAAAGTTAAACCCTCAAAAGGTGCTGCCTGTAGGGACACAGAGGACCACATAGCCCAAGTAAGAACACGTGACAGTAGCAGTCCTAGACTAGTTGGCCCTGCCATGCCAGGAACTACCAGGGGGCATGGTATAGGCATAGAAATGTTACATTCAGTGACTGAATATTATATATACATTTTAGTGAGGAACAAGGGACAAAGACCCAGCTCAGTCATATAGTGCTTGCTCCTTACAAGCATGAGGACCTGAGTTTACTCCTCAGAACCCATGCACAGTGTCGGGGCACATGCTTGTAACGCCAGTGCAGGAGACAGCGAGAGAGAAGTGCATCTCTAGGGCTTCATCCTCAGCCAGAGTAGTCGAATTGATGAGTTCCATTAAGGACTGTGTCAAAATACAGCGTACATGGATGGCATCCTGAGGAGTGACATCCATAGGTAATGTGTAGTTTCCATATGTAAGTGTATGAACAAGCATACACACATGTGTATATACACATACAAAAAAGATAGACTCTGTGGACTCAAACTTAGCAAGTGACTTCTCCAGAGGCAATGTTCCTGAGAGGGCATGGGCATTTTTAATACTCATTATGCAATATTACCTCGCCTTGACTTCTGGGCCATTTTTATGTTCATATTTTAATAGATAAGAGGGAAACAGCTCACATCTTCTTCGTTAATAGTTTTCATAGAGCTATTGTTCAACTACTGGCCTTTGGTTCCAGGGTTGGGTAGGATTCGCCTTCTGATTGTGTGAATTATCATGAGGAACTGAGTGAGACTCCAAGCAGGAGATTCTGGTTGTTAAAAGAGAATGTTTTGATTTTGTTGTAAAGGAGGGACTCTTTGAGTCTGTGTTGCTGCCCTGAAAGATGGGCCGATCATGTCGTGGATAAATGATGCAGATGCTTTCCTTTTGGAAGGCTCTGTTGCTGAGAATGGAATGTTGAGAGCCCTGTCTTGGGATGCTCAGCTCTCACAGGGTCATAAGATCCTAATATTTAAGAAGGGATTGGATTACATTTTGGAGAGAGGGAGGGTGGTTGTTGCATGAGGTTGGAGGTCAGACTTTGACATCACTCAGAGGTCAAGTGTTCCTTGGTGCTGACAGATAGGTGTTGGTGTAGATGGTAGTGATAGAAAGCCCTACCACAACGCTATCTCCATCTTAGTGGCTTCTTATCTAAAGGATACAAATCATACTGGAAGATTAAGTGAGGCCAGCCAAAGACACTGCAGAATTAAAACAAGGAGTATGTTGTGAGCAGCAATAAAGAGTTGTAACCCACAGTGATTAAAGGGGGAAAACATCCTTTGGAGGTTTCAGGACAGGCAGCAGGTATGACAATAGTGACTGAGGAGGAGAAGAAATCCCAGAAGTGTAGAAGTATGGGTTTTATAACCTGACATAAGGACCTCAGATTAAATCCTGTTGTAATCTAGGCTTCTTGTTTTCCTAGAAGGTATAAAAGCCTGATCACAGCAAACCTCCCCGTGTTGTGTGTTTTACAAGTGGATTTAGATGCACAATGTTATCAAGTCTTACATTGTCATTGGTTAATGTGCCTTTTCACACCCAAATGCTAATATTTCCTTTTTTCTTCACAAATTTGAACTATGCAGTGTGTTAGATTTTCTCTCATCTCGTGAAATAAAAGAAATTTGAACTAAGCTTGCCTATTCTCTTGCTTCCTTATCTGCTAATTTTAATTAAACACCTTGGGGGGAGTGACATTATCATGTAAACATTCCCACATAGCCTCTATCTGAAGGTGGAAATAGATATGTCATATCATATACTCAGGGGACAGCTGTGCCAGGCCACAGACCAATACTCATACACACACACACACACACACACACACACACACACACACACACACACCATTGCATATGTGAGCAGGAGTTCACAGAAAGACATCAACCCACAAAAGTTAGTTGACTAAGTAGATCCTCAAAGATGTTAGATAGTGGAATGCCAAAGGTCCCAAGATACATCGTCTTGAACCTTCTTTAGCCTGCTTAGGGCCCACTTATTGCCTTCCTCCTTATGTGACCTAATGTTCTTGTGGCTATTGAATACATCCTTAGAATTTATGAACTGACCTTCAAGATTTCCCATAACCCAGTACATTTGAGGCCCACAGTCAGATTTTCCTAGCCTTGCTATAACCCATCTGCCTGATATACCCACCTATGTACTTCAAAGAGAATTGATTCATGACTTCTTTGTGTCTTTCTATAAAAGTTTATAAAATTGCTGCCGGGTAAACTCGAGGGTAACCTAAATCTGTGGTCACCCTGATAGACTGGCCATGCTGTTTCAAGTTTGTCTACAGAAAAAGTCTCTTTTAACCATTTGAGGGATGGTTTCCCCCTTTAACACAACAAAGCGACTCTCAGCAGTGTAATAGGAAACATGAAGGACATATCCCATGATTAGTTTTATCAGGGTGCACCCCGAGTAGGGACAAGGGGGAAGATGGGGGACTCGGGCACAGAGCTCATGCAGAACCTTGAAAGGAGCACACTGACGTCAAGGGATGAAGTGAAGCCTCTTAGGGCAGCTTGGGCTAGAGAAGAAATCTCCTTCAGTGTTGGCAGGAGATGTTCGAGGGAGGAAGGACAGCTTCTGATTGCTCCCTAAGTTCCTGCACAATGTTCTGCAGCAAGGGTGAGGGAAAGCCCACACCTAGGCAGGGGAAGGAGTGAGTGAGAGGGCCCTGCAGGCTGAGGCTGAGGGGAGGGATGCTAATGGAGGTCAGAGGGAGGAGACTGGAAAGAAGTGTCAAGCAGAGGGAAGCTGGTGGCAAAGGAGCCAGAGTTTGAGCAGGGTTTAGTGGGCGGATCTGCTGGGGTCACAGGGCAGGTCTCTCACACCTGAGGATCCTGTCACAGAGCCATGAAGGCTTAGCTATAAGAACTAGAGAATGGGTGCCTGAATCATCACAGGGAGGTGTCACTGAGGATACAGCGAAGTGCCATCAGCAAGACACTGCTCCCAGTGTGAGAATGGGTCCCAAAGAAAAATTGTGTTACACAGGAAATAAGTGTTTTCTGTAAGATAGCCTCAACATCAAATCTAGCCCATTTTTCAGACTACATCCTGTGGTGAGTTAGAAGGCAGTATGGCCAACAGACAGAGTTGGTCCCATTCAAGATGTAATTCTGAGCCTGAACGTGCCCACCCAGGCTCTCCAATGTTGCTCAGAAACCATGTCTCCTTTTTGGGCATCCGAAGAGAAGAACCTTCCTGGACCACAGCACAGAACCTCAGCTTCACTGCAGAAGTGAACTGAACAGATGGATTGGTAGACTGACATCAAACATGTACCTGGACACTTGCAACCTCCTTACAAGTCAGCTCTGAGGGTGTGCTGGTGAATTTTATGCCAATAGCATACAAGATGAACTTATCAGTGTGGAGGGAGCTTCTAGTGAAAAAATGCTGTCATAATATTGAGATGTAGCCTATACTATAGGGCACTGACTAGTTTTATGATTCATGTGGAAGAGCCCAGCGTATTTTTGCTCAGGCCCCGACTGGAATGATGATCTTGGGTTCTGTAAGAAAGCAGATTGAGTTAGAAAAGGGGAGCAAGGACCTAAGCAGCACACACACACACACACACACACACATGGTGACATCTGTATAGGGAAGTCATTAGAATTTTCATATCTTTCCCAACCTATGGATGTTTCCTTGTGGTAACCTACCTCTGTAGTCAGGAGTAGTCAAAGGCCAAAGATTGAAGCAATGAAGAAGAGAAGCTGGGGCATCATGAAAGAGCCCAGGTGAGGCTACAGATGAGAGTTCAGCCCACTTGCAACAAGACATCAGTATTTTGAAGATGGCAGTACCATAGGCTGACCAGCGAGAACTGCCTCTGCAGTGGAGGGGAGCCAGCTGGGGCCTCGAAGACAAACTGTATGCTGTGTGGGGACAGAGCTGGAGAAGTGGCTGGTATTTGTGATTTGTTTCATGATATCATATGAATATGCCATGTCTGGGATAATGAAAAAGTTTCTGATTAAAAACTGTCATATCAAAATAAATAACTGTTGTGCCTGTGTGTCAAGGTGACAAGGGTTCAGTTGTGCTGGCAGGTTTTGGTCAAGGTGCCAGAAGCTAGAGTTTCACCCCTAATTTCCTTTGCAGTCTGGTGCTTCATCATAGCATCAGGAACCCTATTCACAGGAAAAAGGGACTCACTGTAATGCAGAGAACAAAACCCTGATCACCAAGAGTCCCTTGCATCAGGGTGTCTGTCCAGAAACCAAAGTGGCAGAGCCCATTCCAGTCAGGCACTCTTTCCCTCCCACGCTGGAGAATAACAAGAACTGTCAAGTAGGGAGTTGCGAGAATGGGTGAGGAGATTCTCATAGTACGTTCAGGCTTCTGGAAATGAGTTCTTCTCTCTCTTCATCATTACTGCACACCTATTAAGAAGAAGTTAGCCCATAAGTCTTGCACAGAAGTCTGAGATTCAGTCCTTAGCTTATATCATGATACAAATTAAGGTGGTGCAAACTCCAACATGGAGGCCACTGGGTTGATAGCACTTCTGCTAAGATGCTGCTTTCCAACAGCCCCAACACCACACAGGAGAAGCGTTTATAAATGTTGTTGGTCACTGCTGAATAAGAGACTCCAAAGCATACAGCCTATGGCTGTTGCCCTAAAGAACAGGAAGTAGGTCTCTGTTGCTGAAGACACCATACACTTCAGACATGGGGTTATGAATCTCCTTAGCTGGAACTGACCTGAGCCTCCTCCCTGAGGACTGTGATGGCACCAAAGGTAACATACAAGCTTCCAAGTAGAAAAGCAACCAACAGTCCTACCAGGCAGGATATCTATGAGGCACAACATTGATATTGATTTTGATCTTAGTGCATCCAGAGGAGACTCTATCTTCTGCAGGCATCCAGGAGGAGGGTCTCTTTAGCACTGAGTGGAGCCTGAGCATAGTAGGAGAAGTCTGAAGCTCACTACTAGAGACACACTTCTCCCAATGAGGCACAAGTTCTCCAGTAAGGTCATACCTCCTAACAGTGCCACTCTCTATGGGCCATGCATATGCAAACCATCACAAATCCCAATGAGTCCATCTACAGAGCTCTCCTACACCTAAGGCTCAGAGAATATTGCAGACCAATAAATGAAAGTTTATCAGAGCCTGAGGTCAAGGACTTTGCTGTGAAGCACATCAGCAGCTACACCAGTGAAGTCTCACCAGTCAGACTGACAAATGTGAGCTGAACCAGGAGGAAGCCAATGACCTCACCAGAGTGCTGAGGTGGAGGGAGCACCCACACAAAGAGCTACAGGCAAATGTGTAGGCCTGGGAGCAGGAGTGGTGGCCCTGCCCAGGAAAGAGCACACAAATTCATTGTCCAGTGTCCAATGGTCAGTCCTTGAAACATACATATGAGTAGCATTACATAGATTCAACACGTCCTTCTTAGGAATATATATGTTTATACAAATATATATGTGAATGCAATAGCAATGGATGGAGCCAGAGTCCATGAATTTGTAAGAGGGCAGAGAGGGGACCATGACAAGGTTCTGAGGGAGTAAAGGGAAGGGGAAAGTGTTCTAATTAAAAAACGTCAATAATGAATTTAAAAAATTCATGGTATTTCTATCTTTCGTGAAATTTGAGGGAATCTGGCTTTATAGAGATAATGCTTAGCCTCGAGAGTTTCACTCACCCCCTATGTGACATTGAAATGAAAACAGGACCATTATCTAATTGTAGCATTAAGAGATCCCAAAGCAAGGAATGGTGTGTTCTGTGAGGACAGGGTTTCCTTCCCAGACTCTGACTACCTCAATCTCTTATATGGGGACATGTGAGTGAATGGTCAATCATTCACACAATGGGAAGAGGGACGAGAACCAATGAACCCCCATGTCCATCTTGAAGTCCTGCAGTAAGATTAAGGTTCAAATAGATAGTCATGGACTTGGACATCTGTGTTGCTCAGTCAAGCTCTGATCCTGTCCACCTTTGACCCATCCTAGACAGCCTTCACTCTCATCCTGTAAAAAGGTCAGACACACCCTAGAACGGTGTGAGTTCTTTTCCCAGGAGACATCTTGCTCCTCTTGCTGGAGCCTTTCCTTCTCCTAGCAGGGAAATCTAGGTGAATTCCCATCTCTTTGGGGACCACTGTTTCCATAGTCAGATTGAGAGAAATGAGTATCTCTTTAGAATAACTACATTTCTTGTATTTATTTATTAGTTAACTAATTAATTTTTTATTGTTTTGCTTGAGGTCTTGTTGTTTTATGACAGAGTCTCAATATGTAGCCCAGGCTGAACTGAAATTCCATTCTTAGACCAAGCAGTATTTAAATGCATAGAGATTCAGACCTGGGATTAGTAGTGTAGATATTTGCATTTCTGCCAGGAATGTTACAGAGCAACAAGGCAGTTGGATAGTAGAAAACTGGAGCAGGTAAGAGGGAACTTGAGAAAGGGATACAATGGGAAGTGAAGGAAGGATGGAAGCAGAGTGTGTGCATGGAGGAGGAGAGTCAGGAGTTCAGAGGGGAATTAGAGAGGAGAGTGAGTAGGGGGAGATGGTCCTGAGGATCAGGAATGATGGGCTGGGGGAGAGGAGGGAATTGGGGGCCAGAGCTTGGGTGGGGAAGATAAAGAGGGAGGGGAAAGAAGAAGTGAGAGGTTGAGGGTTGACAGGAGAGGGGAAGTGGGCCCTGAGCTAAAAAGGGATAAAAAGACAGCAAGGACATGGGTGGGGGCTTGAGACAGCAGGGGTAGGACAAGACAGGAAGTGGAGGGGGAGCACCAGTGGACTGGGAGGTAAGGGCAGCCAAGGTTGGTGACTTAAGACAGGGCCTGGGAGGATATTGAGAAACCCCAATTATGTACTGATAATTCCTCTCTGACTCTAGGGAAGTGACTGATGCACAGGGTCTGAATGACCAATTTTATTCCTTGATTTTTCTGCCTTGCTTCAGCTGCTGAGGCTTTCTGAGAGTGTAGCCAATGCAAGGGGGCAAGGGACCCTGAGGAATGGGAGGCCCTGGACCCCAGAGCCACAGAGTCCAGCTGCTAAGCTTCTGCCCAGGTCCTATGGCCTTCCCCTGAGAGTGGACCTGAGTCTTCAGGATTCTCTCCTCCAAGCTGATGTAACCACAAACCTGTAATGGACGAAGTCAATGGAGGATGACAGAGGGGTGGTCCAAGTCATTTTACTTTTGCCATATTCAAGTACAGCAAAGTTTTAAACACAAGAGATGCTGCCCGTGGTGCAGGGTGGGGCATAACTCAACTTCTGCCCTGGCTCTCCAGGCCCACCTAGTCTGTCTCCTGGCGACACAGTGGCAGATAATGGTGTTCATTTCAGCAGGCAATGCAAAGTAGTTCTTCAGAGGACACATAATAATATTTCCAACTAGGCAACCCATCCCCTGTCTGGTTCTGCATCAAATATTCTATCTGAATTTCAGTGTGAAAGCAGCTGGAAAGACCTGAGAGAAAATACAAGAGCAGGTTTGGCTTCTGCCATAGACTTCTGCCCCAGAGTAGATAGCATCCTGTATCCCACCAGTGGAATTGATGGGCATTCCCTGGGCACTTGCTCCAAGTGATGCCAAAGCTGTGGATTAAACCATCAGCCATGGGTCCTGTGATGCCTATGGCATCTGGGTCATCTAGAGATGGCTGGAAGATGTCCTGGTATTTGGGTTCAATTGTTCTCTGCAGTCCTATAAAGTGAGAGACACTGTGAAGTTACAGAAGCTTGCTAAAGGAGAGAGGTAATCCCCTTCCTCTAGGATAAGATTTCCACATAACATCTGGGGAAAGAGACTTCTGTGACAGGCTTTGTCTCTCCCTACCAGGGAGCTGTCAACACACAAGTGATGTGTAATTTCCCTACAGCAATGTGTCACTTTTGGATATCTTGTCTGACTATGACCTGTCCACTTAACAACCTAGAGGGAAAGAGCTCACCTCAGGGTTGATGGGCGATCTGATGCAACCTCAGAACTCTCTCTCCATGCAAGCAGCCACTTTGAAATAGAATACACTTTCTCTACTACAGGTGGCTCAGGCAAGCTTCTGCTCAAGTAAGGTGATTCTCACGGTAGGAACTGCCACAGACTCTACAGAGGGATACTTTCTAGCACAGATGCCTACAGATAAAAGATTGTCCTAGGGTGTAGGGTCCTAGAGGCAGGTCCAGCCATGTTCTTTGTGGATGTATTATTTCTGGCTCCCTTCAAGCTACAAGAACAGAGATAGGAGGTATAACTGAGACTTTCTCCAAATCCTTCTCCTTTTACACCATAGTCATTTACAGTAGCACCTAGAGAACATAGTTTGAGGGACAGGCCAATGATGAAGTGATATGGAAAGGAATCACTGCTCTTGCTGTAGTGTCGAAGCATCCCTCCCTGTAGAGACCTGATTGTTCTGCCAAGAAATGCAATTTCAGAATTGGTTTAGTGCTTGTCCCTGGGCCCAGGAGTCTTATGATTTCACAGGATGAAAGCTTTCAAACTCCTGTTCCTGTGTTTGCCTTTAATGATGAATGTCACCCAAATCTTTGTTAGCTGGCTATCTGCCTCTACAGTCTCTGTGTTTTAGTAGTCTTGTGTCCCCTCTGGGGTTCCCACCCCAGGCTGCATTCACCTTTCTAATCATCTAGACCAATGGGCCCTCCTTGTTATTATACCTGAGCACCTGACCTGGCTTTATTTTCATGGGATTTTCTGTCCCATCTTACTTGTTTCCCAGTTGAGGAATCGTTTCCTTCACACCATTCCCTAGCCTCAGCTCTCCTCATCCCTGACCTGACTACACTGGTGCACATCTCCATGGCTCATGGTCATGCTCGGTTAACAAGAGTCCCCTCAGGATCCCCACAGCAGAGTGGAGCAGACATTTCTCTGCACTTTGTTGACAGTGCAACCATTCTGGCACATGCTCTCCTTTGTGACTTTTGCTTCCCTTCTCCTCCACACTGAGGAGTTCTCGATTTCTTCTATCATAGTGTGTTCATCCTCTGAGCAGGCTCCAGGAGGCCACACATGGAACACTCTGTCATCGTCCTTCATCTCTTCCTTATGTCCTCTCTCCCACCTCGTGGGCTTCTGGTTTGTTTCTGGATTCTCCCCACACTTACTCCCCAGTGAATAACTATATTTAACCTTTGGAAACTGGGGTAAGTTCACAAATGATAGAATGTGTGAAAAATTTGTCTGCACTTGGGTTATCTGTTTTAATATAATATTTGACTCTTATATCCATTTCTGTCCAAATTATATTTCTCCTTGTGTGTGAATAAGATTCCACAATGTATATACCACATTTTCATGTTTTGATGAAATATGAAAATCCTATTTTGAAAAGAGTTCCCTTAAACATAAGCATTCACATGTATCTCTGGAATAGAAAAGTATAGTTCTTTCATTATATGCCCCAGAGTGATGGTACAGCTGGATCATATAATAAGTATTTGCCATTTCTGAGAAGCCTCCATATTGATTTCTATTATGGCTGCCCCAGTTACCCTCCCACCAGCAGTGTACATTGCTTGCCCCAGCAACACATCCTTGCTTTCATTTATTTATGTGGGGTGATTGTTTTCTTAATTGTCTTATTTGTTTTTATTTCATTGCATGAACATTTATGTTAACTGTATGTCTATGTTCTACATGCATGCAGTGCCCTCAGAGGCCAGAAGAAGACATTTGAATTCCTGAGATTGGACAAGGTGCTATGTTGGTGCTAGATATCCAACCTCAGTGTTCTGGAAGGGCAGCCAGTTCTCTTAATCACTGAGCCATCATTCCAGGCCTCCTTTCTGTGTTATTTGGTCATAGGTATTCTGACTAGGGTAAGATGGGAAATTGAGGTTGTTTAATTTTGTGTTTCTCAGATCCCAAAGCACGTTGAATCCTGTTTAAATATTAGTTGATCATGAGTACTACTTTCCTTTGTGTGTATGAGTGTTTGTGTGTGATTTTGTGTATGTGTGTGTGTGTGTGTGTGTCTGTGTGTTTGGTGTACATTTGTATGAATAGGTATATATATATGTATATATATTTGTGTGTATATATATATATATAAATATATATATATATATATATATATGTTAATGTGTTTGTGCATGAGTGGAGGCCAAAGAGCAACATGGGATAATCGTTTTCTGTCTTAGTTACTGTTTTACTGTGAGTGTGAGACTGGGTCTGCAGTGGGTTTTAGGAACCTCAAAGGCCACTACTGATGACACACTTTCTCAAAGAAGGCCACACCAACATCAACAAGGATAACATCCCCTAACAAGGCCACAGCACCCAATCTTTCCCAAACATTTCCTCTACTTAGGGACCCAGCACTGAAACACATTAGCCTATAGAGGGCATTTTCTTCCAAACTAACACAGCCTACATCTTCTACTTTTCTTTCATCTGTGCCTGTGTTTTGTGTGTGTGTGCGTGTGTGTGCGCGCGCGCGCGTGTGCGTGTACAGGCACATGTGAGCCACAGCATGAGTAGAATTCAGAGGACAACTTTCAAGAGTTGGTTATTGCCATATTTGCCTTGACTCCGACTGAGCAGGTCTCTCTTATGTCTGCCACTGCATCTTGTATTCAGGCTAACTCCCCTCCAAGTTCAGTGGAGATTCTCTTGTCTGTGTCTCTTGTTTTATTTTAAAGGGTCTCTAAATTTACTTTATTAAATTCAGATGCTATTTTCTAGTTCCATCCATTTGCCTATGAATTTTATGAATTCATTGTTTTTAATAGCTGTATAGTACTCCACTGTGTAAATGTACCACATTTTTCTGTATCCATTCCTCTGTTGAGGGACATCTGGTTTCTTTCCAGCTTCTGGCTACTATAAAAAAGGCAACAATGAACATAGTAGAGCATGTGTTTTTGTTATATGTTGGAATATCTTTTGGGTATATGCCCAGGAGTGGTATAGTCTGAGGAAACACTAGTGAGGTAACCAAACCAGAAAAGAACACACATGGTATGCACTCACTGATAAGTGGATATCAGCCTAAAAGCTCAGAATACCCAAGATACAATTCACAGACCACATGCAGCTCAAGAAGAAGGAAGACCAAAGTGTGGCTCCTTCAGTCCTTCTTAGAAGGGGGAACAAAATATAGAGGAAATACAGAGACAAAGTATGGAGCAGAGACTGAAGGAAAGGCCATCTAAAGACTGCCCCACCTAGGGATCCATCCCATATACAGACACCAAATTCAGACTCTATTACAGATGGCAGAAGGGACTGCTGACACGAGCCTGATATAGCTGTTTCCTGAGAGGCTCTTTCAGAGCCTGGCAAATACAGAGACAGATGCTCGCAGTCAACCATTAGACTGTGCATGGGGTCTTCAATGGAGTAGTTAGAGAAATGAATGAAGGAGCTCCAATGGAGGACTTAGATAAATGAGTGAAGGAGCTGAAGAGGTTTGTAACCTACAGGTTGAACAACAATATCAACCAACTAGAGCCCCCAGAACTCCCAGGAACTAAAACACCAACCAAACAGTACACATGGAGGGTCCCATGGCTCCAGCCACATATGTAGTAGAGGATGACCTTGTTGAAAATCAATGTGAGGAGAGGCCAGAAGCCTGCCTGGAGTGCCCTGGGGCAGCAGTCACAGAAGGCTGTGAGCTGCTCTGTGAGCACCTGTAGTCTAACCTGGGTCCTCCAACAGGGTAGTGGGGGCTCTTAACTTCTGAGCATCTTTTCAGGCCCCAGAAGCTGCTTTTAACGGGAAGAAAACTGTGATTACAGAAAATTCCTCAAGGTCTTAGGTTGCCCTGTCACAAAGCTCAGTAGAAAAGCACCAACCTTCCTTCCCCACAGGACAGTAATTATCTGGGGCAGAGGTGGGGAGTTGGGGGGAGGGAGGAGGGGAGGGAGAAGGGGAGGGAGAGAAGGAGGAGATGGACATGAGATTAAGGAGAGTTGTGGGGGAGGCAGTGGGACAACAAATATTTGAGGGTACAAAAGACTTGAGGGGGTGACGGGGAAGGGGCCAATGAGTCTCTGGTGGAGGAGATATAAGACAGAGGAAGGGAAGCACAGTGGGAAGTGAGGAAGAGTTGCCTGGGCATCCCAGGGACCCCAGAAGGGCTGGTCTAGGGGGAGACTGAGGGTGTATGTGAAGCTAGAGAAGAATCAGGGGAAGTGGCTAGAGCAAAGATTTGGTGACCTCAGGAACTCCGGAGGTACTCAAGGCTTTGGGCGTGGCCCCGCATAAATGATTCAAACTCTAGTCGCCCATTTCAGAGGCTCCAGCTCAAGGCACCGACTTTATTCTTTCTTCCCCTTTCCTGACACTGTTGCCAAGAGTCCCTGAGGGAGTTCACAGCTGTTGGTGAGTGAGATGAAGGGACTGCGGGTGGGGCATGCTAGTCCTGAAGGACATTGTTCTCAGGACCGGGTTCATAGTTGTAATCTCCACAGGACCCAGTGTGTAGGGGCCTCGGTTCACAGGGAGGGAGGTTCCAATCCACAAGGCACAGGAGTGATCCCCTCCTGTGAAATTTAAGGAATGGATTAGGGAGATGCTTGGTCAGAGCACAGAAGGCCTAAACTCCCAGCCAGGTGCAAGGGGACTCTTGCATAGTCTGGGCTCAGATCACAGGGGAGGCACATGCTAAACTTCCCCATTCTCTTCCCAGCAGCAGTCACTTCTGCCAGAAAGAACCATGGCCAAGGCAGCAGCCACCAAGAGCAATTATTCTCTAATTCTGAGGCTTTTAATTCTACTGAGCTGTGGATACATCAAGCTGCTGGCTGGTGAGTTCCCAGGGCCCACATGGAGAGGGGCTGGTACAAGGAACAGGGATGTGGCTTAAGTCAGGAAGTTCCCAGTCCTGGGGACCAGAAGCTCCAGGGCTTCCCATCCTTCAGTGCAGCACCACAGTGACTGAGAAACCTGGCTCTCTGGGACCTGGGCTTCAGTGGATTGAGGAAGTTAAGGGAAAAGTTACAGTGTGGGGGCGGGGCAGGAATGAAGGGCTCAGGCAGCAGAAGGGAGTCCTTGGAGAAGCCCCAGCACCATCTGGGTCTGTAGGAAGCCTAAAGCCAGGCTACAGGATGGGGTATGTGAGGAGCAGTGCAAGACAAGGAGATAGCCTCAGACAGGTCCCTGGACCTAAGGCAGCCTGTGCTAGAGACACTGCCATCCCAAGGATTCCTCACAAACCCTCCACGATTCAGGAAGCTCTTTGCACTTGACCTTACTTCCCACCTTCCCATGGTATTTGTCCAGGAGATCACCACAGATGCTTCCAGGGACAAGGCAGCCACCACCACTCTTGGTTTTACTATTTTTCCTAACACTCCCCTCCCCCATTTTGTTCTGTTTTACATTGTTATAAGCCTTCACACTATCACCACACTAGAATCGGAAACAGTCGCTTCTCTCCTTTGGTACCATTAACTGGATTACAGGTGTGTGACACTAGGCTGGGCCTCAATGCCCACGTGGCTCCTGAGCCACCAGCCTGCTCCGCTCCCTTCCCTGTCCATCCAGCCTTCCCCACTTTACCATCCACAGAATCTCTTTTATCCCTTTATCCAACAAGGGGCCATCTGTGCTCATGCTTGAAGACACTTCAGCTAATCAAGGGGTGGAAAGCCTTTTCCTCTGGAGGACCCTGGTAATGGTACAAGGAGGGACCCATGGAAGCTTCTGCCCTTGTTCCCAGGCCTCCTGGGACATTTATCTCCTGGGTAGATGGCATCAGATAATGTTGGTCATTAGGCAGGAGCAGGTTCTTTTGTTTTATAAACGACAGTCACTGATTTTGTATTTCAATCTATCAAGGTTTACCATGTGATTAGCAGATTTGTCCTCTAACCCAGATCAGGGAACTCCCCCATGTACCAGTATTGTTTCCCATTCCTCTCCACTCCCAGAGTGTCTTCAAGAGTAAACTGTGAAAGCTGCATCTTTCCCAGGTAGCAGAGGGTTCTCTGCTGCCTGTGAAATGGCTGGAGGTCAGACTGGCTTCTACAAGCGCAAGATGCTTCTTCAGTTAGGAAATTCTATAAAGTCCACCTAGGGCCATTTCCAGAAAACTGAAGCCTCAGGATGACTGATTGTCCTGGCTCACAGGGCTCTAGAGGGAGGTCCAGCCATGTTCTTCCTGGATGTATTATCTTTGGCTGCTTTCATGGTACAAGAACAGAAATGAACATGTATAACTGAGACACCTGAACTGCAAATACTTCAATTTTGACGTCACTGCTGTATTAGTTATTTTCTATTGCTACGATAAAACACCAGAACCCAGGTAGCATAGAGAAGGAAGGTGTTGGTGGGCAGATAGCTTCAAAAGAACAAGAGTCCATCACCATCACATCAGGTAGCACAGGAGCAGGTAGGCATGATGGCTGGGCCAGCGAGAGGACAGCCCACATCACAAACCTCAAGCAAGATGCAGTGATGGAGAAATGGGAATTGAAGAGGAGTCACAGCCACACCCTCAATGACACACGTTCTCAAGCAAGGTCACACCTCATAAACCTATGCCAACAGCTGCCTGGGGTTTGGATGGGACTGACGACCAAGGAGTCAAACACCTGAGCCTGTGGAGGACACTGTCCTTTAAACCACCACATCAGACATTCACAGTAGCATCTGGGGATTCATTCGTGAGTGACAGGGAAGCAATGAATCGAGAGAGAAGGGTACACGAGAGTGGGGCTTCAAGAAGGTCACAGACAGGCAGAGATCTCTCCTTGAGAATGAATTAGGTGTGTGGTTTAATGTAGGAGAACCTGAGATCTGATGCCAAATACAGTTGTGTGACAGGCCCAGTGGGAACAGAGATAAATACTGAGCTCACAGCTGGCAGCTCCCCTTCCACGCCAAGCTGCAGCAGACTTCCTGAACACCAGGCTCCATGTTGGATTTACCACATGTTCTATGATGCCTCCTTTCCCTCTATGTATTCAGCTAGATTCAAGACCCTAAAGAATAGATAATATCTGATACACTTTATACTTCAGTACCTGAGGAAAGTCACTAAAAGTACTTTTGAGGTAAGTCCTCAGCATATCATGGTGTGCATCTGAGGGGATCCTACCAACCTGAGACAGTCAATGATTGCACAACAAAGAGCATGTAGATCTAGTGGGCCTCTTGACTAGAGTCTGCTTTTCTGACCTTTGCCCTTCAGAAGAATACTTCGGGTCACGGAAGTAGGAGTCCTATGGCTTTCTGGTCACACTGTGGAACTCACCTGCATGTTTCTCTCACAGATGCACACTCTCTAAGTTGCAACTTGATCATCAAGACAGGAGAATACCTCTGGTGTGTAGGACAGTGCTCAGTGGATGGAATATTTTTCCCTCATTTCAATAACATAAACAAGACCGTGCCTTTGGGTAACCTGGAGAAGATGGCAAATGCCACTGAAGTACAGAGTTGTTTGACCCAACATCTGAAAGATTTGAGCCAGGAGTTAAGGATCAAGGTGGAGACTCTCAAGACCAGAGGTAAGTGTGGGACAGAGTACAGAGGCAGAGACATTGACCAGAGAGGAAGGGGAGAGGGCATATGGGAATGTGATGGTGAATGTATTTGTATGAAGGAACTGAGCACTGGCCCAACCTTGGAGGTACAGGGTATATGTAGAGAAAGACTTGACCTTTGAGGAGGTGATGGATGGATCAGAAGTGAAGAATGATGGTTTTGTCTGTGACTTACAGGTTACCACACTTTACAGGCCACCATGGTTTCTCAGCTCAGCCAAGGACAAATCACTATGGCCTCTTGGCTATTCAACATCAATGAAAAGTACTTCTTCAGCTTGGAAACCAACACTATGACCTGGAAATGGACTAATTTTGTACCAGAGGATATCATGAATAAATGGAAAGATGATGAGGAACTTAACAAATGTCTGAAGTTCTCCATAGCTGAATGCAGTCAGGAACTCAATGAACTCTTAATGGAGCACAAGGAAAAGCCAAGTAGGTATTACCTAGATTATCAGAAGGCAGTTCACTGAATTTGATAGACTGAGTGAGTGATGTCTGAGTAGTGTTCCTGTCTGGAGAGACAGTAATGACCATGGGGAATCCTCATTCCCTCTCATTCCATATAAACCAGTGGTCCAGGCTCTTCATGGCCTGCTAATGAGCCCCAAGTCTGTGTGCATCACTGTAAACTTACAGCCTTTTCATCCTCATGTATAGCTGCTCTTGCACCAGCTCCACCATCACTCATAAAGCATTTATTATCTTACTCTGGCACAATTAAACACCATCAATTTCCCCAACATCCAGAAAGTGATATCAACAGTACATTTATAAAATTTTTTGATAGTTTGATAGACATTAACTTTTCTTTGCAATGAAATAAGCTCTGTCAAGACATCATATATACAACTTCCACTTCTCTCTCTACTCAGGACTTTGTAAAATAGTTCTTATATGTGACCATCTCATGGCTGCATTTGGAGAGAAGATGCTGATGAAAGTGTGTTTTTAAACTTTATGGAGAACTTTCCTATCTTTTTTAAAGGGTCAACATCAAGGTCCCCGGATATCACCCAGCTTACCACCCTCACCCAGCTTCCACCTACCAGGCATTTTCCTTATACAGAAGTATTTATCCCTGGGGGACTCATCTTCATATTCTTTATTATTTGCATATGTGTGATGAGGAAATGTTGTACCCAAGGAGGTAAGGAGCAGGTTGAGGTTTCATTTGGTCCTTGGTAGGGTTGTTCTGCAGAGGACTTGCAATAAGTGTCCCACTGGGTATTGGGGATGGGAATGCTGTTCCCCATGTTGGCATAGCAGGTACCTTTACCCACTGAGCATCTTTCTAGCAACTAAAACTGACCTGTTGAGAGTCTGCCTTCTAGTTCAATAAACTATCTTCTGCTCAGACCATGAGAACGGACTGAAACAAGTTTGAGCACCTCACTTGCACGTGCTCCTACCATGACCAATGCAGGGGCACTGAGCCTCTATTCATCCCCAGAACAATTGCAAAGGTATTTTCACACAGCCAATTAGGACTGCCCATTAACTCTCTCTGTCTTACTACCCTCCATGCTACATGCAGTAATGGTTGCTGACCTTAGAAAGTGTCTGTCTGAGAGGAGGTTTGGTGACCGGGAGCTCTAAACCACCTCTGTTAGTCAGGGGTCATGACGTGTCAGGGTACGAGTTAGAAGTGACTTTCAGACTTCTCTGCTGGGGTCAAGGGCTAATCACTTTCAGAATCACAGTCTGGCTCTCACTTCAAACTCTCCCCAGACAGAAATCTTCAGCTGCTCAGGGACTGTTGCATCAACTGCCACTATCCACAGAGGAACGATGGGCCGAAGGAGACAGGAGGAGAGGCTCCCAACCAGACCACCAAAATGTTGTCCCAGGAGGAAGAGACCAAGGCATGCGGGTAAAAGCATTTACTCAACGAAATGTCCACATCATGCCATCCAAGATGCAGGAAACATCTCACAGCATAGGGAAGAATGGATGTAAGAGAATGCTGATCTTCAGCTATGACCTCACTGCTGTGCCTTTGAAGTCTCAGCAGTTCTGAGAACTTGCATGATCCCTGCACCAGAGCAGGCCTGTCAATCATCCCTTCATGGAACCACAGGGCCTCATGAGGTTCCTCAATCACTGAGAATTTTTTATAATTAATGGCGCCAGAACTGATTGTATTCATTGGTGTGGTCACTAGTAAGGAGTGTGTAATCCTGCAAGTAAGTCCTTGTACACACTCCTATAAATAAGTCCAAATTAAGTCATTTGATGAATTAGATTTTTTTTAATTTAGAGAGCGCTCTCATGAAAGTAGAAGACTAATCATTGGGAAGAGGGGAGCATTGGTTGGAGTGGGCAGGGAACATGAGAGTTGATTGAAGGGTTGATAGGACCAAAATATCTTACACACATATATGAACATATTATAGTGAGACCAATCATGATGTATAATTAATATGCAAATACATTGTTAAAAGACTAATTTTTATTCTTAATGGGTATGAGTATTTTGTCTGTATGTTAGTGTGTATGTGACATGTGTACCTGGTGCTTGCAGAGGCCAGAGGAGGGCATCAGATCCTGTGGAACTGGAGTTACAGATGGTTTCCAGTGATGGGCACTGAACCCAGGACCTCTCCAAGACCAGCAAGTACTCTTTACTACTGGAACTTCACTCCAATCCTCTAATCAGTTTCTTAATAAGAGAATATATCCTGAATATTATTATGCACAGGACGAGTGCTATAGCAAACTTCCCAATAGTTGAATGTTTCAGTATCAAAAAGCAAGCACATTTTAAAATGACTGTGGATGGTAAGGGCCAATTATGACATCATTTGTAGCAATGTACGATGGCAACTTGTTGAGAGGGATTTACAGGTCCTTCTAACCAAATTACCAGGCAATACAGCAATATCTAATGATGTATGTGCTCCAGAGTTTTATGAGAACTTGACATATGGTAAAACTGCATTCAAGAAAAGAACCTCTGTTTTAAAATGCTTTCACAAGATCAGGCTGGAGGCAAGCCTGTAGGGCATTTTCTTAACTAGTAATCATGGGGAGGGCCCAGCCCATTTTGGTGGTCCTTTTCTATAAGACTACAGGCTGAGCAAGCCATGAGGAGAAACCTAGTAAGCAGCACCCACTCATGGCCTCTGCATCAGCTCCTGCCTTTAAGTCCTTGCCCTCTTTGAATCCTGTCCTGACTTCTTTCACAGGACAGGTACCATGATAGCATGTGGTATTGCTGCAGCTGACCTGGATGTGTGTTTTGTGGAGGTTTCTAGAAGGACTTTGGAACTCTGTGCTAGAAAAGCCATTAGGTGTTGAGAGGTAACTGGTCCATTCTTCTGGGCCTTGGATGATAGGAATGTTGAGAACAGTGTATACAATGGAGGCCTGGCTTGTGACGTTCAGGGAAGCAGATGCTACCAAACCATCTGAATTAGGAATCAATGGATCTGGGTAGCTAGGGCTGAAGAATCAGCTGTGATTAACAAGATTGAAAGAACTACTTAAGTGAAACCTTTGCTTTGCTGGGATACTGGATGCTGCTCACCTGGAGCTGAGAACTTAGCAGTCATCAGGAGAGAGCAGCATCGCTGAGGTGAGATCATCTGGGAAGTGTTTCCTGAGAGTCAGTACACAGAAGCTGTGTTCTAGACACGGCCAGGTTGAACCTGTGTTGGTATCTGAACTAGTCAGTGTAACAGTCAGCCTGGAGGTGCTGGTTTTCAAGATGTGAAGGGGTCATGGAGAGCAGCTGAGGCTTGGCACTGTTTGGTGGGGTTGGAGTCCATGAAGAGAGCCCTGGGCAATAAGAGTGTGTTTAGAGCTGATGACTGTAGCACGTTAGACATGCTAGTGCGGTGGGGTGATCACCAAGAGGAGCATCAGAGGCAAGGGAGTGGAGCCAGCCAGAGCCTAGAGGACAAGCTGGAGAAGTACCTCAGGTGCTGACGGGGAGCCAGGTATCAGTCAACCTTGGACCCTGCAGGTTTATATTCATGGCATTCACTGGGGACTCCTCAACTGGGTCTGTTCTCAATCAAGGCTTTCTGGTGACGCCAGACTCCTATAGACCTGATTAAGTGCTAAGTGTAAGAAAAGGTAAGGCTTGGGAAAGTCCCATTTGAGCACTCTGAGACACAAATGGGGAAGTTACCTTCCAAGAACAGATTTGTACCACACACACACACACACACACACACACACACACACACACCTGAAATAGAACTTAATGACAGACCAATGTAACAACTGTGCAAACGTTCAACTTGTGGGTCCACTGCCTTTTCTTTGGTTGCTAAAAGGAGTCCGGTGAGAAGTTACTTATAGGAGCTGGGGTGACTTCCCAACAGCTGTTTTACTGCAGAGCCCTCCTCAGGACAGGCAATGATTCTTGACAAGAAAATTAGAACATATTTTAATATGTGCAAAAATGACCAGCAGGTTTTAAAAATAGAGTGAAAAATAGTCCCATAAAACTTGGGTAGAACAACTAATCAGATGTCTTAGGTAGCTTCTGCTAACCCAGGTCTCCAGCAAATAGACAAAACAAAATGTCTAGAATAGTGGAAGTTATTAGCTTGAAAAATCATTGGAGCCTGATATTATGGCTAGAACTCTCCTGATATGTTCTGAGAACTCCTCCTTCAGTGGATGTCAACAAACAGAAGGGCAAAATGCCAGGAGCTCTAATTCACGGTAACGGTCCTGCAACCACAGAGACATTGGTGGAAGCTCAGAGAGCGCTTTCTCAATCTGACAGTCGTATTTCTGCAGTAGCTCTCACTAATGTGGAAAGGTAAGGTTAAGGAATTCTTCGAGAGTACAGCCCAGAATTAGTCTCAATACTTATCTGAAGCTAATGGTTTGACTCTGGGAGACTTTGGAGAAGTGAACACTAATTTGTAGGGAAAGATGGGAAACTCATTTCCTCACCTAATCCAATTGAAATGCCTGATGGAGAAGCAACTGTAAACTATTAGAGCACCAGATGAAGGTAACCACAGAAAAACACTCCCTTGCATGTACACTAAAAGACAATGAAGCAAGAAGAGTTCCCCAGTGGTAGACAGACTCAGGAGTGGTCCCTGTGCAGAAAGTTAGTACTAGGTTCCAGGAGCATGAGCCATGACTGAAGGGCATTCACTGAAATGTGGAGCTTCTGAGGGGACGAGGCCCCTTCTCTTCCCATGTTCCTCCTTGTTACCAAGTGAACGTCTCAACCAGGGGCCCAGGAGCATTGCTAGACAGCATAACCCACGGACACATGTGAAGAACTCTGAAAGTTTTCAAATGACAGATCTTGGGAAGGAACAGATCACATACAGTGATGACAACCCTTCTTCTAATGACCCAACAGGAAAGATGAAGTCATCTCTTCAGTTTCTGTGCACTCCTGTCTGTCTGTCTGTCTGTCTGTCTGCTGTGAGATAGTTGGTTTATTGCCACAGAGCAGACCATCACACAGCCCTGGTGGTGCAGCAGCTTCTCTGGAAAGAGCATTGAGTTCTAGCATGCTCTTTACCCACGTGTGAAAAATATATTTTTTATTTTGTTTTGTTTTCTTTCTAGACATGTTTTTTTTTTTCTATGCAGCTCTGGATGTCCTGAAGCCCCTTCTGTAGTCCAGGCTGTCCTTAAATTCAGAGATTTTGCTAGCCTCTGCCCCCTAGTGCTAGGAATTAAGGCTGGCCCCACTACTGCCTGGCAAAAATACTCTTTAAACTTTTATCTATTTCATGTATCAAATCATGGCCTAACAACTTGACGACTCAGTCAAGTGAATAGCTACATTTATGTAATTTTCGTTTTTAAAACAATGTAAATGTACTTTTACTAGGTTAAAACCCATGTGTCTACATCATAAGATGTCCACAGAGCTGAAGTTGTGAGTTGCCAGACATGGGTGCTGGGGATAGAACTTGGGTCCTCTGTAAGTCAGTTAAATAATTGTCACATGGGTGCTGGGGATAGAACTTGGGTCCTCTGTAAGTCAGTCAAATAATTGTCACATGGGTGCTGGGGATAGAACTTGGGTCCTCTGTAAGTCAGTTAAATAATTGTCACATGGGTGCTGGGGATAGAACTTGGGTCCTCTGTAAGTCAGTCAAATAATTGTCACATGGGTGCTGGGGATAGAACTTGGGTCCTCTGTAAGTCAGTTAAATAATTGTCACATGGGTGCTGGGGATAGAACTTGGGTCCTCTGTAAGCCAGTTAAGTACTTGTCACAGCTGAGTCAGTCCCCCAGATCAGGAGCGCAGAAGCTTTTTTTTTTTCTTTTTTTTTTTAAGACAAGGTCTTGCATTCTCTGTGTGTGATCTGGTGTGAGCCTGAATGTTTGATCTTCCTGCTTCTTCCTCCCAGTGTTCAGAGTACATGTGTGCCACACACCTGATTTCTGTGGGGTTTTTTTCCTTGTGGGGAACCCAGAGTTTCATGTGTGTTGGGCTGATACTGTCTCCACCAATATTGTTGCCTTTGGATAGATTTCTCTGGGGGAAGAAAAAAATCCCTAAAAGATTATCCAAAGTCAATAAACACAATCCTTTCCCATTTGAGGAAAAATTGGGGGTTTTGGTTATGGGGGGTTTTTTTTGCATTTATTTTATTATTTAATTTATTATTTGATTTATTTTTTATTTTTTTATTATTTTTAATTAGTTAAGTTTTCAAGATAGAGTTAGTGTGGCCCTGGCTGCCCTGGAATTGCTCTGTAGACTAGACTGGCCTCGAACTCAGAGACCCTCAGGGGAGGCTGTTTTATTAACAGAAAGACTAACTGAGGCTGAGGCTCGCTGCTCAGTTAGAGTGCTTGCTTACTGTGCAGAAAATGCTGGGTTCAATCTGATCCCTAGCACAGAGCAGACCACGATTCACCAGGCAGGCCTGTAATCCCAGCCCTCTGCCAAACTCAAGAAGTCTTATAAGTTCTAGGCCAGCCAAGGATACGTGAGACCTTGTCTCAAAAATAAAGACACTAAATAAAGAAAAAAGGGGTGGCTTACATAGCCCATGATGTTGTCTGTTGGGTAAATGGGCAAATTTGAATAAACCCTTTTTCCTTCCCAAATTGGTCCAAACTGGTCAGAGTTTCTTTTGTTTATTACCATTCGCTTTAAAGAAAGACTATTTTTTGGAGGGGAGGGCAGTATATCATATTTCTTTGTAGTACTTTTTTTTCCTTCTATCAAAAAAGGTAAAGTAAGAGAGGGAGGAGGGAAAGGGAGGCTGGGATGTAGCCACTTAGAAGCAGAGCTGTGCCTAGCATGTCCGAAGCACTGGGTTCATCCCTACTATGAGAAACAAAAATGGTGACAGAAACATGTCCATAGTCTATGCTCAACAGACTCAGCCTAGCGGGAAGAATGGGGGCTTCCTGCTCAGTTGATTTTTTTTTCTCCTTTCTCCTGGCAGCAGGAAGATTCACTCACACAGGGCCCCAGCCCTCTCCACCTCTGTGAAAGGCATTGTATGAAGATGTCACCTGCTCTTGCAGAAGCATTTTATCTTACCACCCTGTGGGATATCTCCTAGCAAGTGGCAAGTCTAAATGTCAGGAGAGAACTCTAGCTCTCAGACCTGGGAGTTCCAGAAGGAAGCACAGTACTCTAGTCTGCAGCTGTCTTTAACTGTGTCTCCTCATCTGAGCCTACCCCACTTACCCTGCAGGGGACGGGGGATGTCCATAAGTGTGTTCTAAGGAGTGGGTCTCCCACCTGTAAAATGAGAGTGCATCTGGGAGACCTTGGTTTCCTGTCCATTTGCAGTTCTAAGACCTGGCTGTTTTAAAAGTCAGACTTTTAGTATCTGTGGTAGGAGCTATGCTGCCTGGCTCATGCCTTTCATTCAGGCACTAGGAAGGCAAAGGCGGGAGAATCTCTGTGAGTTCCAGACCTGTCAGCCATGAGACTTGGTCAAAAAGTTGAAATTGGGCAGTGGGGGTGGGGCTGGAAAGGACAGTGGCCTGACTTCCCAGGCAAGTGTCCTGTGTCAGAAGCAAACTTGCCCTGTAGCAATGTATGCTTGCATGTCTGATCTGGTTTGGTTCCTGCCCGTTGGTCCAGAGAGTCTGATGTAAGTTTGGTCTTTTCTTTGATCAGGGTCCCAGTGTTCTACATTAATAAAGCTTTTTAAAAAAACAAACAAACAAACAAACAAACAAGTCTAGTCCATCTGAATCTCCTCCCACCTTAAAAAATCACTGCCAGGCTAGATTTCCTGTTGCCTCGCCTGAATGATGAAACCCCTGATGGCTATTGCATTTGATCTTTTCCAAAGACCTCGATCCTGGGTTCCATTGAATTGAATTCTCCTGCCCCCCCCCCCCCCTGCTTTTTTCCTTAACGCAAAACATGAGAGGAGTTCTAGGACCCCGCGGACGCCTGGGACTCTGCTGCAGAGGGATTGGGAGGCACTGGCCCTGCAGTGTTCTGTCCCCTAAGGTCTGCAGGTGGGTCAGTGTGTCTATTTGATGTGAGCCCCCTTACTCTGGCCGTGGACTCGGCATAATGAGTCGGAGTCCGTGAACTCTTAACTCCTATCCAAACCCTCTGGAAGAAGACAACCTCGCATTGGTGAGCACTGAAGTCCTTTTGAACCCACACCCTGCTCCCCTGAGGCTGTAGAGTAACAAGAACACTGATGAGGAGACCTGAGAGCAGATGTTTCTGAGTTGCCTTGTCTTTGGACATATTACCAAAAGTGCATCACATTGGGACTGATGCTCATGAGACAAGGGAGTAAGGTCTGCCAATGTGCCATGGTTCCACCAGCATCCAGTTGTGCTCCCGGTAGTGTTTGTGGCACTTGGGCTCCCAGAAGCTGGGGGTACCTTTCTCCCTTGCTCAAAACTGCACCAGGTCCCCCAAACTCTTCCTCCCAGTGCTGTCATGGGCTGTCACCTCCCTATAATAAACAAGTCTTTCCTTGATCCTCCCCGCTGCCGTGAGCGCCCTCAGGGACTTTGGCAGTGGCTAAAAACTGCCTGGGATACCTTCCAGAAAG
The DNA here is from genome assembly GCA_036184795.1 of Tokudaia tokunoshimensis. Taxonomy (NCBI): domain Eukaryota; kingdom Metazoa; phylum Chordata; class Mammalia; order Rodentia; family Muridae; genus Tokudaia; species Tokudaia tokunoshimensis. Next base: position 72,678,392 of record BTHU01000006.1, on the reverse strand, counting down.
TGGGTGTGGCTAAGGCGAATCGAGAAGGGATGGCCTGGAGCTTTTTGGGGCTCTGTCGGGCCAGGGCCAGGGCGCTGTCGCTGTCCCCAGGCCAGAGAGAACGCAGAGAACGTGTGCCCGGTGCCTATTGGCTGAGGTAGGCCACACTCCTGGGTCTCGATTGGGCTGCGATCTGAAGGGGGCGTGACTCGCCGGGAGAACCTTTATGGGCTGCTTTTCGCTGGTGTTAGGGATCCCAGCGGGCTGCCAGAAGGTGAGAGAGGGTTCGAAGGAACAGATCAGGGCAGCAATCTGGGGTTGGCACCAGTTTGCTCACCCTTTGAGAGGCAGAGCGCTCTTGTCTGCAATCTCGTCTGACTCCTCTAGCTGGTGAGTGTCCCTCCCTGTGTGCACAGCGGGAAGCGACCTCAGCTGTTGGGGCCCCAGAGACTTCAATCTAGTGTAACGCCCGCAGTAACGCCAAATCCTTGTCCCTCTTGTCTTTCAGTGGCATCTGTGTTCCTTCATCCGAACCTCAGCAGCCAGCCTCCTGGTGCCTGAGCCCGCCATGCCTAGCCTTTGGGATCATTTCTCGTCCTCCTGTCCCTCTAGGTCCTGGCCGCCACGCTCTGCCTGGGGCTCTGCGGCCAGAGAAGAGGGCCTTGACCGCTTCGCGAGCCTGGAGAGCTCGGACTGTGAGTCCCTGGACAGCAGCCACAGTGGCTTGGGGCCAGAGGAAGGTGAGCACTGAGCCAGTTCCGAATTGTACTCGGGGTGGGGTGGGGGTGGGGGAATGGTGCGAGCTGAACCGGATCAAAGCCACCTTTCCAAGCCAGCAAGAAAAGCCAGATTACCCCCACCCCGGTTTGAAGGCAAGACTGTGGGGCAGAAACTGAGGCACTGAGTGGGAAGGAACAGTTTGCTTAGCAAAACTGCACCTCCCCCGCCCTTACAGCTCCTGTGGAAGGCGCCCTGACAGGCTTCCCTGTGTTCTGTCTTCCAGACTCCTCATACCTGGTGGGGTGTCCCTGCCCCTTGATGTAATTTTCAAATCAGCAATGAGTTTATTGTTAATTTCAAAGATGAATGGGCACTCAGAGGCCTGCGTTCATCTCTTGGGTCTGATAAAATTTGAAAACAAAAAGAGCTATCTGCTGACTCAGGTAAGAATCTCCTGGATGACCTGAATAATTGGGAGATTGAGATTTGATTTTAAACAAACAAACAATGGCACGAGCGATGTCTTGGTGACTAAGAGTGTTGGACACTCTTGCAGAGGACCCACCTGATGCTCCCAATCATCTGCAGCTACACTTCCGGGCTCTGACACTCTCTCTTGGCTTCCTTGGGCACAGGGCATGTACAGGGTGTACACACATACATTAATAAATAAAATACCCATACACATAACATAGTAAATCTCAAAAAGTAACAATTCTATGGGCTTTTCTCCTGTGTTAAATTAAAATGATGGGATGCTTCATTTTAAGATTTTTTTTTTGAAAAAATAGACATTAAAAGTAATGTTCTGGAAATAAGTCTGCCAAATGCAGGTGAAAGGATAACCATGTAAGATAATCAATGCTTATATTCAAAGTAAAGAAGGCTTCCAGTCAACTATCTTAATGTACACTCTAAAAACAAATGCAGAACAAAGGAGCCCGGGATAAAAATGTAACACCAGAATTTCCAACAGTACAAAGCATAGATACAATAGAAAAGAAAACCAGAGAAGGAGAAACAACTCAGCACAGACCCTGGTTCCTTTATCCTTGGAACCCCTGCCCTCACTAAGACACCCATGGTCAAAGAAGGGTCAGTGGAACCCCAGTCAGCAAACGTGATGCACCACATGAAGAGAATGAAAGGCAAAGATCCATGAGCCCTCAACAAATGCAGAAACAGAAAAGGTATCAAAGCTCAGCACACTCTGCTGAAATCTGTCAGTAAACTAAGTATGCAAAGCGTGTCCACAGGCACACTTACTCACAAGACTTTATGTAACACAGCTAACAGTATAGTTAACAATGAGAAGCTGAGCCCAGGAAGGTGCCCATGCTCACAACTTGTACTTGATAGGGCACTAGATTCCTAGCTGGAGTTATTGCCCAAGGAAAAGAAATGAAAGCTCCCAGGCTGGAAGTGAAGAGGTTAGGAGTCTGTCCTTCCATGTGACATGACAGTAAATTAGAAAATGCTCAAGTGAAATCAGGAGTAATAAATCAAGTATAAAGTTATAGAATTTAAAAAATCAGCAAGCAAAAAAATGTCGGTTGTATTTCCACACACTAATAACCTATGGTCAGAAAATTAAGAGAACTGTTTCACTGTCAGTAACATCAAAAAGAGTTAAATACTTCCAGATAAACTCAGCCAAAGGGGCAGAAGATCTGGGCTTGCAAAACTGTCAACAAAGGAAAGACATTGCAGGGGAAACATCCTGTCTTCACTGATTTTAATTGTCTGATTGTCATACTAATCAAAGTCACTGATTGGCTGTATGTAATTGCTATTAAATTCCTAATAGTATTCTCCATAGGGGTGAAAAACCCATGTTCATACTGAAGTATGATGGCCTTCAGAGTCAACACGGTTCCTCAGTTTTAGATTTATGTATTTTGCTGACTGCGTATGAGTGATGTGTTCATACACAGATCTGTGCACCACTGTGCTGTGCATGTTTGTGAGCTAACAGCTGGACCCACAGACCCAATGGCACATAAACAACAACTTGAAAACAGATGTGAGCAGTCTAGGAAGAAGCTCAAAGGACAGAGATGAGTGACTGTCTTTCCTCAGAGTGATTCCAGAGGAGAGACATGCACACCTCAGCCAGGGAGGTCAGCCTCAGCACCCAGGAGACACAGCTGCTCTGAGTTCCCTGCATGAAGTTCCCAAGCCAGTGTGTGAGGAGACTGCACTGCATAGGGGTCTGTTAGACCCATCAGTGGGTGTCATTAGCCGTGGCTCCTCCCACACAGGCAAGCACTGGGCATCGCAAGTTCTTTATCTGGAATAACCCACCAGTTAGATGGCACCAGTGAATCTTCTCCCAGAGTTAATCTCTGTCTTGTAACTTCACTCACCCGACACTCCACACCCCCCCCCCCACACACACACACACACACCACACACAGACACACACACACACACACCACACACACACACACCCCGTTGAGACCAGATTGACAAATTTGTTCCGAGGGCCTGATGTAACTGTGGTAGATAAATACATGGGCCTGATGTGAGAGCTGTGGACAATTTCCTGTGCAAATGAAGTCACAAGTCAGCAAAAAGGCATTTCTAAGGGAAAAGTAATCTCTTGGGAACTGTCTCCAGAGTTCAAGGACATTTAGGATTCAGATCTGGGGAGAGCAGGGGTTCTCTGGGCTCACATGATCACCTACAGAGAGCTGAGGCTAGTGAAAGACCCTGTGTCCTAAAGCAAGCTGCATGGAAACTGGATCCACACACAAGGCAAATCTCTGACCTGTAAATACACAGGCGTGCACACATGCACACACACACTCACTCACACACACACACACCCTCATACACACACACTCTCTCTCTCTTTCTCACACACACCCTTACACACACACACATACACTTATACCCTCATACACACACACACATACACACACCCTCATACACACATACACTTATACCCTCATACATACACACACACACATACACACACCCTCATACACACACACACACTTACACCCTCATACATACACACACACTCACGCACACACTTACACCCTCATACACACACACACCCTCATACACACACACACACACACACTCACACACCTTTAGGAACATAGAGTTTAGGTGCGAAAGCACACTAAAAATGTGGTTCATGGGCTGGAGAGATGGCTCAGCAGTTAAGAGCACTGAATGCTCTTCCAGAGGTCCTGAGTTCAATTCCCAGCAACCACATGGTGGCTCACAACCATCTGTAATGGGATCTGATGCCCTCTTCTGGTGTGTCTAAAGACAGCTACAATGTACTCACTCACATACATAAACTAAATAAATCTTTAAAAAAAATGTAGTTCATACAAGTTCTGCCAAAGATCTGGACATTTCCTATGCAGAAGCCTGTTTTCCAGCAGGAAGAAAAATGTTCTTTCATTTTTGACTACCGTACCTGAGAGTTTTATCTGTGTGTGATTCCATTATGTGTGTGCAGTTCCCATGGAGGCCAGAAGCCTGCATCTAAATCACTGGAGCCACTGATACAGAAGGTTTTGAGACACCAGGAATGGTGGAAGGTGCCCTTAATCCCAGCATCTAGAGGCAGAGGCAGGGATCTCTGAGTTCCAGGCCAGCCTGGTCTACACACCAAGTTCTAGAACAGTCAGGGATACACATAGAAACTATGTATCAAAAAAAAAAAAGTAAAGAAAAGAAAAGAAAACGTTGAGGATGACAGCTGCTATGTGAGCGCTGGGAATCCAACCTGACTTCTCCAAAAGAGCAGTTAGGCTCTTACACTCTGAGCATCCCTTCAGTCCCCAGAAGATGCTTTTAACTGGAAAAAGCTTTTGAATTGAAGACCTTTCCACAAAGTTTTAGGTTCCACTGTCACAGAGCTAAGGAAGAAAGAAAACTATCTCCAACAGAGAGAGAGAGAGAGAGAGAGAGAGAGAGAGAGAGAGAGAGAGAGAGAGAGAGAGAGAGAGAGAGAGAGGAAGAGGAAGAAGAAGAAGAAGAAGAAGAAGAAGGAGGAGGAGGAGGAGGAGGAGGAGGAGGGAGAGAGGGAGGAGGAGGAGGGAGAGAGGGAAGGGGGGCGGGACATAATATGGAGGACACTGAGCTCTTGAGAAGTTTCTCCCTCAAATCTGTCTGCGTTGTTCGTTGCCTAGGAAGGCAGGGAGATAGGATATGAAAATAGCTGTTGTATATTTTAATTGGGTGTAAACTCTATAACTATAAAGATTAAATTTTACTAAAGTGATTCTAAAGCAGAATTTAAACCCATAAACCTCTCGGCATAGCAGTTTCTCCATGTTACTGACTCTAAATAGGTCCGAGGTAAATTATCACGGTCAGAATTTCATTCTCCCTTCAGTTCCCTTCACTCTCAATATTGCCATTGACTGACTTAGTTGAGTTGTTTGTAATGCAAACTAATATTAGAGACTTTTATGACTGTATCAAACATTTGTGGATGTTTTTATTATACCTATTTTTCTTATAAAGAGATAAACATTTTTGAAGTAAGTCATAAAAACTATTTCCTCAATAAGATCTAGATGTCTATGTAACATGATTACTTTTAACAAAAACTAACAGGAAGCATTGTCCAGGTAGTCTGTCATCTGTATCTTCAGGATTTTCTTAGATCAGCATGTATAGCCACCTTTCATTTTAATATTGCGTGACAGGTCATCCTATGAATGTGTCCAAATATGCTATCTGTCCTGTATTTATGAGGATAAAATTTTTCCTGTTAGCTAGTCTACAAAAAAGTAAAAATGTTTCAATGACTATATTTATAAAAATAACTGTGGATTTCAATAAAGTTTTTGGAAGGTTCATTAACCACATACAAATGGACACTGAAGACTGATATGATTTATATTATCATTTCACCTCATTACAACATTAGCTAAATGCTTTGGGAAAAGATTTAACTTTGGCAAAAGATGGTAAAAAATGTTATCCCTAGGATACAGGAAACTATGAAATCAGCATAAGGGTCAGAGCATCTAACAATTTCTAATTGGACAGGTTGTCCTCCATCCTTTAAGAAATGGGGCACAAGCTTGAGGTAAGGCAAAGCCTCCCCTGATTTCCACCCCATTATTCTCACTCACTTGCTCCTGTAGGGTCTCACTCTCCTAGGTTGTGGCAGATTTCAGGTCCACATTGAGGTGGAACTTGTTACTCTAGGTGGTGGCCTTAACCTTGGGGAGCAGAGCATAAAATAAGGCAGACTGAAATCTCAGGCAATAGCCAACTCTATTCAATGCATCAGACAATTGGGTTAAGCAAGGTCACATGAGCAAAGTTCACAGGACTGTACAGTCACAAGGACACCATGCTTGGAAATACTTCTTAGCCACACAAATAAGAATCAACATGTAATCTGGAGAAAGTCCAGTCCTGTTTACACCTGGAAGGGGCATGAAAGCTCATTCCAAGAACAGACTCAGGATTAGGAGGAACACAGGTTACAAGGCTTGTCTTGTTTTCTTAGTATTTCCTCAAAAGCTCTCAGAACTCTCCTCACAACTTGATTCATGGATTGTGGTCTAACAGTAATCTATCTCTTCTCCACCAAAGTCTCTCTCACACACAGGCACACACACACACACACACACACACACACACAGCTTCTGATGGTGTTGGTAATCTGTGTCATTTCACTTCCAACTAAACACAGTGTGATATATTAAAACCGACAGTCTCCATACCCCCTCCATCACTCCATCAGGATGTAACAAGTCATTGACATCAGCGACTCCATCTTGCCTTGTTCCTGTTCCCTTTCTCATGGTCACTCATATGCACATCATCACACAGATACAATTACAAATATTAAGCAACAAATCCAGTCTGAAGAAATTAAATAAAAATAAAGAAAACAATCTTGGAAAATATATTAGCTCAGGAAAGAAAAGGGGGACAGACTAAAGGAAGAGATCTGTCCTAAAATGGAGTGGACCTCTAGGGCAACCAGAGCATCTAATAGAGTGAACAGTTAGAACAAGATGATTTAAGATAATACCATAAGGTCAGATAACAGTTCCGGAGGATAATCTCATATAGGAAATACAAGGATGTCAAAGCACAGAGCTGAAAGTTATGCATTTATCAGAACAGAACTGATACTAAAGTGTTAATCGGCCTCGTGACATGACTCAGCAAGGAAAGCCACTTGCTGCTAAATATGATGTGGTTTCCATTACCAGAACCTGTGGGGAGCCAGGCAGACCCAAGACTTTCTCAGAGGTCCTGGTGAAAGGACAGAGGGCAACCTTAGTTCTGTGTACATGTCTTGACATGGCCCACCTAGGGCTGGAGCCCTGGCTTCAAATGAGTCATTGTTAAGGTTTTTGCGGAAATAACTCTGTCCCCTGGACTGTGGTTATCAGTCTTAAGGCGGCTGTGTCTGAAAACCTCAGATCTGCTGAGGTAAATGGAGACAAGTGGATTCTTGGGACTCACTGCTCAGTCAGCCTAGCCTGCCCACTTGCTAATCTCCAAGTCAGTGAATCCCTCTGTCTCAAACAATAGATCTACAGCTGCTAGAGACCCACAGCCCTGTGAGTTCTGTCATCCCTGCACTGGACTGAGAACCGTGTGGGTGGGCACTTCCCCTGCCCATGAGCTCTCACCCCTGCCCTTCACCACACAGGAACACAAAACAGAAGGACCGAGTGTCAACTGAGTCGCACAAACCCTGCCTGTCGTAGTATCATTTTCTCTGAAACTGATTTTTGCATGTGTGCATGTACATATGTATGTATATATGTATATATGTATATAATATAGGTATATAACATATGTATATAGGTATGTATGTATATATGTGATACACACACATATATGTGTGATATCTCTATATATATCTATATAGGTAGGTAGATAGATAGATAGATAGATAGATAGATAGATAGATAGATAGATAGATAGATAGATAGATAGATAGATAGATAGATAGATAGATAGATAGATAGATAGATAGATAGATGTGTATAATTTGTTTTTGAGAGAGTATCTCACTATTGAACTCTGCCTGGCCTTTAACTCAACAGGGGCCTCCTGTCTGACTCCACCTCCCAAGAACTGGGATGGAAGGCAAATGCTACCACAAGCAGCTAAGAAGTTGCTTTCATTTTGAAACTCCAGCTTTATAAGCAAGAGGACCTACATTTCATCCTCCACCAACCCAGGAAAAACTCCAGAAATGGTGATTTTTGCCTTTAATCCTGGACACAGGAAGATCCACAGATTTTTGAAAGCTGGCCAGTCTAGCCAAATCCAGGAACTCCTAACTTCAGAGGAGACCCTAACTCATAAAACAAGGTGCACTTCAAGACCTGTGGACACCCACTGCTGACCTCTGTCCTCAAAATACAAGAGCTTTGGGGTGGCAGAAAGAAAGAGAGAGAGAGAGAGAGAGAGAGAGAGAGAGAGAGAGAGAGAGAGAGAGAGAGAGAGAGAGAGAGAAAAGCAGAACTGGCTGACTGGACAGCCAACAACTGTGAGAAAGAGGAAGTGGGGGCGGGGAGGAGGAGGGAATACAGTTTGTTTGTGTTCAAGACTAGCCTGTGAATTCTATGGTGGGGGTTGGGGGCAGCACCGAGGTCTCTGTCTTGAGCTAGCCAGTGACTTCCTGGGAAAGGAACCCAAGGGGAATCCTGGGACAGTGTGGGAGGACAGGACTCCCTCAGCCCAGAGACTCTTTCCAGAAGATTATAGGTCCCAAGTTCCTTCTAGTCCTCACCCCACCCCTTCCTTTCTTTTCCAAAACTGGCTCTCTCTTCAGGAGTTCTCTGGCCCTTTTGTTTTTGAACTTCTCAGTGTGCTTAACCAGATTATAGCAGAGGCAGCCAGCAGCTACTCCACACATTCCCACCCCTCCCCCAAAGTCTGGGACTTTTGGTAAAAGAGTTCATTCTTTAGCCCAGGCTAGCCTTTAACTAGAAATTTGCACCCAAATACAAGAATTAAGGGTCTGTGCTACTACTCCAAGTTTTACAGTCCACTTGGTGTATGTTGACCACCTCCCAGCTCACCTCCCTTCCCTGTCCTGCCTCACTATCCCCTCAGAAAAGGGCTTTAAGCCCTTCCTTCAGTGGGTGACAACACAGTTAGGTGGTGCTTAGTGGGGCATATGGATGCTTCTGCCCCTGCCTCGGGTCTGTCTAGACTCCTTCCCCTGGAGGCAGATCAGGTAATGGTGTTTATTTAGACAGAAGTCAGATTTTTGGTAAAATTCAGGTCAGGAATAATTCCAGATTGGCAAGAATATTGTATGTGCCTCTGCGTCAGTTACTCAGTCCATGATTAGGAGGCCAGATTTTCTTTCTTTTTTCTTTTATTTCTTTATTTTATTTTAGTTTAGTTTTAGTTTTCCAAAGATTAAAATATATTTTAGTTTCAAAAGTTTATGATGATGATGACCTTCATTTGCCAAATACTTATAAACACTAAAGAATTCATGTCTCATTGCTCCACTTGATTTATATAATAATCTTTAAAATTATATATTATCATTTTTTAAAAATTGTATTCAATCTTTATTTACAGTCCCAATTTCATCCTCCTTCTGGTTCACAGTCTGACTGTTCCAGATCCCACACCTTCCCCAGTGCCCCCAGCACCCCCTGTCCTTGCCCCCCCCCACCATGAGAATGACCCCAGGCCCTATTCCCCACCCCATCTGACCTCCCCACTCCCTGGGGCTTCCAATCTCTTCAGGGTTAGGTACATCTTCTCTGACTGAGTCCAGACCTGGCAGTCCTTTGCTGCATGCGTGTTGGGGGCCTCATATCAGCTGGTGTATGCAAGCTGGTTGGTGACACAGTGTCTGAGAGATCTCAGGGGTCCAGGTTAGTTGAGACTGTTGGTCCTCTTACCAGGTCCACCTCCTCTTCAGCTTCTTCCAGCCTTTCCTTAATTTAACCACAGGGGTCAGGAGCTTCTGTTGGGTGCAAATATCTGCATCTGGCACTTTCAATGGCTTTTTGGGTCTTTCAGGCCCCTTTTTGTGTTCACTCCATAGCTTCAGTAATAGTTTGAGGCCTTGGGGCCTCCCCTGAGCTGGATCCCAGTTTGGGCCTGTCACTGAACCTCCTTTTCCTCAGGCTCCTCTCCATTTGTGTCTCTACAGTTCTTTCAGACAGGAACAATTATGATTGTTCTGTCTGGAATTTTTTAGATTTAATGTTTCCTTTGCCCAATGTATCCATTTCTTCTGTGGTATTGTCCACTCCTGAGATTCTCTCTGCCATGGCTTCTATTCTGTTGGTGAAGCTTACCTCCATAGATTATGTTCAAATTCCTGAAATGTTATATACCCAGAATTCCTTCAGTTTCTGTTTTCTGTATTGGTTCTATTTCCATGTTTAGGTCTTGAACAGTTTTATTGTTTCCTTCAATCAACAGTTTGACTTTTCTTGAGTTTCTTTAAAGGATTTATTTATATTTATATATCCTCTTTAAGGACTTCTATCATCTTCATATAGTTATTTTAAGGTCTTTTTCTTGTGCTTCAACTGTGCTAGAATATTCAGGGCCTGGTGTGGTGCAACAGCTGGGCTCTGATGGAGACATATTGCCCTGGCTGTTAGTTTTTGTTTTAGAATTTAGGCATCTGGGTTTGGGATAATTACAGGTCTAGGCACTGATATCTGGACCTTTCTTTTGTTCACTGGGCGATTTGTTTCTTGGTTTCTGTTTCCTCTCTGGATTTTGGGAGATTATGGTGGTTGTGTGTTGTCTGTTTACCTGGCCTGCTCAGCTGGTGTGTTCACAGGGAATGATTACTGGTATTGGGACTGGGATACTGGAATGAGCTGGAGAAAGGAAGGTTGGAAGAGAAGGTCTTTGTGATCCCTTGGAGATGGGTTCAGAGAGGAAAGGGAGTTCCCAGATGATTTCCAGCCACAGATCTGAGGAGGAGAGGGTGGGATTGGATTTCAGGAGCAAAGGAGAAATGGAGGTCCACCTTCACCCTGCTTCTTGCCCTGGCAAAAGTGATTCTTATGTTAGCAGGGTCACAGGGCACTGCTGGCGTTGGGGTTGGAAATAAGCAAATAAAGGGGTGAGGGAAGCATCAGGGGAAGACCTGTGTGATCAACTGGAGATGAGAGCTGGGGGTTGGGACAAGGAGAGATGCTATGGGTATTCTACTGAAAGAGCTGGTGCTGAGACTGGGGGATTAGATATGGGGGAGCAGACAGGGAAGAGAAGATCTGCAGGTAGCATTCCTGGATTTTGGCAGGTATGGCCTGTAGATGGTGTTTTCACAAAGAGACTTTGTCCAAAGGTAGGATCTTGGTTAGTCATCAGGAAGAAATTCTAATCATTCAAAATTGATGAAGCTGCTGAGGTCTGCTGCTTGCAGGAGCTGGAACATGGCCCCTTTGTTCTATTACATTATCACTAGCTTCTTCTTTTCAACTCCTTCACTGCCTAAGCGTGGCTCTTCTGGCTCTTGCTGTGTACATTGAGCTTGAACTCAGAGATCTGTATGCCTGTCTCCTAGGATTAAAGGTGTGTACCACCATGCCTGGATCTAAATTTAACTGGGTAGGATATTGCCCCAAAATCTCACTCCCTTAATCTGCTGTCCTAAGAACACAGGATTCAAATCTACTTTACTTCCTGGTGCCCTTTAATAGTCAAATCATATAGTTTATATTTTTCTTTTCTAAGTTGGCTACACTTATTTAAAATGCTCTTTATGAGACATGAGTTGTTGCTAGTCTGAAGGTCCTGTGTTTGGACCTCCGAGGGTACAGTTCTGTTTGGAATCTGGGTAGACCTTATGGTGGGGGTGACCTTTGGAGTGTGTGTTTGTGTGGGATCAACACAGGGTTTTGCCTCAGTGGTCTAGGAGGAACCATGTTTTCTGACAAGACAGATGGAAAATAAATTTCCAGTTAGTGAAAGTGAGTTAAGGTTGGTCCTTATCCCACAGATTTTTTTCTAGTCCCTATCCCATAGCTACCTTTCCTCATTGGGTGAATTTTATGAGGATGGTATTACATTTTTTGTTTCTGACATTGCGGGTTGAAGAATTTTGGTACTAGGCCAAATCCATCTGTAAGTGATCTTTGGGGCAGTTGTCCTGTCTAATTACCTGAATAAAATCATCCTTGATTAGATTTGCCCACCAAATAACCATACTCATGCAGTCCCATGATCCACAGTAGTAATAGTGAGCCCCTCCACATTTTACTCTCCAGTTTTTTATTTATCATTTTTATGGCCTGGACAGACAAAAAAATAATGTTCCTTTAGGTGGGCATGAGAAGAGGTAACTGCCACGAGGTCCTAGATGTCCAAGATAAGTTGGTGATACCAGGGACCTGTGGGATTGACCTATGCACCCACTGAAGGATGTCATCCATAGGGGCATTATAGATGATCCAAGTTGGGTCATAAGGCTGGTGAGGGGTGTTAGAGGAGGAGCAGCTACTGTTTAAAAGCAAGGCTGCTAGAAGTATAAGCATTGCAATTTGAGTTTCAAAGGATTGTCTTTGTCATTGACAACCTGCCATCCTGCTGTGATGTCCACTGCATCTGAAGGAGGAGGGTCTCTGAGGCAAGCGTGGATGTGATGAATGCAGGTGATGATTCTGTCTGCCTTAAGTGTGGTGGGTGTACTCAGCACAACTACCTAAGGTCCTTTCCATGGTGGTTTCTCATATATTCACAAGTACCCCGTTGCATGTAGGTAATTATGAGTAGGAGGTGGAGGAGCAGCCTCATAGCTGGCTCTCAGGTGTGGCCAGAGGACCTTCTGGGTATAAACTATGGTCCCGAGGGAGTCAAATACATGTCTAGCAGTCACTTCAGCCATTATATCTGATTTTAGCTTGGGAATCATGGGAGGGGGTCTCCGTTGCATGATCTCAAAGGAGGGTCAGTCCCAAGGTATAGGGCATGTTCCTGACCCTCTAGAGGGTGAAGGGGAGGAAAGCCACCCCAGTCCCCAAAAGTCTCCATGTTTAATTTGGTAAGTGTCTCTTTCAGAGTTCTATGAATCCTTTCTACCTGTTCTGAACTTTGTGGTCTGTAAGCACAATGTAATTTCCAGTCCACCCCAATGGTCTTGACCCTTTCCTGTATTACTTGAGCAGTGAATGATGCAGTAAATACTAAAACCACTCTATGTTCCCAGGCAGGTTCAAGTACATGCTTTTATCCACCTTGTCCAGTATTATCGATTCACAAATGAATCACACACACACACACACACACACACACACACACACACACACGTTGGCTTATTTTTAATATGCCTTAGCTAGCTCAATGCCTAAACTTCCACATGGCTAATAATATCAGAGCCTCCAATATTCCTGAGTTAATTCTTTCTAATTCTATATTTTACCTTTGCTGCCCTGTTTCCTTCTGGGCAGCCTTCCCATGGGGCCTCTTTCCCTTTTAACCTACATTTCAGCCTTCTCACCCTCCTGTTCCTTCCTGGAACAGTTTGTCCTACGCCCCTCTCATGGCAGACTCTCCCCTTCATTTCTTCCCCAGGAATCCTTAAAGTACCTCCTCTGTCTCCTTGCCTGGCCCTCGGCTGCTGGCAACTTTATTTATCAATCAGAGACAGCTGGGGGCAGGCTTCCTTTAGCCTATGTGTGGGACACTGCAAACAGCCTTTTGGGTAACATAATTAGCCTGAGAACAAAGGCGGCTAAAGACAAAGGCAGGTCTATTATCAGAGCTCAACAGAGCTGACATACCATACCTAGGAAGGATGTCTTCCAGCATCTTCTTGACCACTGTTTGTGCATTTCATACGTGGCAGGGGAGGCCTCAGTCCATCTACAGGTACTAATGTTGGCCTGGATCCATGTTTGCTTGGTTTTACCTCAGTGGAGTCCATTTCCCAATGGGCACCTGGCTTGTTGCCTCTCTTGTCAGGAGCCTTTTTCTTTGGGCTTGTTGTCAGCATCGGGGAGTTTGCAGGTGAGGCATTGCTTCTGAATGGAGTTTGTAATGTTAGGCCGGGCCCTTCAGATCCCCGGTCTTTCCCTTCTCCGTCCTCGACACTGAGTCCTCTCTTCTTGGTGGAACCTGGTGTCTTCTTCAAGGACGAATCCCTTTTCCAATGCACTGGAGAGTTTCCCCAGTCACTGTGCTCTGCTTCCATCTTCCTCCAAGGACGAGGAGCCTGAAGCTGCCAGGGTTGCTTCAGTTGCTCCTCCCTCATGGTCCACTGCTCCTTCTTCAGCCCCATGCAGTCCAGCCATTGACCCAGCTCCAAATGCAGTTCTTCTTAGAGAAAACTGTGCTCCTTTCATCATATCCACTTTAATGTGTGGGCCTTGATGGCTTTTTGTTCACAAGCAAAGTGAGGGTTCTGGGGCTGCAGAGGGTTTGATTTCATGTCCATCAAACTTTTTAATGAAGTGAGAAAGAACCTCAGGCGATTGAAAGGAATGAACTTCAAAAGTTTAGGTGTGGGAGTTGGAAGAAAATGTGAAGAATTCAAAATGGTAGAGGAGGAAGTGGGGAAAAGCAGAGTGAAAGGTGGTTGAACCTATTTTCTCTCTGTCTCTCTCCCCTATCCCTCTGCCCCTCACTCTCTCCTTCTCTCTCTACCCTTTCATAAGGATTTTCTTGGTTTCATAGGCAGAGACTGTCTCTGAGTCCCTTGCTCCCCACACCTAACCTCACTGCATGTTTCCTTCACAGAGGCGGCTTCTCTTTGCAACAGCGTCAAGGTTGACAAGTCAGAGGCTGGACAATGGAGAAATGAAGTCCAAGGCCTACTGAACAGACAGACTTTTTTTCTCTACAAGGATAACAAGTGTCATGCCAGTGGTACTCATGGGAACAGCACGAATGCCACAAAGATGTGTGAAAAACAGGTTGACACTCTGAAAGATGGAGCTGATATTTTCAAAGGGATGCTGCTTCAGATGTGGGAGGAGATTCACACAATCAGAGGTAAGTTTCAAATGGTCCCATAGGGCTGGAGATGTAGCTCAGTGGTAGAGTGTTTGCCAGCATACATTGGGCTTTAGATTAAATCCTCACTGCTACAAAGTAAGTAAAAGAACATATTAGACATCCTTCCCTAGGAATCAACAGGGCAAGAGATTAGGGACATTTACTGTTTTAATGGAGGGAAAAAATGAATCACTGTTAATCCTATCTAAGACATCCAGCAGCAGGAGCAAAATGTAGAGGGTAAAGCAAGGTCAGTGGATGGAAAGGAAGGGTAGGTAGGCAGACAGGATTAACTAAGGCCAGAAGCTAATCCCTTTTCAATGGGCACAGAGTCCCTCATTCTGCAGGCTGAGATGTGTTGCCAGTATGAAGAGGAAAAACGTTTCAGGGGATCCTGGGTCTTTCACCTCAATGGAAAGAATATGTTCCATGTTGACACAAGTACTGGAAACTGGACTGAATTGGATCGTAGATTCAAGACGATGATGGAAATGTGTAAGAAAGACAGAGATATAGCTGCCTTCTTATACAAGACTTCACAGGGGGACTGCAGGACCTGGCTTGATGAGCTCAAGTCACACCGGAAAGAATATCCAGAGCCTACAGGTAACTGGGAAGACAGAGAGAAAGCTCTCTGTAGGTCTAGGGGTGGTGAGAGTGGGTCTGGAAGGAGTGAGGAGGATAGTGTGTGCCCTGAATAGCAAAATGCATGTATGCAGGCATGACAATCTCAGTGAACAAATGTGCTGTGTTTAGAAATGTCTTGCTTAAATATAGAGACCCACAGCAGCTATTCTATGCAGAGAGTAAGAGGCCTTGGAACATTCAGCCCTAAATGGGATGCCTTTATCAAATCCCTTCTTCCAGAGCTCAGGGAAGACTGTGAAAGAGGAGGCATACAGAATGTAATAGCTAGAGGGGATTGAGGACCCCCAAGGAGACAAGACCTCCTAAATCAACAGCATCAAGACAGATATGAACTCACAGGGACTGAAGCAGCATGCCCAGGGCCTGCACGGGTCTGCACAGGTCCTCTGTGCCCATATTATGGGTTCCAGATTAATGTTATTAATGTTTTAATGTTTCCCTGACCATGGGAACAAGTTTGTCTCTGAGACTTGTTCGTGCTGTCTTTGGGCTGTTTTCTATCTTTTGGTCTACATTGTTTTCAATGTGATAATTTTCATCTTCTTTTCTTACATTTTTTAAAAAATGAAAAAATGAATGAGTGTGAACCTAGCCACTAACGTGAAGGTTTGTCATTTATACCTGCTGAGAGAGGGGAAAATCATTTTTGTTCAGTGGAATAACTCTGGGAAAATCAAATACTCCAGCGAACATCACATGATCAGTAATTGACCAACAAAGAAGAGATGACCCAGGGTTTGTTTGTTTGTTTGTTTGTTTTTTGGTTTGGTGTGTGTGAGTATGAGTGTGTATGTGTGTTTGCTTTAATTTCATTACAATTTGATGCTTTCTTTTGTTGTTTTTTTTCTTTTTGCTGATGTTATATTTTCTTTTCTAGATTTTGGGCAGTTATAGATATATTTGGGCTTTGGTTTGATTTTTGAGAAATAACTTAAAGTTGCATGGGTAGGGAGAAGGGAGGGGAGAATCTAGATGAACTTGGGTGAGAAGAATATGGTCAAAATATATTTAAATTAAAAAATAGTTTCAAGCAATAAGAAAAATATTTTTAGAACTACTTATAAATGATAGTTATGAATTCAAAGACAATCATGTATTTCATTTAATGCTTGAGAAAAAGAAGCTTTGCTTTCTTTCCAGATTCCTATGACAACTAGTTAAATGCTCTACCTCTGAGCTAGAGTCTCTTCGCAAGGACCAGCAATTATCAATAGCTATAAGTTCTTAGATGGGCTTGTGAAATAGAGACAAAGCAACATGATTCCAAAAAAGCTTTGAGTGGCAGAAATGACAGATTTAAAAAACATATTGTTCTATTTTTGTGAATTTCTGTATTTTCTTCTTCTCAGAGAATGTAGCTTTCAGATTCCTCTTCACTTGTTTTGTCTTTAATTAGTAATGTTGAGTCCCATCTGTGTTGGCTAACCATCTATCTGCTTTTAAGATCTTTGTGTTCTGTTGGCCATACTCCACTTATGCAGTCAGACCCGAGGCTGTTCCTTCCTCCCTTACTCCTCAGTGGACCACTGTCCTTGATGTTAATGCTCCTGACAGTCTATCCTGATGGGATTTTTCTGTACCTTCTTTGCTGGGACTCAGGAATCCAGTCTCCTAACTCCACCCCAACCTTGAGCCATCAGCATCAGTGCTGAGCTTCCATCAATGCTGGTTTCCTTCCCCGTGGTCATTCTCACTGTGCTTCTCAATATAGCAGCTCCCGCATCCCACAGAGCAACATGGACTCTGCACATTTCTTGGAACTCTTTGCTGTTCCATCCTTTCGGGTACATGAACATCTCTGAGATGTTTGATCACCACTCTTTAACTACCAAACTTAACCATCTTAGATTTTCTCTGTCTTGTATTGAGGTCCATCCTCTGACCAGTTCCAGGAAGACATTCCCAGAAGGCTGCATTAGGTCCAAGAGATTTGGAATTGTGTTGCTCTAGATTCATTCTGTTGCTGTGATAGAACACTCTGGCCAAAAGCCACTTAAAGGGAAACAGGTTGTCATGCTCAGTGTTCTGTTGCTGTAAAGAGATATCGACTATTGCATCTCTGATAAAAGATAGCATTTAATTGAGGTTGGCTTCTGGTCCTAGAGGTTCAGGCCATTATCCTCATGGTTGGGATCATGGTGGTACACAGACAGACATGCTAGCTAACAGTTCCACATCCAGATCCAAAGGAACAGGCTCTGGGCTAGAAATGGACTTTTTGAAACCTCAAAGACCTTCTCCAGGGACACACGTCCTCTAATAAGGTCATACCTACTCTTAACATGCCACACAATCTCCTCTTATAGTGCCACTCCCTAAAAACCAAGCATTCAAATATTTGAGTCTATGGGGACCAATCTTATTCAAACCACTGCCTTCCACTCCCTGGCCTCCATAGGCTTGTCACCATATCATAATGTAAAAATGCATTCAGTCCAACTTCAAAAATTCCACAGTACATCACAGACTCGATACTTTTTAAAAGGTCAAAGCCTGTTCACAGTAACACCCTGTAAGATTAAAGTGAAAATGCAGATCCAAACTTCCAACATCCAATGGCAGAGAATATGCATTTCCATCCCAAAAGGGAGAAAACAGATCATAGCAAGGAAATACTTGGCCAAATTAAGATGAATGACCAGTGGGTCAAACTTCAAACCTTGCATCTCCATGTCTGATGTTAATATGCTCTTCAGAATGCCAAATCCTATCAGCTTTGTTTATCTGCAAAGGACTTCTGTCCCTCGTGCTGGATCTCCTCTTGTTAGCAGATCTCCTTGGCAGGTGTCCCATGACTCTAGCATCTCCAATATCTTGGTGTCTCCAATATAATCAAGGCTTTACCTTTACAGTTTCACACAAGGGACTCATTTGGCCTCTATGCAGAGGTGTCCCTGACACACACCTGGCCTGAGCAACCTTACTTAGCTAAGAAGCAAGATTCCACACCCGCTTCTTGTATCCTTGACTCTAAAGCCAGAGCCACCTGGCCAAAGCTGCCAAGATTCACTGCTTGCTTAGGCTGGAACCTGGCCCCTCATTCAAATACACTTTCATCAGCTTTCTGTATGTGATAGTTTCCTTCATTACGTAACCATCTTTGTAATTCTTTTTGACAGATTGGAAACTTAGCTGACTCGAGTCCTTCCCTGAGACCACCACTCCTTTCATTCCTTTTAGAATCAGGCTTTTCTTTACATTTTTTTTTTATCTCATTGAGCAATGGACTTTCTTACTACACTTCCTGTTTCTCTTTCCCTACTCAAACTATACATTTTTTTACTTATCTCTGGTCAGCTCACTGCTTTTCATAGGAGTGACCACTAACAACTACATGACGCAGTCTATTCTAAGATGTCGTCACATCTCTGTCAAAGCCATTAATCCCAGTTAGTTGGTTGCCGCTTTGTCTTTTTGACGGTGTCTTTTGCCTTGCAAAAACTTTGTAATTTAATGAGGTCCCATTTGTCTATTCTTGATCTTAGAGTATAAGCTATTGGAGTTCTGTTCAGGAAATTCTCCCCTGTGCCCATATGTTCAAGGTTCTTCCCTAGTTTCCCTTCTATTAGTTTCAGTGTGTCTGGTTTTATGTGGAGATCTTTGATCCACTTAGAATTGAGCTTAGTGCAAGGAGATAAGGATGGGTCAATTTGCATTCTTCTGCATGTTGACCTCCAGCTGAGCCAGCACCATTTGTTGAAAAGGCTATCTTTTTTCCACTGGATGGTTTTAGCTCCTTTGTCAAAGATCAAGTGACCATAGGAGTGTGGATTCATTTCTGGGTCTTCAATTCTGTTCCATTGATCTACATGTCTGTTACTGTACCAATACCATGCAGTTTTTAACACTATTGCTCTGTAGTACAGCTTGAGGTCCGGGATACTGATTCCCCCAGAGGTTCTTTTACTCTTGAGAATAGTTTTAGCTATTCTGGGTTTTCTGTTATTCCAGATGAATTTTTGAATTGCTCTTTCTAACTCTATGAAGAATTGAGTTGGGATTTTGATGGGGATTGCATTGAATCTGTGTATTACTTTTGGTAAGATGCTCATTTTTACTATATTAATCCTGCCAATCCAAATGATCTTTACCAACCTTACATCCGACAGAGGGCTAATATCCAAGATATACAAAGAACTCAAGAAGTTAAACTCCAGAGAGGCAAGTAACCCTATTAAAAAATGGGGTACAGAGCTACACAAAGAGTTCTCACCTGAAGAATATCTAATGGCTGAGAAGCACCTAAAGAGATGTTCATCATCCTTAGTCATTAGGGAAATGCAAATCAAAACAACCCTGAGATTCCATCTCACACCAGTCAGGATGGCTAAGATCAAAAACACAGGAGACAGCAATTGTTGGCGAGGATGTGGAGAAAGAGGAACACTCCTCCACTGCTGGTGGAATTGCAGGCTGGTACAACCACTCTGGAAAGCAGTCTGGCGGCTCCTCAGAAAACTGGGCATGACACTTCCGGAGGATCCGGCTATACCACTCCTGGGCATATACCCAGAGACTTTACCTGCATGCAATAAGGACACATGCTCCACTATATTCATAGCAGCCTTATTTATAATAGCCAGAAGCTGGAAAGAACCCAGATGTCCCTCAACGGAGGAATGGATTCAGAAGATGTGGTATATTTACACAATGGAATACTACTCTGCAATTAAAAACAATGAATTCACGAAATTCCTAGGCAAATGGTCAGAACTTGAAAATATCATCCTTAGTGAGGTAACCCAATCACAAAAGATCACACATGTTAGAAGTCACTGATAAGGGGATATTGACCCAGAATCTCAGAATACCCTAGACACAATCAGCATATCAATAGATTTCTAAAAAGATGGAAGGAGAGACCCCTGGTCCTGGAAAGACTGGATGTAGGGGAACGCCAGGACAGAGTAATGAGAGGGGGTTGAACAGAGAAAAGAGGGAGGGAAGGGGGCTTATGGGACTTTCGGGGAGGGAGGAAACGGGAAAGGGGAAGTGATTTGGAATGTAAATTAAAAAAATAAAATAAAATTAAATTAAAAAAAAAAAGAGAACATGGACCAAGAAAAAAAAAAAGCCATTAATCCAAAACTCTTAATTTAGTCAGATGAAGATTTTTTTTTTGAAGAGGGACAAAAAGCAACCACATTCTTCTCCTCTGAAACATTTTGCACTAGGCTGTCCTACGTATTATTGCCCTAGGTACTCCTGTGTTCCATGCTCCTACTAGTATAGCCTACTAACTCCTGCTTAAGATGTTTAACTTCTTTCCTAATCCAAAATTGTAAAGTCCTCATTCTGCACACAAGCACATAGTCTGTCACAGAAATACCCCACTCCCAGGAACCAACTTGTATATTGGTCAGTGACCTATTTGAGGAGGATGGTGGCCCAGAGGTAGATGTGGTAGCAAAGAGTTCTACAGCCTTATCTAAAGGCAGCAAGAAGAGAAACTCAAAGGTTGCAATGGGTTTGATGAACTTCAAAGGTCACCTGCTGTGACATACTGCCCCCATGTGGCTACAGCAGGATATGGTATAATAGTCCTCACAAAGGAGTTCTTTGGTCTACCTAGGGAGAGAATTTGCTGGTGGGGGTGTGTCTTTAGCTTTATCAATATTTTTTCTTATCTTTTAAAGAAGCAACAATAACGAACCCGGATAGGACCCAGCATACATCTGACAGTACCTTGGTGATTACTGGATTTGTATCAGCAGCAACAATAATCTTTGTTGGACTGATCATCTTAGGAGTCTATTGTTATGTATCAAGACACTCACGTAAAAGAAAGGTAGGAAACAGTCTGGGTTCTCACTCTTGTTCTTGGTAGCATGAGGCTGATGAGGACTTAGGAGCCGGGCTTAATGTTCTCATCCAAGCCCCTGTCTATCACAGTACCTCTCTGTCCTTGTTAGTCTTGAGCCGTCTCTACACAGTAGTGTTGGAGATGAGTATTGTTGGGCACAGGAGGCTAGCAGAGTCAGCCTAAGTCTATAATCAGAGAAGCAGAATAGAACAGGAAAGTCCTGCTGAGGTGAGGGAGAATCCAAGGACCAACAATCTAAATAAGATCAAGGAAAATGGAGAAGAGGCAATCACTCCTCATAAACAACAAAGCCTTCCCTGAAGACTGATTAAAATCCCTTTGCTTTCTGAGGATGACATAATTCAGCACATTAATTCTTATAACTAGGGTCAAGTCTGTACATTAGTAGCTCCCAGCTTAGGACAGCCCTTTATACAAGATGATCAGAATGATTAGACAATTCAAAGAGCTGGCATTGATGGACCCAACTGTAATCCTAGCACTGAGGAGGCTGAGGTAGAAGAATTACCAAGTTTGAGGTCAGCCTAGACAGGGCAGTGGTGGCTCATGCCTTTAATCCTATAACTTGGGAAGCAAAGGGAGGCAGATCTCTCTGTCCAAGGCCAGCCTAGTCTCTAGAGTTCTAGGACAGCCAGGGCTACACAGAGAAACCCTGTCTCTAAAAACAAGGTCAGTCTGGGCTACTTAGTCACATCTTCTCAAATGAACAAACAAAGCAAACAAAAAAAAAATCCATTCATTTAACTTGTTTTCTCTACCTAGCCACAAGTCAGTACTTGTGGATCTATGATTCCAATGTCTCTGTCCTCTGAAGTTGAAGTCACCTGTGTTTATGCAGGTAAAGGGGTCTGAGAGCCCACTGCTGTCATTGTTCGGTTTTCCCAAAAAAGGTCAAGAGTCAAAATACAGAATTGTGAAGACACCAATGTTCTATTTTAATATGATGTAAAATTTCCCTATAAGCGTAGACTGATAAATGATTTACATCTAATGATAGGTAACATATGTTTAAATCAATATATTTTGGAATAACTTTTATTGCATAAAAACTTTAAAATCTACCTGCATATTTGGTCAGAACTTCAATTCCAGCATATGGATAGCTGAGGCAGGAGGATTGCCATAATAGTTTAAGCCTATGGTGGATAATAGACTCAGCTCAAGGCCAGCTTGGGAGCTAAGGGGAATCCTTGTCCCTAAAAAGCCAAATGTGAAAGCTAAAATTCCAGCAAATACTGAAACACTGGCATATTTTTCTAGCTTTTTATATTTACTGATTGTTCATGTTTTCTGATGTTTTTAAAGTTTTAATTCACTATATCGCTTTGGTGTACTTACATCTCTAAAAAAATCTGAAGTATTATCATACTAGAGCTTAGAGTGACCTAAGGATCTAGAATGAAGAATGACAGAGAAAAGAATTTTGCTACTGAGTTCCATGGTCTGTGATGTGGGGGAGTGTCCGAGAAATGAAGGAGATTGGGGCGGGGGGGTAGGGCTGCAGTGGGATGCCCAGGAGCACACTGTAATCCACATTCCTTCGTCCTCTTGCTCTCCAGATTGATGTGCAGTCCTCATCACCATCTCTGTTGGGTGACTCTTTGGCATTGCCCGAGACGAGTTCAGCAAATGAAGCAGATGAATTTCTGACAGCATCTCAGAATTCTGTGCTGTTGACTTTGGACCACACTGGTGGGAACCCATGAGACTGATGGCCGACAGAGCCTCACACACTGGTCGGGCATCAGAGTGCACTAGGCTGTTGCCATCAGGGACTTCCTCTTGCTCTGTTCCTTTCCTTTCTCATTCTTCCATGATAGCACTGTGGAGATCAAGCAGGGTCTGGCTCTAAATAACTCCTCACTATGCAAAAACAATGGCTTACCCTGAGTGACTCCATTTTACAAGTAGCACTTTGCTCCCTTCTGAGTGTAATGCAGACATTGGAGGATTTGACACCTCACTTTAAACACAGACACGTGTCAGCCAAGTACCATCCATGATGCAGGTGTTGATAATTAACTTAATCCCCTAAGTAAAAATATGCCTCCCATGCACTTATCAAAATAGGTTTAAAGTTGTGAACACATGTTCATCTCAAATTATATCAGAAAACTAGGACTGAGGATTTATCTCATCCTCACCTGCACTCCTAAATAGGCGACTTAACTCTGCAGTGGTTATGGCCCCTACAAACTTGCCCCCTGTCTGTTTGTGTGTCAAGGTACCTGCAGACAGAGAACTCATTACATCTGAAGGCTTCAGCTCCATCCACACTGCTAATGCCTCCTGCTTGAATCAGTCTGACAGTTCATCTACTGCTGCATGCTAATGTGGATCCTGGGGTCCTGCACCTCACCTCTGCAGTTCACTCAGTCCTGAGGCCTGGTGCAGCCCTGCAGCCCTGCAGCTCTCCACTACCTTCCTTAGCAACTACTCTAACCACCTGCATTGAGTCTGTGTGACTAGATTCCCTCTGTCTCTGCCTTCAGTCTGGTCTCTTTGAACTCTAATGGCAACTCGTTCACTCTTTAAAGCCATTCTGTGATCTAAGTACATATGATAACTGTGTGGAGTACAATGTGTGATCTGAGGGTTTATATTAGTAATTAAGAGTGGAGGAAGACAGCCCAGGCTGGCCAGGAGACAGTTGTCAAAGTTAATTAGGATTACTTGCTAATTACAGCCAGTGAATTGGATGGAGCTAGTAAATTCAGACATATATGTGAGTACCTGTTTTCCTGGCATACGTCACTGAATCAGAACGTCACTCACAATATTATAACCTTCTAGTGAGTAAATAATCCATTGGCAAAGAAATTCAAAATACTCTTTTTTTTTTTAATAAACGAAATGCTAGGTGATAGGAAGAAAATTCAGCATCCCTACTAAACCCTGGTCAAGAGAGACTAAGCTTGCTCCACTGACCCAGTTCCTAGCTCACCACTACATTGCAGCATCACACTGTTCAGGGTGAGATCTGACCAAGGTGTTAGGAACAGGGGAGCCTTCCATCAGCCTCGCACGGGAGTGGGTTTTCAAAAATATATATTAAAGCAGAAAAAGTGAGGAAGCAAATCTATGATTATTCATGTATGAGATGGATATAAAATCATACTATCCGATGAATATGTATCATACAAAAGAAAACGGTTGAGTCAGAAAGATGAGTTATATAGTAAGGAAAAGATGAATCCTCAAATGGTGCTACCTGTAGGGACCCACAGTACCCACAAAACAGGTGACACTAAGAGTCCTCGACTAATAACTGCCATGCCAGGAACCCCCAGAGGACCTGGTACAAGCACAGAGATGTCACATTTAGTGACCCATAATAATACAAACGTTTTAGTGAGGAACAAAAGAACAAAGACCCAGCTCAGTCATATAGTGCTTGCCCCTCACAAGCATGAGGACCTGAGTTCCCTCCTCAGAACCCAGGCACAGTGCGGTGGCACATGCTTGTAACGCCAGTGCAGGGGACACAGAGAGAAGTGCAGCCCTGGGTCTTCCTCCTCAGCTGGAATAGTTGAATTGGTGAGTTTCAGTACAAACTGACTCAAAGCACAGTGTGCATGGCATCCTGAGGAGTGACATGGAAAGGTAATGTGTAGTCTCCATACGTATATGAATGAGCATTCACACATGTTTATATACACACATGCGAAAAAGATAGACACTGTGCACCCAAACATAGCTAGTGACTTTCCTAGAGGAAATATTCCTGAGTGGGATATGGGAACATTTCGTACTAATTCCGAGATATTACCTAGCCTTCTCTCTGGCCATTTTTATGTTCATATTTGGATAAGAGGGAAACAGCTCTTGTCTTCTTAGATAAGTTTCGTAGAACCATTGTTCAAGCACTGGCATGAGGTGTGAGAATTGGGTAGATGCATACTCTAATTTTACGAGATATATTGAGCAACTGAGTCAGTCTCCAAGCACTAGACTCTGTTTATTATAAGAGAATATTTTTCCCTTAAGGTTTGGTCTGTCACTATTGTAATGTTAATTCTGTATTGGAAGGTCTAAGCTTAAGAGTGACTTCTCACATTTATACTCTTTTGTTGTGCAAACTTTGTACCTTGGTTTATAACTATCCATTAAATAAAATTGGCTTCAGCCAATTACTGGAGGGATTATAGGTAGGTGGGTTTGTAGTGACCTGGGAAGAGGATATGGAAGAAGAAGAAAGAGGAGGGAGAGGAAGCCTCCATGAGAGGAGATAGAGAAAAGCCCGTGCCCAGGAGAAACAGAAAGTGTCTGAGGGACACCACTGGAGAGGTAGCCAGGCCAGCATTTAGAAGAGTAGATTAGAGGTTAGCCTCCAGTAATTGTCAAAGCCAAATAAAATGATGGCAGTCTGAGTATCACTTATTTGCTAGTCAAGGATAAGCTTAAATTCAGTCTTCTACATATTTTGATTTTATTTTCCAGTGAGGGAGAATTTGATTCTTCATTGCTACCCTGAAAGATGATCAGATCATTTTGTGTACAAATGATACTGATCACTTTATTTTGGAAGGGCTTAATTGCTGACAGTAGGACATTGAAGATCCTGTCTGGGGTTGCTTAGTTGTGATACGGTCATAGGATCATAAAACTTAAGAGACTGACTGACAATTTGAAGAGTGGAAGGAAGGTTGTTACATGAGGTTGAAGGCCGAACCCTGATATAACTCAGAGGTCAAATGGTCCTTGGTGCTGACAGATACATGTTGGTGTGGATGGTAGATAGGGATAGCCCTGCCACACACTGTCTCCTTCTTAGTGGCTTCTAATATAAAAGATAGAAATCTTACTGAAAGGTAATTGGAGACCAGTCAAAGACACTGCAGGAATAAACAATTTTCAGCCACAGTGGTTAAAGTGGGAAACCACCCTCAGGAGGTTTGAGGACAGGCGGGAAGTATGATAATAGTGACTGAGGACGAGGAGAAATGACAGAAATTTAGAAGTAAGGGGTTCACAATGTGATGTGAGGACCTCAGATTATGGCTACCCATTAGAGCCTCAGGGTGTTTGGTGCATGAGGCACCAAACTTTTACTGAAAGAATGAACAAAAGTCCCGACATGGCTTCCAGGAACTAGCTCTTCGAGCCTTTATAGGTTGAGTGCTATTCATTTTCCTCACATAACCCACAGAGGCTGGCCTTGTAATGACTATAGTTGGAGGGAAGAGGTGGAGTTGAAGTTTGATCTGTATTTATGACAGTATTCAGTGACAACCTTGAGTTTTCCTCCAATCATATACTGAGACACAATACTCTCTGCGTCTCATAAAAGGTCGGTGTGGAAGAAAATACAGGCTTCAAACAGGTTGGTAGATGTGGAGTTGAGACTAATAGGATCATAAATGAGGATTCATTGCTTCAAAGGGTTGATGACATAGAGTAAGGAATAATTCAGCAACAAAAAGTGGCTTTATTAGGATGTAGAGGGCTTTGACAACTTACGTTCTCAAGTTGAACTTGGTCCTCATGAGAATCCTGGTTGCCACTGATAGATTTTTAATTTCATATTATTTGTAGCTATATTCTTGGGTGGGTCTTTAAGACTATGTAGCTGGTCAACAGCTTCCTTGTGTTTTTGGCAGTTGTATCGGTCACTTTCAAGAGTGTTGGGAGAGTTTTAGGAGCCCCTTGTCTTTGGATTTCTCCTCCACTCATCATCTTCTACATAAGGGAATTTCTCTGTGAAGTGACCTAAAGCTCAAACTCTGGGGCCTCCATATTCTCTCTGAAGCTGTCATATCCTTTTAGAGCTATCCCACTGTCCTCTACGCTGGGACATGGCCAACCTGCAGGTGAAGGGGAAAATCCTGGCTTTCAGTCCAGCCCTTGATCCTCATTGCTTTAGGCCTCTGGTGGTGCCTATTGACAACTCAGAGAGTCACACCAGACTTAAAGATCCAATAATGTTTTTAATCTGTTACATAGATTCATGAGTAACCAGCTTAAAATCAAGGAGACATATGTATGTGGCCAAATCAAATACAGTGACTTCCTTAAAATACTATAAGGCAGTTTTGCAAATATCTTTAGGTAATTGCATTGTATGGTCCTCAAGCATGAATTAGGAGATCACTTTGTGTCACAAGATCAAAAGATTAGACTCTTCTGATGAAGAAATGTTGAAAAAAGCAGATTTCAAATCAGTCTTGACTAAGACAAGACTACATTGTTAAGAAGTTAAAGTTTTGACAAACTCAGATAAATGACAAATCATACATGTAATTAAATAGCTATTTTTTTTAACTTATACCATTTTAACTTAAGTGGCAAAACCCTTGTAACATACAGAACCTTTCGCTTTTCACAGTCTTTTAGCAATCATTAAGTGTGAATTAGTTTATGATTCAAATCCTTCTTATCAAGAAGTATATTCTCTCCATCAGAAATGCATTGCTTTGCCTACACACACCAAGTAGCATGGTTTTTTGGCTGCTTCCTTCCTTTGTTAGATTCCTGAGGTAATTTAGGCTTCTTTTTTTCCTGGAAGGTTTAAAACCCTGAACACAGCAAGCCTCATCATGTTCTGTGTGTTACAAATGGTTCAGATGGACAATATTACTAACACTGTCATTGGTTCATGTGCTTTTTGACGCCCAGCTTCAATAACCTGGTGACATGGTTTGTATAATGCTGATATTTCCCTTTTTCTTCACAAATTTAAAACAATCTAATGTGTTATGTTTGCTTTTATCTCATGAATTAAAACAAATTTCCACAAACCTTTTGTGTTTTCTTACTTATCGGTCTATTTAAGTTAAACCCTTTGAGGGAAGGACTTATGCAAACGTTAGCAAATAGCATCTATCTAAAGGTAGAGAACATATCCATCAAATCAAAGACACAGGCTGGAGCTGAGCCAGGCCACACAATGACAAAAAACATTGCATCTGTAAACAGGAGTTGTTTATTAGATTTTTGTCATTATTTAAGGAACATGTCTTCTCTTTTCATGTCTAACTTCATTAATCTCTGACCCTTTAATGATATTTAAATCTTATAGGGCTTTTATTCAGTAATTTTAGTAAATATAGGAGTACATGTTCTCAACGTGTTAATGATACACAATTTTGTGAATTGAGGATAGTTGTTTTAAAACACAGCCATTTAGACTAATAGACTACACAGACATTTTACGTAACTGAGGCTTCTTTTTTTTTTTTGTGGTAATTTTTTTTTAAGTTTCATTTCTCTTCCTTCCCTTCAGAGGAAGTCTAAGCAACATTAACTTGTATAGATTTTTTTCGTCTCCATTTCTTTTTTTTTTTTTTTTTTGGAGATTTTGTTAAGAACCTATATTTATTTTGTTTGTTTTGTTTTTCTTTTTCTTTTTCTAACTTTTTTTTAATTTACATTCAAAATCATTTCCCCTTTCCCGTTTCCTCCCTCCCCGAAAGTCCCATAAGCCCCCTTCCCTCCCTCTTTTCCCCATTCAATCCCCCCTCGCTTCTCTGTCCTGGCATTCCCCTACATCCAGTCTTTCCAGGACCAGGGGGTCTCTCCTTCCATCTTCTTGGAAATCTATTGATATGCAAATTGTGTCTAGGGTATTCTGAGATTCTGGGTTAATATCCCCTTATCAGTGACTGCATACCATGTGTGTTCTTTTGTGATTGGGTTACCTCACTAAGGATGATATTTTCCAGTTCTGACCATTTGCCTAGGAATTTCGTGAATTCATTGTTTTTAATTGCAGAGTAGTATTCCATTGTGTAAATATACCACATCTTCTGAATCCATTCCTCCATTGAGGGACATCAGGGTTCTTTCCAGCTTCTGGAATAAGGCTGCTATGAACATAGTGGATATGTGTCCTTATTGCATGCAGGTAAAGCCTCTGGGTATATGCCCAGGAGTGGTATAGCCGGATCTTCTGGGAGTGTCATGCCCAGTTTTCTCAGGAACCGCCAGACTGCTTTCCAGAGTGGTAGTACCAGCTTGCAATCCCACCAGCCGTGGAGGAGTGTTCCTCTTTCTTCACATCCAACAACTGCTGTCTCCTGTGTATTTGATCTTAACCATTCTGACTGGTATGAGATGGAATCTCAGGGTTGTTTTGATTTGCATTTCCCTAATGACTAAGGATGATGAACATCTCTTTAGGTGCTTCTCAGCCATTAGATATTCTTCAGGTGAGAACTCTTTATTTAGCTCTGTACCCCATTTTTTAATAGGGTTACTTGCCTCTCTGGAGTTTAACTTCTTGAGTTCTTTGTATATATTGGATATTAGCCCTCTGTCGGATGTAGGGTTGGTAAAGATCATTTCCCAGTTAGTTGGTTGCCACTTTGTCTTTTTGACAGTGTCTTTTGCCTTGCAAAACTTTGTAATTTAATGAGGTCCCATTTGTCAATTCTTGATCTTAGAGCTTAAGCTATTGGAGTTCTATTCAGGAAATTCTCCCCTGTGCCCATATGTTCAAGGTTCTTCCCTAGTTACCTTTCTATTAGTTTCAGTGTGTCTGGTTTTATGTGGAGGTCCTTGATCCACTTGGAATTGAGCTTAGTGCAAAGAGATAAGAATGGTTCAATTTGCATTCTTCTGCATGTTGACCTCCAGTTGAGCCAGCACCATTTGTTGAAAAGGCTATCTTTTTTCCACTGGATGGTTTTAGCTCCTTTGTCAAAGATCAAGTGATCATAGGAGTGTGGATTCATTTCTGGGTCTTCAATTCTGTTCCATTGATCTACATGCCTGTCACTGTACCAATACCATGCGGTTTTTAACACTATTGCTCTGTAGTACAGCTTGAGGTCCGGTATACTGATTCCCCCAGAACTTCTTTTACTCTTGAGAATAGTTTTAGCTATCCTGGGTTTTCTGTTATTCCAGATGAATTTTTGAATTGCTCTTTCTAACTCTCTGAATAATTGAGTTGGGATTTTGATGGGGATTGCATTGAATCTGTATATTGCTTTTGGCAAGATGGTCATTTTTACTATATTAATCCTGCCAATCCATGAGCATGGCAGATTTTTCCATCTTCTGAGGTCTTCTTCAATTTCTTTCTTCAGAGACTTGAAGTTCTTGTCATACAGATCTTTCACTTGTTTGGTTAGAGTCACACCAAGATACTTTATATGGTTTGTGACTATCGTGAAGGGTATCATTTCTCTTACTTCTTTCTCAGCCTGCTTATCCTTTGAGTATAGGAAGGCTACTGACTTGCCTGAGTTGATTTTATATCCGGCCACTTTGCTGAAGTCGTTTATCAGCTGTAGGAGTTCTCTGGTGGAGTTCTTTGGGTCGCTTAAGTATACTATCATATCGTCTGCAAATAGTGATAGTTTGACTTCTTCCTTTCCAATTTGTATCCCTTTGACCTCCTTTTGTTGTCTAATTGCTCTAGCTAGAACTTCAAGTACTATATTGAAAAGATATGGAGAGAGAGGGCAGCCTTGTCTAGTCCCTGATTTCAGTGGGATTGCTTCAAGTTTCTCTCCATTCAGATTGATGTTGGCTACCGGTTTACTGTAAATTGCTTTTACTATGTTTAGATATGGGCCTCGAATTCCTGATCTTTCCAAGACCTTTAACATGAAAGGATGCTGAATTTTGTCAAATGCTTTCTCAGCATCTAATGAGATGACCATGTGTTTTTTTTTCTTTGAGATTGTTTATATAGTGGATTACATTGATGGATTTCCTTCTATTGAAGCATCCCTGCATCCCTGGGATGAAGCCTACTTGATCGTGGTAAATGATCATTTTGATGTTTTCTTGGATTCGGTTGGCAAGTATTTTATTGAGTATTTTTGCATCGATATTCATAAGAGAGATTGGCCTGAGATTCTCTTTCTTTGTCGGATCTTTGTGTGATTTTGGTATTAGCGTAATTGTGGCTTCATAGAACGAGTTGGGTAGTGTTCCTTATGTTTCTATTTTGTGGAACAGTTTGAAGAGTATTGGTGTTAGGTCTTCTTTGAAGGTCTGATAGAATTCTGCACTAAAACCATCTGGACCTGTGCTTTTTTTTGTTGGAAGAGTTCCAATGATGACTTCTATTTCTTCAGGGGTTATAGGATGGTTTAGATGGTCTATTTGATCCTGATTTAATTTTGGTATTTGGTATCTGTCAAGGAAATTGTCCATTTCCTCAAGATTTTCTAATTATGTTGAATACAGGCTTTTGTAGTAGGATCTGATGATTTTTTGAATTTCCTGTTTCTGTTGTTATCTCTCCCTTTTCGTTTCTGATTTTATTAATTTGGATACTGTCTCTGTGCCCTCTGGTTAGTCTGGCTAAGGGCTTATCTATCTTGTTGATTTTCTCAAAGAACCAACTCCTCGTTTTGTTGATTCTTTGTATGGTTTTATTCGTTTCTACTTGATTGATTTCAGCCCTGAGTTTGATGATTTCCTGCCTTCTACTCCTCTTGGGTGTATTTGCTTCTTTTTGTTCCAGGGCTTTCAGGTGTGCCATTAAGCTGCTAGTGTATGCTGTCTCCCGTTTCTTTTTGGCGGCACTCAGGGCTATGAATTTTCCTCTTAGCACTGCTTTCATTGTGTCCCATAAATTAGGGTATGTTGTGCCTTCATTTTCATTAAATTTCAAGAAGTCTTTGATTTCTTTCTTTATTTCCACCTTGACCAAGTTATAATTGAATAGAGCATTGTTCAGCCTCCATGTGTATGTGGGTTTTCTGTTGTTTTTGTTGCCATTGAAGACCACCCTTATTCCATAGTGATCTGATAGAAGACATGGGATTAGTTCAATCTTCTTATATCTGTTGAGGTCTGATTTGTGACCAATTATATGGTCGATTTTGGAGAAGGTACCATGAGGTGCTGAGAAGAAGGTGTATTCTTTAGCTCTAGGATGAAATGTTCTATATATATGTTAGTTCCATTTGGTCCAAGGCTTCAATTAGCTTCACTGTGTCCCTGTTTAGTTTCTGCTTTCCTGAACGATCCATTTCAGAGAGCGGCATGTTGAAGTCACCCACTATTATTGTGTGAGGTGCAATGTGTGCTTTGAGCTTTAGTAAAGTTTCTTTTATGAATGAGGGTGCCCTTGCATTTGGAGCATAGATATTCAGAATTGAGAGTTCTTGATGGTGGATTTTTCCCTTGATCAGTATGTAGTGTCCTTCTGTGTCTTTTTTGATGACTTTAGTTTGGAAGTCAATTTTATCTGATATTAGGATGGCTACTCTGGCTCGTTTCTTGGGACCATTTGCTTGTAAAATTGTTTTCCAGCCTTTTACTCTGAGGTAGTGTTTGTCTTTGACACTGAGGTGCGTTTCCTGCATGAAGCAAAATGCTGAGTCCTGTTTACGTATCCAGCCTGTTAGTCAATGTCTTTTTATTGGGGAATTGAGACCATTGATAATAAGAGAGATTAAGGAATAGTGATTATTGCCACCTGCCATTCTTGACGCTATCTTTATGTTTGAGTGGTTATCTACTTTCGGGTTTGATGCAAGAAGGTTACTATCTCATTTTTTCCAGTGTGTTGTTTCTCTCCTTGTATTGGAGGTTTCCACCTATTATCCTTTGCAGGGCTGGGTTTGTGGAACGATATTGTGAAAATTTGGTTTTATCATGGAATATCTTGGTCTCTCCATCTATGGTGATTGAGAGTTTTGCTGGGTAGAGTAGTCTAGGCTGGCATTTGTGCTCTCTTAGTGTCTGCATGAGATCTGCCCAGGATCTTCTGGCTTTCATAGTCTCTGGAGAGACGTCTGATGTGATTCGGATAGGTCTTCCTTTGTATGTTACTTGGCCCTTTTCTCTTACTGCTTTTAATATTCTTTCTTTGTTTAATACATTTGGTGTTTTGATTATTATGTGACGGGAGGTATTTCTGTTCTGGTCCAGTCTGTTTGGAGTTCTGTAAGCTTCTTGTACATTCATCGGCATCTCTCTCTTTAGGTTAGGGAAGTTTTCCTCCATAATTTTGTTGAAGATGTTTACTGGCCCTTTAAGTTGCAAATCTTCACTCTCATCTATACCTATAATCCTTAGGTTTGGTCTTCTCATTGTGTCCTGGATTTCCTGGATGATTTGGGTTACACGTTTTTTGCATTTTGCATTTTCTTTGACTGTTGAGTCGATGCTTTCTATGGTATCTTGAGCACCTGAGATTCTTTCTTCCATCTCTTGTATTCTACTGTTGATGTTTGCATCTATAACTCCTGATTTCTTCCCAAGGTTTTCTATCTCCAAAGTTGTCTCCCTTTGTGATTTCTTAGTTGTTTCTACTTCCTTTTTTAGATCCTGGATGGATTTGCTGAGATCCTTCACTTGTTTGTTTGTATTTTCCTGTATTTCTTTAAGGTATTTTTGCATTTCCTCTTTCAGGATTTCTGCCTGTTGACCCAAGTTCTCCTGTATTTCTCTTAAGCGATTTTTGTGTTTCCTCTTCATGGGCTTCCATCTGTTGATCCATCGCCTCCTGCATTTCTTTAAGCAGTTCTCGTGTTTCCTTTGTATGGGCATCTATCCGTTGATTCATTTCTTTAAGCACTTTTTGTGTTGCCTCCCTATGGGCATCCATCTGTTGACCCATATTCTTCTGCATTTCTTTATGCAATTTTTGTGATTCCTTTGAAAGTGCATCTAACCGTTGATTCATTTCTTTAAGCGATTTTTGTGTTGTCTCCTTGTGGGCCTCCATCTGTTGATCCATGTTCTCCTGCATTTCTCTAAGCAATTTTTGTGTTTACTTTGTAAGGGCTTCTAACCCTTGATTCATAGTCTCCTGTAATTCTTTATTAGATTTATTTGTGTCCTTCTTGTGATCCTCTAATAGGATCATGAGAAGTGATTTTAAATCCAGATCTTGTCTTTTGGGTGTGGTGGGGTATCCAGGACTTGCTGCTGTTGGAGAGTTGGGTTCGGATGGTCCCATATTACTTTGATTTCTGTTAATAACATTCCTACCTTTGCCTTTTGCCATCTGGTTACCTCTGGTGTTAGTTGGTCCTGCTGTCACTGGCTGTTGGTTGGACCTCTTGTGAGACTGCCAAGCTATTTCTGGCCCCCCTGGATTACCGGGATTCCCCTGGCACCAATTTCTGGGGCCTGCCTGCTCCTGAGTGACTTTGGAGCCCTGATGTTCCTTGCCCCAAGTGATGTTACATTGGGGAGTCCCTGCACATCCAAAGGCTCAGCATAGTGGATTCCCAGAGCAGACGTCACCAAAGTGAGGCTGGTAGGCTCCTGCCCTGTGCAGGGGTGTGTGATCTCTCCGGAGGTGGGGGCGTGGGTGTCCCTCTGTAGGGCAGAAGTCCCACAGCAGGGCTGGCGCGTCGATTACTGCAGACCTGCCCAGCTCTTGGAGCAGGTTACACACAAGCTGCCTGAGGCCCAAGAGACATTTTGCCTGTCTGTCTCTGAGCCTGGCTGTCCCAACTACCTGGACACTGGAGCAAAGATGGCAGAGTGCACTCTTCACTCTCTCGGCAGCGCAGGTCACCCTGCAGGGAGCATGGCCCACAGCAGAGCTGGCACCCAGATGACCACAGCGCTGTCCAATTCTTGGGAGCAGATGGAAGCCCAAACAGGCCGTGTCCCAAGCGACTGGGTACCTGTCTCCTCAGTGCGGTAGATCCCGGAACAGAGGTCGCCAAAGGGAGGCTGGTAGGCTCCCGCCCAGTGTGTGTGTGTGTGGGGGGGGGTCCCTCTGCAAGGCAGAAGTCCCACAGCAGAGCTGGCGCGCTGGTTACTGCAGATCTGCCCAGCTCTTGGAGCAGGTTACACACAAGCTGCCTGAGACTGAAGCAATATTATGCCTGTCTGACTCCGAGCCTGGCTGTCCCAACTACCTGGACACTGGAGCAAAGATGGCGGAGTGCCTAACTGATGCTTCCTAAAGTTTAGAGGTAAGACATATTTCGAGCATTGCACAAGGTTTATTCTCAAATTTCTTTTTTGTATTAGTAAAATTTTTAATTGAGATTTTTTGTGTGTAGTGATAAAGAATATTCTAAATGGGTTATTTTATAAATCATAGAATGAAAACAACAAAGCAATACATTTTTTGTTGAAAACTTGATTGTATTCACTTCAAATTTAATTATTGAATATATAGGTATATGTTTAGTGTTTACTGATAAGATAATATGAGCTGACAAGGATGAGACAGGAGATATTATTCTTTCCATAAACATAAATACAATATGCCATTCCCACTGATTTGTGGCCCGCTTTTACTATAAAAAAATGAACATATTCTTTACAATTTGCACCAAAATCTCTTCTATTTTATAAACAGATATTACTGGCACATACAAATATCACTGAAATTTCCTTATTTTTCCTACTTCTCAGTAGGATGCTAGTATTGTTTTAGTGTAACTGTAAATTTTATCAATGGTATTTCCTAGAAATTAAGTTATAATGTTGAGAAATACCCAGAGTAAATATATCACATTCCTTTGTAAACAGAAAGTAGGTGAATGATATTTGGGTGGTGCATCAAGCCCTTAATCTCTGCACTAAGTACCTGGCACAAGTGTACACCTGCGCATTTGGAGCAAGGATAATCTACAGCAAATTATCTTAAAAACATTTGGGTGCACTTCCTTCTTATGGCCTACATAATACTTGCTCAAGAACATACAAACATATGCATAGACATCTGTCATTTACCAAATGCATGTTTGATATTTAAAATTAAATGCTTAGAAAAACATCTTTTAGCAAAAGATTGAAAGACAAAATTAAAAAGATAAGGATAGATATGAGGGGACATGTTAAGAACATTGGCCACTAATTGTAGGTGATTAAGTACAGGAATCAAATGTTGCTGCAGAGAGACTATTATGCACTGACAAATCATGCTTTCACTTCCTTAACCAATTCAGTTAATGTCATAAGAAAAACAGAGTAATTTCATGAACTCAATGGCTCTCATAACACATGTATTTTTATATTGCTCAATAATTTCTAAATGAAGTCATGATCAGTATTACTGTTTTGTCAGTATCTCTGGTTTTCTCTTTACCTTCTCATCAATCACTTAAAAAGGGAGACGGAAATGTTCTCT
Source organism: Tokudaia tokunoshimensis (assembly GCA_036184795.1). Lineage (NCBI taxonomy): Eukaryota > Metazoa > Chordata > Mammalia > Rodentia > Muridae > Tokudaia > Tokudaia tokunoshimensis. Next base: position 72,642,276 of record BTHU01000006.1, on the reverse strand, counting down.
ATGGATGAGGTCAACTCCATACCTTATGTATTGGAGCCACACTGTCATGAACTTTTAAAGTGTTTGCTATTATCCAGGTTCTCATGTCAATCCAATTGCACAAATAAATACATTTGTTTCCATCTTTAGAGGTCAGATGCAGAAACTTCCAATACTAATAGTGCTTCTATTGAGTACAAATAACCATGTATAGACATCTTTCTGTAATAAGCACAGTACTCTTTTACAGAAAAACAACTAAAACCCCCAAATATGCTTTGGCATTGGCCTTTTCAATGAATGAAATCAACAGTAATCCTTATCTTTTACCAAAACACAATTTCAGTCATTGTGATGGAAAACTGTAAACACTTTATTTCTTGAAAAAAATATAATCCTAATTATAATTTCTGTAACAAAGAGACTATGTGTTCGTTTCTGCTTACAGGACCTCATTGGAAGATATCTTTTAATTTGTGGATACTCCTGGACATCATCTTATCTCCATGCAAGAGTTATCCTAGGCTAGGAATTCTTAACATCATGTCTCTTTGGGGAATTTTGATAGATATTAATAAAGTTAATGAATGAGATTGGATTTATCCTTATGTCAATCTATGTAGTGCCAGGGTACTTACTAATCAGAGACATGATAGGCTTTCTGCTAGGGGCCACCTCCTGAAGTTGACAGATTCCAGAAAGGAGGAAGAATAATGGAAACCATGAAAAATAGAGTCTGGCATGGTGGTAGAGAGAATCTTGCAGCCTTGACTGACTGGCAGTCAGAATGTTTATTTATACAAATCTCAGTAAGCAGATTGATTCATATTGTTAAAAAGCATAGAACATATTATTTCTGTCCCTAGATGTTGTATCTTCATCTTGGTAATAAATTTAGATTATCATCAGTAAACTGTGAAACAACAGAGTTATCATTTACAATTATGGTGGTGTTATAAGTTTACTCATCAGTCATAAACTGTGATGGTACAGAAATTTATTTAACAAACCTTTAAGTATTTAATCCACCTTTAAGTATCTGGAGTATTTTTTGTAAAGACATGACAGAACATTCTTAGCCTGGCAGCTTGTGACATGTCTATGGCACGAGACAGGATGAAAACCTCCAATCCCGTTAGTGGAGTTAGCCATTTTACTACCAGTGAGCGTATAACCAACCATTAAGTATCAGATGGCTAATTGTCATTAGACCCTCTGTCAAATATTTCAGAAACATATCAGCTTTAGTCATTATAAGTAATTTTCTATACTAGTATGATAATGAATTTCTTTGTGGAACGTATTGCTATGTCCTATCTTGTTTTTCTCTTGTTTCCTCATCATGAGATACAAGAGTGGTCATTCACAAGTAAATTTTTCTAAGAAAGAGGGGTCATGGGGTTCTGATACCTCATTCTTTCATATTTGTCCACACAATTATTTTCCTCATTATAAGACACCTTTGTATAGAGAAGATAAGTCCATCCAATTTAACTTTGTTTCTGTATATTTTCTGGAAGAGATACAACTTATGAGTCCTATATATTTTTCCCCATAATAGCCTGAGCATTTAGTAGGATGATTTTTTTTAATCGTATCTGCTGCTAACAATTTTAGCCTGCCAAATCTTGTTTATATTTTTAAATTTACTTTGTTCTTATTATCTGTTTCTTGAAGAGGCAGAGAAGCAGATATTCCCAGAATATTTTGGAGCCTTATCCTAAAAAGGAGATCTCTGGCATCTTTATGTGAATCACAACTTCTAGAGTACAAGGAATATTATATAAAGTAGAGCAAGATTAGATTTTTCTTCCCTAAAAGCTAAGGCAATAATATGCATAAGACAGTCCTGTTAAATCTTAGAAGAAATATTTCTGGATTCATGCATAAATTCCTTTTTAAAGAAATATTAGACAAACATCCCCAAGTTGTAAGTATATTAAAATGTCTCCAAACATTGAAAACACATATATCAAGACTAAAACTGAAGGACAGAACAGCAGTTATTATAACATGTGAATACATATTGTTACTTCTTTGTCAAACAACTAGGCTCGCTGTTCCCATTAGAAGTGGATGTGCCAGGCTTCCACATCTGCTCATTTGAATCTGAGATGAGAGGAAAAGTCACAAGTAATCAACTGTTTGCGGGTAAATATGATTACAAGTTTTTTAAAGTGCACTACACCTCTTGCTGCTCTCTGTGTTATAGCTCCTTCAGCTTACCTATGGGCCTTTCCATTCCATCTTCAGTGATAAGGAACAATATCCCTATCTATCAGATGACTCCAATGGACACATCTCTAGCATTGGCGATTGTCTCCTTTATAATTTACTTCAACTAGAATTGGGTTGGCCTTGTCATCTCAGATGATGATCAAGTGAAACAATTTCTCTCAGAGTTGAGAAAAGAGAGTGAAAACAAGGATATTTGCTTTGCCTTTGTTAACATGGTATCAGTCTATGAGATTTCATTCCATCAAAAAACTGAAATGTACTACAAACTTTGATGTCATCCACAAATGTTATAATCATTTATGGAGAAACAATCAGTATTATTGAATTGAGCTTCAGAATGTGGGAATCTCCAGTTATACAGAGAATATGGGTTACCACAAAACAATTAAATTTCCCTACCAGTAATAGAGGCTTACCCCATGGTATATTCTATGGGACTCTTATTTTTCTACACCACTAATGGTGAGAATTTTGGCTTTAAAAATTTGGTACAGACATGGTACCATCTCTTAAGCACAGATGTATATTTAGTAATGCCAGAGTGGAAGTACTTTAACTGGGAAGCCCCAGCATCTAACTATAAATACTGAAGAAATATTCACCCAATGCCTCACTGGAATGGCTAATGGAACAGACGTTTGACGTGGCCTTTAGTGATGTTAGTCACAACATATACAATGCTGTTTATGCCATGACCCATGTACTCCATCAGGTGAATCTGCAACAGGTTGATAATCAAGCAATAGCCAATGAGAAAGGAGCCAGTTCTCACTGTTTGAAGGTAGTGTTTCTTCTATTGGATGATGTTTGGTGTCTTCAAGTGCCTATCTGTTTAGGGTCTCTCAAATACCCACACTTAATGAAATAGGAAATATTTTCCAAAATCGATAAGGTTCTGAACATTTTTCCTAAAAAAAGGAAATCTAGTGACTGCTATAAATATGAATGGAAAAAGAAGGCACAGTTTATAAATGAAAATTTGGGGTTACATACAGAGCACCTGAATATTCATCAGCACACCCTTTTCAATATTGGATAAAAGAGTCCCATCTCATGAATTTTCTCCACAATGAGAAGATGAATGTTTATTTATAATTGTCAGTTGTATGGAAATCATTTTAAGGAACAGTTTTCATTAGAATTCTCCAGTGATTCTGTTTCCAGTGTAGGCTCTGGGTAACTTATTTGCTTTTCTGAGAGTAATTAAACAAAAAATGGTGTTGGTATTCAGTTTTGTCTATAGAAATGTGTTTGTGTGAATGTGTCTTTCTCACTGTGTATTTGTATACGTTTTACTCTTTCTGTTTATCTGTTTATATTTGTGTTGTTATGTACGTGCATCGTTATCTTTCTGTATGACTATGGAAGTGACCAACAATTTTTTCTATGTATAAATTTCGTTCTATGTTTGTATATGTGTGTATGTTTCTTTGTGTATTTGTCAAAGCATGTGACTTTGTGTACCATTGTATGTATTTTGTGTTTGTATGTGCTTATATGTAGTTGCATCTGATTTACTGTGTGTGTCTGCCTGTTTCTTTGTACTTGGCTTGGCTCCTGCCTGCTTTTTTGTCATTATATGTGAGTATAAATTTCTCTGTGTGTCAATATAATTCTAGGCTGGTGCTTATATATTACACCTCTCCCTGTGTGTAGTGTCAGTCTCTCTCTCTCTCTCTCTCTCTGTGTGTGTGTGTGGCAGTATATGTATTTTGTGTGATTTCAAATCTGTGTTTTCAGTTGAGAGTACACATGTATGTCTTTTTGTGTGCCTGAATGTTTACATGTATCAACATGTATTTATATTTGTGTGTAAATAAGTGTAGAGCTGTATTATATGTTTGGCTCAGAAAATATGTGAACCTCAATCTGTGTTAATATGTGTGTGTGTGTGTGTGTGTGTTGCATATCTATGTTTGGTTCTACAGTTTTGTCTGTGTTTGGTAGTCTTCACTGAGAAAATTGAAATTCTTGGAATATTATGATACTTCATTTATCTAATTGCTTGTGTTGTTATTTCTCTTTTTCATTTTTTTAAATGAAGCTGCCTTTGCTATGAAATCAGAACACATTTTATGACTTGAAGTAACAGTATATACATTATAATGCAATGCCTGTCTTTTAGATAAACTCCTTTCTGAGAAAAACCCTTTTCACTAATCCTATGGGAACAAAGTGATTATGAAACAGAGAGCAGTACTGAAGGAAGACTATGACATTTTTCACTTTTGGAATCTCTCTTAACGCCTTGGGATTAAGGTGAAGATAGGAAAGTTCAGCCCATATTTTCCACATGGTTGACACTTTCACTTATACAAAGACATGATTCAGTTGGCCACAAGAAGTAGAAAGGTGGGTGTGTATGAATTTACTGATTTAAAATACACAGTAATAAACACTCACAAGTGGATACACTGCATCATATTGAAATGAAATATTTCATCACATCAGGAACCAATTTCTAGACTCTTGAATTACGTTTCTTTTTCATTTTTGACATAATTTTTACTAATTTTTTGAAGATTTCATACATGCATAAAATATGCCTTTTTCATATCAGAACTATTTTCTGAAATTTAATGGATATAAATCTATTTTTTTTACCATGGATTGATATTCTTTCCCTTAAATTAAACAAAATTCTCTTCAGATCATTGTTGTTATTACCACAGTAATCTCCTCCCTTACATTAAACCTCTTTAACAAATGTTGATAAGAGTGAAACTCATGTTACAGTTATGAAACACAACATTCATAACTGCTAACCCTTGTCACTATACTCAAAAGTATTTTTCCATATAATAAAAGGACACTTACCAAGTTCACTAATGAACAAAATTACAGAAATTAATATTCACAGAAACATCAGTTTTTAATTAATTTGAAGAACCCCTTCACACTTTTAAGTAAGATGAACAAAAGGTCAAAGGAACATATAGAGAACTCTGGAACAAGAGACAAAGAAATGACTATTAAAACACATCAAATACAGCAATGCCAGCAACCAGCAAAAGTAACAAATAATTTTCAATTATAATTGAACATTTTGGTTAATATTCTCTAAATGAAATCAAAGACAACAAGGCTCATTTATTTTTTAAGACATTCATTGGTGGCTTGAACAGGGTAGGGAGACTCAGGCACATACAGGAGGAGAACTTTTCTTTATAAAAAATGGAAGCAAACATATTAATGTGCAATAAGAGGGGAAAACGTAATTAAAGAACAATACCTTTGATGGATATGTATGGAATAATTCTTGACAAAAACACCCAACTAAAGAACAAAAGACACAACAGAAAGATCATTCTCTGAGAACAGGGAGAGTTTTGTTTTGTTTGCAATTGTGACGTTTTTATTTATTAAAAATAGCTTGTTATTCTCACATAATATATCCTAAATACAGTTTTCCTTCCTTGTATTGGGGTGTTATCAATTCTCAGTTTTGCTTGCAAATATATCAGAGTTAAAACTCCTACTTCCCAACTGCCTCTCCCATTACATCCACTTTCTGTCTCTCATTGAAAAATAACAGAATTCCATGGGAGAGTAAAATAAATCAAGATTAAACAAAAACTAAGACATTATAATAGGGCAAAAATTCCATAACACATTATGGTATCTAGACATATGAAATGGAACTAGGTGAAAAAACCAGAAAATCCTACTTCATGTTTTTTATGAATAGTAGTGATTGAAGCATGAGATGGTGATAGACAATTGAGTGATAGTTATTCTCATTTTAGTACTAAGAATACTTTATATTTGGAACTATAATTAAAGCCCTAATTTCTATAATCTGGAAATATTAATGACAATTATTTATGCCACATGTGCATGCGAATAAGAATAGTATGAAGCACCTATAAACTATTAATGGTGAACTGCAGAAGGAAATCTTTGAACACAATGATGTTCTATGTCAATTGGAATTCTACATAAAAACCCTGAAATAGACTGCCCTTATTAATGGCAGCCCAAACACAAACATCTGGTAGTCAAATACTGTTGGTATCTTCTTCTATCACTGATTAATCATAATTCCCAAATGCAAAGGACAGTGGCCAAATTTTTGTTGTTCTAGTGGGAAATTAATCTTATGTAAACTGAATGTCCTCAGGCCTTGGGAGCATAAGTGTGAAAATAAAATCACATTGACATTTGTGCCCAAATAGGACCAACTCATTGCTTCTACTTGACTATTCCATCTATTGTAGACAGGACTTCTTGATGTTTCTGGGTTGAGGCTAATTGTCACTTTTGCTTGCAAATATATCAGAGTTAGTGCTCGTCCACAACTATGGATATTTCTGCATTACTCTTTCTTTTCCCTACTTTGGATTTTTGTTGACTCTACATCCAGTCAGATAACCATTATTTTTTGGAGTTGTGCTACATATAACATATTTAAGGAAGCATTACTTGACCATTAGTGTGAGTTAGACACCCCTAATGTGTGTCCATGTGACACACTGTATGTACATATAAAACATCATTTATCACAGTGCAATTTAATATTTTATATGAAGTAACAGTAAGTAAGTAGCAAGATTATTTATTCAGATATTATTTTTACCTTTGTGCCTTGAATAGGGCCTGGTATGTAGTAGAGCTTTTCTTATTTCTCACATTTAAAACATTAGTGAATAACCTACTCCAGGCAATATAGAAATGGAGAATTATTTGTTGACATACATTCTTTCTGCAGGAATTCAGGTCTCTTAATCTGAGATTTCACAACTTGAAGCATTCCACAGTTTTTATCAGGCCATCTTAAGCAGTGCTTTATGCTTCGACGTTCCTTCCCTATCAAACTTTTCCTCTTCAAGGTAATATCTTATTAGGGGTGTGCTCTAAAAAAAGGTGACCTTGAGTTTCATTACAAACTTCTATCTTAATTGTGAGAAAATGAACACATTAAGATTCATCTTTAAATAAGATAGTTGTAAAAATTAATATTTTATAGCTGTATTCACAATGTAAAATTAGGGTAAAAATTTTGAATAAGCATGATAGTGCTATCCTGCCATTTTGCTGAAGTTGTTTATCAGCTTTAGGTGTTCTCTGGTATATTTTTGGGGTCACTGAAGTATACGATCATATCATCTGCAAATAATGATATTTTGACTTCTTCCTTTCAAATTTTTATCCCTTTTATCTCTTTTTGTTGTCTAATTGCTCTGACTAGGATTTTGAGTACTATATTCGATAGATTTGCAGAGAGTAGACAGCCTTGTCTGGTCCCTGATTTCAGTGGAATTGCTTCGAGTTTCTCTCCATTTAGTTTCATGTTGGCCACTGGTTTGCTGCATCTTGCTTTTACTATATTTAGGTATGGGCCTTGAATTCCTGATCTATGACTTTTATCATGAAGCGGTGTTGGATTTTGTCAAATGCTTTTTCAGAATCTAATGAGATGATCATGTATTTTTTCCCTTTGAGTTTTTTTTTTATATAGTAGATTATGTTGATGGATTTCCATATATTGAACCATCCCTAAATCCCTGGGATGAAACTTACTTGATTATGATGAATGATCTTTTTGATGTATTATTGGATTTGGTTTGCAAGAATTTTATTATTTTTGCATTTATATTCATAAAGGAAAGTGGCCTGAAGTTCTCCTTCTTTGTGTGGTTTAGGTATCAGGTAATGACAGATTCATAAAATGAATTGGTTAGTGTTCCTTCTGTTTGTATTTTGTGGAATAGTTTGGAGAGTACTGGTATTAAGTCTTCTTTGAATGTCTGATAGAACTCTGCACTAAACCCATCTGTTCTTGGGCTTTTCTTGGCTGGGAGATTATTGATGACTGCTTCTATTGAAATCTTAATGTGCTAATATAAAACATAAAAGAAATAGCTGAAAGTCAATGTCTCTAATTTTTTTTTCAGATGCCATCTTATGTGTGCAGTACAGATTTTGGTCCTGGATTCAGAAGATTCTGGAAGGCGGCAATGGCAGCCTGTTTTTTTTTAAATTGAATATATTCTTCATTTACATTTCAAATGTTATACCCTTTCCTGGTTTCCCCCCTCTCTGAAAACCCCCAGCCCTCCACCCCCTGCCTCCAAGAATATGCTCCACTACCCAACCCACTCCCACGATCCCTACTCTATTTCCCCACACTGGGTCCTCTATTGAGCCTACACAGGGCCAAGGACCTCTCCTCCCACTGATACCCTAGGAGACATTCCTCTGCCATTCTTTTGGCTGGAAACACATGTACCCATTGGTTGATGGCTTAGTCCCTGGGAGCCCTGGTGTGTCTGCTTGGCTGACATTGTCCTTTTTCCCATGGGGCTGCAATCCCCCCCCCCAGCTCCTCCAGCTTGCCCTCCAACTCCTCCATTGTGAACCCAGTGCTCAGTCCAATGGTTGGCTGCTAGTATTTGCCTCATTATCTGTAAGGCTCTGGCAGGGCCCCTTCAAAAGACAACCATAACAGGCTCCTTTCAATACACACTTCTTGCCATCCATAGTAGTTTCGGGGTTTGGTGACTGTTTATAGGATGAATCCCCAGGTAGGACAGTCTCTGGGTTGCCTTTCCTTCAGTCTCTGCTCCACACTTTGTCTCCATAGTTGTTCCTGTGATTATTTTGTTCACTTTCTCAGAGAACCAAATTAACCCCACTTTGGTCTCCCTTCTTCTTGAGATTCCTGTGGTCTGTGAATTGTAACATGTTTATTTTGAGCTTTTGGGCTAATATCCACTTATCAGTGAGTGCATACCATGTGTGTACTTTTGTGATTGGGTTACTTCACTGAAGATGATATTTTCTAGTTCCATCCATTTGCCTAAGAATTTCATGAATGCATCATTTTTAATAATTAGTACTCCATTGTATAAATATACCACATTTTCTGTATCCATTATTCTGTTGAAGGACATCTGGGTTCGTTCCAGCTTCTGGCTATTATAAATAAGGCTGCTATAAACATAGTGGAGCATGTGTCCTTATTGCATGTTGGAACATCTTCTGGGTATATGCCCAGGAGTGGTATAGCTGGATCCTCAGGCAGTACTATGTCCAGTTTTCTGAGGAACTGCCACACTGATTTCCAGAGCGGTTTTACTTGCTTGTAATCTCACCAGCAATGGAGAAGTGTTCCTCTTTCTCCACATCCTCTCCAGCATCTGCTCTCCCCTGAGTTTTTCATCTTAGCCATTCTGGCTGGTGTGAGGTGGAATCTCAGGGTTGTTTTGATTTGCATTTCCCTAATAACTAAGGATGGTGACATTTCTTTAATAACTAAGGATGGACATTTCTTTAGGTGCTACAGAGTCATTTGAGTTTCCTCAGTTGAAAATTCCCCATTTAACTCTGTACCCCATTTTTAATAGGGTTATTTGACACTCTAGAGTCTAACTTCTTGAGTTCTTTGTATACATTGGATATTAGCCCTCTATAGGATGTAGGATTGGTAAAGATCTTTTCCCAATCTGTTGGTTGCCGTTTTGTCCTATTGACAGTGTCCTTTGCCTTACAGAAACTTTGCAGTTTTATGAGGTCCCATTTGTCGATTCTTGTTCTTAGAGCATAAGCCATTGGTGCTCTATTCAGGAAATTTTCCCCTGTGCCCATATGTTCAAGGTTTTTCCCTAGTTTCTCCTGTATAAGCTTCAGTGTATCTGGTTTTATGTGGAGGTCCTTGATCCACTTGGACTTGAGTTTGTACAAGGAGATAAGAATGGATTGACTTACATTTTTCTACATGCTTACCTCCAGTTGAACCAGCACCATTTGTTAAAATGCTGTCTTTTTTCCACTGAATGGTTTTAGTTCCTTTGTCAAAAATCACGTTACCATAGGTGTGTGGGTTCATTTCTGGCTCTTCAATTCTATTCCATTGATCTTCCTTCCTGTCTTAGTACCAATACCATACAGTTTTTATCACTATTGCTCTGTAATACAGGTTGAGGTCAGGGATGGTGATTCCATTAGAAGTTCTTTTACTGTTGACATTAATTATCATTATCCTCATTTTTAGTTATTCCAAATGAATTTGAAAATTGCTCTTTCTAAGTCTATGAAGAAATGATTTGGAATTTTGATGGAGATTGCATTGAATCTGTAGATTGCTTTTGGCAAGATGGCTATTTTTACTATATTAACCCTGCCAATCCATGCGCATGGGAGATCTTTCCATCTTCTGAGAGCTTCTTCAATTTCTTCAGAGACTTGAAGTTCTTGTCATACAGATCTTTCACTTGCTTCATTAGAGTCACACGGAAGTATCCAATATTATTTGTGACTATTGTGAAGGGTATCATTTCTCTAATTTCTTTCTCAACCTGTTTATCCTTTGAGTAGAGGAAGACTACTGATTTGTTTGAGTTAATTTTATATCCAGCCATTTTGCTGAAGTTGTTTATCACATTTAAGAGTTCTTTGGTGGAATTTTTTGGTCACTTAAGTAAATGATCATATCATCTGCAGACAGTGATATTTTGACTTCTACCTTTCCATTTCTATCCCTTTGACTTCCATTTGTTGTCTAATTGCTTTAGCTAGAACTTCAAGCACTATATTGAATAGATAGGGAGAGAGTGGGCATCCTTGTTTAGTCCCTGATTTTAGTGGGACTACTTCAAGTTTCTCTCCATTTAGTTTGATGTTAGAATAAAATAACCCTATTGAAAATGGGTTCAGAGCTAAACAAAAAATTTTCAACTGAGGAATATTGAATGGTTGAGAAACACCCAAAGAAATGTTCAACATTGTTAGTCATCAGGGAAATGCAAATCAAAACAACCCTCAGATTCCACCTCATACCAGTCAGAATGGCTAAAATCAAAAACTCAGGTGACAGTAGATGCTGGCAAGGATGTGGAGAAAGAGGAACACTTCTCCATTACTGATGGGATTTCAAGCTGGTACAACAATTCTGGAAATCAGTTTGGCAGCTCCTCAGAAAATTGGACAGAAGATTTTGTAACTCTCTGCCTTAAGTCACCTTGTCTTTTTGAGCTGACCCTGACAAAGAAAGGACATACTAGAAACTTTGTGAGACTAAGTTTAAGACACACTACCGAGGAACTAGTATATTGAGTAGGTCTCCATGTCCATACTAGTATCTAGAAGGAGCCTGGGTCTGGCTATGACTTATTCACCTGTGGGTCCTCAGCATAATGTGTGGTTGCTTTCGATAATGCTACTAGATGAATAGATTAATCTGGCATCTTCTACTGGCACATGTGCAGGTATAGAATAGGTTCATACTAGACTTTCCCAGACTGGAATGTCCTTATTACACACTGTGGGGTCTAGTTTCTCTATCAGGTAGCTAAACATTGGCAATCTTGAGAGCATTCTTTAGCCATTCTCTGTGAAGGCCAATCTATGGATGGCCAAATTCCAAGGTAAGTGCCTTCATTCAATCTACTCTGTAATTTTGTAGAAGATAAATGGGATTCCAGACCTGCAACTCAGTGGTTGACTATTTGGATAGCATGTATAATGCCCTAGGATCAATTCTATCCCAAGAGCCTTCAGGCAAAGGATAATGAACGACCCAATTTACATGTGAGGTATAGGCTTCAAGAAAAGGAGTGTCTCCATAGAGACTTTAATTCATTCTAACCTCCAGCCTCTGCAGGTCCTACCAAAATTTGCAATGTGTGTGTGTGTGTGTACATATATATAACATAATATAACATAAATATAGATTAACATATAAAACATATAGAACATAAATATAGATTAAGAGCTTATAAAATTCCTTGGATGAAATAATGAGGTAAAGGGATGGTTCAGTTGTAACAACACATCCAGACCATAGGAACCCATGAAGACTTAGAAAAGTGCACAATAAGCTATGTGAGCTCTTATCCCTATACTATAAAAAATAGGTATATACAACTCTCCAAAAAAGAGGGATCTGAGCTGTTCCTGAATGACACAGGTAATGGAAATCCAACAAAAATTGTGTAGGTCATAAATATTCTCAAGATAGACCAGGAGACTCAAGGGGAGGTTATGCTCTATACCTGTTCCATAACAATCAGCTCTGAAAACCCTGCCTGAGCCCAGAGCTGCCAGATATTTTTTTTTTTATTCTTGAGTCTCATGAAGCTGACAAGACAATGCTGGGAGGGATAACAATCTCTTTCACATTTAGCAAAACAGTCCAAATCCTGCAAGGTAATCTGATGGGCAAGAGGCAGAAGGGATAAACTAAGGGGTACAGAATCTGCAGTACAAAAACAAAGGCAGAAATGACCATTCCACAAGTGGTGGGCTCCATGAGAGGTACTTAGCAGTAGGAGGATTTCTTCTTCTTGAGCTTTTTGTGGTTGTCCAAGGCTTCATTGTTCCCATTCTCTAATCTCTGCAGGAGTGATATTACCTGCTCATGATCTAACTTCAGCTTCCCATAGAAAGAATATGCCCTGTTGGACATGTCTCTAGGAGTGTAGAATCCCATGAACACTGGCTTAAAACATCACGTCAGCACAGGGTAGTCCTCAAAGAACACATACCATGAAGTGCAATATCCTGGATCTTGTGGACCATCAAATTATGGTGATTATAAAACATGTTATTCTGACACTAGGTGAACAAAGGCTATGTATCCAAGTAGAGGATACCCTGGTTGCATGAGGTCACTCAGTAGGATTGGAAATGCAGTCTATTCCATTATGTTCTTAGGAGCAAAATCAGTTAGTAATTGCAAGTTATTGCGCAGATGAGAACCAAAAACAAGACAACTTTATAAACTGCTAAGCATTTCCTAAGTGCACCAAAGTTGCCACATAGGCCAAGAATTGTGCTGTTAAAAGTGGGGCTCCCAGACCTCAGCACTGACAGCACTTTGAAAGTATGAAACAGGTATATCCTCAAGTCAAATGGGAAACCCCTGGCTCCCAGATTCTGGAGGGTTACACAAGTATGCAAATGTGCGTGCACAGATACATGGGAGAGAAGGAGACCATGAGCGGGAGAAGGAGAGAGATAGTGTCACAGAGAGATGGAAGCAGAGAGACTGAAATGGAATGCGGTACAACTGCAGGGAGTAATATTGTCTCAGAATATAAGGTACAAGATACAGGAAGAAGAATAAAGACACAAGGCTGAAATCTAGCACTGGTTAACAAAGGTGAATCCCTGAACCCTCAAACTGTTACCAAGAGTATCCAGCACCCAGACAAGGAAGAACAAAGCCTTACTAAAACTCACAGCAGCTAGAATCTCACAAAGTCAACATCTATCAAGGCCTTTCCAAATGAATGCTGGGAACTCATTCTTCACTGCCTCAATCCCTATGTCCTGTCACTCAGAGCACAGCATCAGGTTTCATTTGTAGGAAGTACAAGAGTCTATATCCCATCTCACTGGTACCCATTCTTCAGGTTCTGCATTTCATTGGAGAAGCATTTATGCACATGAGATTGGGCACGGTAACATCCTGGAGTTGCAGCCATGTAGAACCAAAGACCTGAAAAATACAAGTTGAGGGAGACATTGCAGAACACCATGGGATTTGAAACAACGAATACATACAGTCCATGAATCCATCAGTGATGATTGTCCAGCCATCTTGCTGCATATTTCTCTCACTGGGCATCAGGTGAGTGGGCAGATTCTCCATTTTCTTTTCCTACTTCTTGATAACAATAGTTGGGCGAGGGAATTGTGGTATATCCCAGCCTCTGTAGCTAGAGAAACGCAAGTGAATCTGCATAATGAGAAGGCATAGAGACTGGACAGACCAGGCTGAGGGCCAAACTTAAAGAGAGAATGCCTGGAATCCACAGAGACACCACAGACTTTGGTACAGGCTTGAAATGCCTGCTCTGTGGATCTCAGCTCTCCCATCAACCTATAGAAATTTGGATATCTAAGCAGCCAGGTGTTTTGGCTGCCTACATACACATGCTTATGATGTCCACAGAGCTGGTCTATCCAGGATTATTAACAACCGCACAGGGTACAACATTTCTTCAGAGCCCCCAACCATGTAGCTATGGAAGTCAGGAAAAATGGCAGAGTCGCCAAGCACCCATAGGCAATGTTCACAGTCAGATGCCCTGTCATGGATTCTAGGCTCATGAATATGAATTAAATAGTCATGTATGTTAAACTATCATCAAAACATTGAACAATTCATCCAGCAGAAGACTGAACTGGAAAAAGTATCCAGTCTCTGATTCTGATAGTTTGGCTGCATTAGAGATGTCTGACACCCAATCTACTGATTCAGGAAGCTTAGGGGGGTCATTCTCATGGATAAGGTTGTCAGAGAAGATCTGAGAATGTAAGGTCTCATGAGAATATTTTTCTCTGAGTTACTATAGTCTGATAGCAACTATACCTAGAAAAACAAACAGGGAGTAAAGTGTTGAACGGATATATACTGAGAAATATCATTTCCTCTCTGATTCTTTATAGAATCCTTTTGTCTCCACGTTACACCCCCAAGCCCAAAAAGAGGAAAATATAAGAATTCACAGTATAATAGCTTTGGACAATCCAGCTCCTGTCTTTGGGGATAAAGAGTCCTTACCTTTTAGTATTTATGATATGCAGGAAAGTTCATTAAATTCACAGAGGCAGCATTTCCTGTTACCCCGCTACTGGGAAGCCAGGCTCAAGTGTGCCTACTCCAGGAATTTCCACATCACTGTTCCATGACTCACTGTGCCTTTTCCACGACCACATCTTCCTTGCTGGTTTACAGTGAGAGGGAAAGCCAACTTTCTTCGGCCTCTCTGTTATTTCTCTAAGCTCTCTATTCTCGCTCTCAAGTAGACTCCTCCTCCATCTTGCAGACATAAATATGGGTGAACTCTCTAGAGACTAATTGAAAGTTTCAAGTGCAGTTGGTGCTGTTACAACACTGGTGACATCACAGGGATACCTAGAGCTCTCCAGGATACTCTAGAATGTTCAGACAAGGGATTGTTTATGTCACAGGGAACAGGCTTTGCCTTCCTGTTAATGCTCTTCCTCTATTGAACAGAAGCTGAGGTGCCCATCCCAGGAGACTCTCCTGGGACACAAATGTTGATCACCTCCCTTTCAAAAGCCAGAGATCTTAGCCACTGAGTTTTGTCAGTGGTAGAACAATGGAAAGTGGTGTGCTTTATTTCCAAATGTGTTAACTATGGAGACCTGTGACAAGATCAAGAGCCAGCCCATCAAATTGGTAGCAGAAGACTTGAGATGTCCACTTTCTTCCTAAGTTTTGGCTAGACAACAACTTGTTAGAAGGCAATTCCAGGTACACCGTAGCATGTGGAGATTCAGGAGTAAAGGGACCTTCTCAGGACAGTCTTGATGGAGATGATACCTGTGGACAGGGATCAAGAAAACAAGATTACTCAGATCTGACACTATGACCGAGATAAGAAAACAAAGGATATAGTATATTCTCTGTATTCTATCCTCTGTCAGTCAGGCTGTGAGATACAGATGTCCCTAGACACTCCCCACCGGATGTGCGTCCACATCTGCAAACAAATGTCAAATTCTACATGTCCCAAACAGCTCTTGTCTGTATCTTAGTCTTAGAAATATATACACATGTTTTTTAAAATTGAAGATTGTCATGTAAAATAATACAGATAAAATGGTAAACATATTAAACTTTCTAAACTAATTGAAGTGTTAAGTAGAAATATTTTCTGATAAAATTGTAGATTTTCATGGAAAATATTTCTGATCAAATTGAAGAAATATATAGAAAAATGTTTTAAAATTGAAGATTTTCCTGGAAAATTATACAGATAATATGGAAGACAGAAAACATTTCTAAACTAAATAAAGAGGTAAGTAGAAATATTTTCTGATAAAGTCAAAGATTTATATGGAAAATATTTCTTAAAATATTGAAATACATAGAAAAAAGTGTTAAAATAGAATTTGTTCATAAATAATAATGGTAAAATAGAAAATATACAAAATATATCCTAATTTATTGACCAAGCACATAGAAGCATTTTTGATTAAATTGAAGATTTGGATGGAAAATATTTCTGATAAAATTGAAGAAATATATAAAAAATGTTAAAATTGAAGATTTTCATGGAAAATAATACAGAAAAATGGTAGAAAAAATTAAACATTTCTAAAATTATTGAAGTGGCAAGGAGAAACAATTTCTGATAAAATTGAAGATTTATATCGATACTATTTTTGATAAAATTGAATATATAGAGAAAGGTGTTAAAATTGAAAACTTTGTTGGAAAGTAATAATGGTAAAATAGAAAACAGAGAAAATATAACTTTACTAATTGCCCAAGCACATAGAAATATTACCTGATAAAATTGTAGGTTTTGATGGAAAATATTTCTGATATATTGAAAAAAATATATCAAAAAAGTGTTGAAATTGAAGATTTTCATGCAAAATAATACCGATCAAGTGGTAGACATAAGACATTTGTAAAATAGTTAAAAAAGGAAATAGAAACATTTTCTGACAAAATTGAAAATTTACATGGAAAATATTTTTCACAAAATTGAAAAATGTTAAAATACAAGAATTTGTTAGAAAATAACAAGGTTAAAAAGTAAACATAGAAAAATTACCTTTAACAAATGATAAAGCATATAGAAAATATTCCGATAAAATTAAAGGTTTTGATGGAAAGTATATCTTATAAAATTGAAGAACTCCTGGAGGGGAACAGCTAGGAGCACAAAGGGCATATATGATCAGTGTTGCTGCTGGGACAGGAGTCTTCCTGCCACCATTTGCAGCAGGGAACCAGGCAACTCCAAAGCCTTCTGTGCACAGCCTGCCAGGAGAATGATCTCCCATTTCACTTCTGAGTGCAGAGGTGAGATCTCCGCCTTCTCGCTGTAGGGGAACAGCTAGGAGCACACAGGGCATATGATCAGTGGAGCTGCTGGGACAGGAGTCGTCCCTTCCGGCCCCCATTTGCAGCAGGTAACCAGACAGCTCCACAGCCTTCTGTGCACAGACCCTGCCAGAAGAGAGTTAGTCTCCCAGGAGTACAGACACAGGCTTACAGGCACATAGGAGGGACAAGTTCCAGTCAGAGACAGCAAGACCAATTAACACCAGAGATAACCAGATGGCGAAAGGCAAGTGCAAGAACCCTACCAACAGAAACCAAGGCTACTTGGCAACATCCGAGCCCAGTTCTCCCATCACAGCAAATCCCAGATACCCTGGATACACTGGATAAATTAAAAAAAAAAAAAAAAAAGATACACTGGAAAAGCAAGAGTAGGATTTAAAGTCTCTTCTCATGATGCTGTTAGAAGACATCAAGAAGGACATAAATAACTCACTTAAAGAAATACAGGAGAACATGGGTCAAATGGTAAAAGCCCTTTAAGAGGAAACATAAAAATCCCTGAAAGAAATACAGGAGAGCATGGGTGAACAGGTAGAGACCCTTAAAGAGGAAACACAAAAATACCTTAAATAATTACAGGAAAACACAAACAAACAAGTGAAGGAACTGAACAAAACCATCCAGGATCTAAAAAATGGAAGTAGAAACAATAAAGAAATCACAAAGTGAGACATCTCTAGAGATAGAAAATATTGGAAAGAATTCAGGAGTCATCAACAACAGAATACAAGAGAAGAAGAAAGAATGTCAGGTGCTGAAGATACCATAGAAAACATTTACTCAACAGTCAAAGGAAATGCAAAATGCAAAAAGCTCCTGAGCCAAAATATCCAGGAAATCAAGTCACAATGAGAAGACCAAGCCTAAGGATTATAGGTATAGAAGAGAGTGAAGATTTCCAACTTAACGGGCCAGTCAATATCTTCAACAAAATTATAGAAGAAAACTTCCCTAACCTAAAGAAAGAGATGTCCATGAACATACAAGAAGCCTACAGAATTCCAAACAGACTGGACCAGACCAGAAAGTCCTCCTGGCACATAATAATCAAAACACCAAATGCACTAAACAAAGAAAGAATATTAAAAGCAGTAAGGGAAAAAGTTCAAGTAACTTATAAGACAGGCCTATCAGAATTACACCAGACTTCTCACCTGAGATGCTGAAAGCTAGAAGATCCTGGGCAGATCTCATACAGACCCTAAGAGAACACAAATGCTAGCACAAACTACTATACCCAGCAAAACACTCTACCATAGATGGAGAAACCAAGATATTCCATGATAAAACCAAATTTATACAATATCTTTTCACAAATCCAGCCCTACAAAGGATAATAGATGGAAAATGCCAACATGAGGAGGGAAACTACACTCTAGAAAAATCAAGAAGGTAATCTTTTTTCAACAAACCCGAAAGAAAGTAACCACACAAATATAAAAAGAAAATCAAAAATAACAGGAAGCAACAATCACTATTCCTTAATATCTTATAACATCAGTGGACTCAATTCCCCAACAAAAATCATAGTCTAACAGAAATATTTTTCATGTAAATCTTCAATTTTATCAGAAAATGTAAGTCCTCTTTCAATCAATTTAGTAATGTTTTTTATGTCCACCATTTTAACTATATTATTTTCTATGATAATCTTTAATTTTAACATTTTTTCTATTTCTTCAATTTTATCAGAAACATTTTCCATGTAAATCATCAATATTGTCAGAAAATGTTTATAATTCCACTTTCAATCAATTTAGGAATATTTTTATTCCTACAATTTTATCTGTATAATTTTCCATGAAATAATCAATTTTAATGAGTTTTTGTATATATTTCTTGATTTATCAGAAATATTTTCCGTGTAGATTTTCAATTTTATCAGAAAATGTTCATAATTTCACTTTCAGTCAACTTATAGAAATACTTTTATGCCTACTATTTTATCTGTAATTTTCCATGATAATCTTTAATTTTAATGTTATTTTATATTTTTGTACAATTTTATTAGAAATATTCCCCATGTAAAACTTCAATTCTATCATAAAATTTTTCTACTTCCTTTTTCAATTAATTTAGCAATGTTTTTTATGTCTACCATTTTACTCTTTAATTTTCCATGAAAATTGTCAATCTTATTGTGTTTTTCTATATGCTTCTTCAATTTTTTCAGAAACATTTTCCATGTAAATCTTTATTTATATCATACAATGTTTTTACTTCCCTTTTCAATAAAAAATTGAAGAACTCAAGAAAAAAGTGCTAAAATAGAAAATTTTCATGGAAAATAATACAGATAAAATGGTAGACATAGAAAACATTTCTAAATTAATTAAAGAGGTTAGTAGAATTATTTTCTGACAAAATTGAAGATTTTGGTGGAAAATAATCCAGATAAAATGGTAAACATATTAAACATTTCTATTCTAATTAAAGTGGTAAATAGAGATATTAATTTGACAAAATTTAAGATTTTCATATAAAATATTATTGATAAAACTGAAATATATGGAAAATAGTTTTAAAATTATACAATTTGTTGGACAACAATAATGGTAAAATAGTAAAAATACTAAATATATCCTAAATATATCTTTACTAATTGACCAAACACATGGAAAAACTTCTAACAATATTGAAGTTTTTGATGAAAAATATTTCTGATAAAATTGAAGAACTGTAGAAAAAGGTAATAAAATTGAAGACTTCCATGGAGAATAATACAGATAAAATGGTAGACATTGAAAACATTTGTAAACTATTTAAAGAGTTAGTAAAAACATTTTCTCATACATCGAAGCTTTTTGTATATATGTCTGAGAAAATTGAAGAAATGTATTCAAAAATGCTTAAAATTGAAGATTTTCATGGAAAATAATACACAAGGAATGCGAGACAAATTAAACATTTCTAAATTGATTGGTAAGTAGAAACATTTTCTGATAAAACTGTAGAGTTACATGGAAATATTTCCAATAAAATTGAAGAAATATATAAAAAATGCCTTAAATTGGAAGAATTTGATGGAAAATAATGGTAAAATGGTAAACATAGAAAATATTTCTTCACTAACTGACCAAGCACATAGAAAAATATTCTGATAAAATTGGACATTTACATGGAAAATATAATATTGCTATTAAAATTGAGGAAATATATAGAAAATGTATTCAAATTGAAGATTTTCATGCAAAATAATATAGGTAAAATGGTAGACTAAAAACATATCTAAAATAATGAAAAAGGAAGTAGAAACATTTTCTGATAAAATTGAAGATTTACGTTGAATATATGTCCATTAAAATGAATATATGTCTATTAAATTGAAGAAATATATAGAAAGTTTTAAAAAAGAAGAATATAATAGGAAATAATAATGGTAAAAAGTAAACAGTAGAATTATCTTTACTAAATGGCCAAGCTCATAGAAAAAATTTCAGATAAAATTGAAGATTTTAATGGAAACTATTTCTGATAAAATTGAATATTATGGAATATAGTGTTAAAATTGAAGAATTACTGGAAATAATACAGATAAAATGGTAGGCATAGAAAACATTTATAAATTAATTAAAGAGTTTAGTAGAAATATTTTCTGATAAAATTGAAGATTTACATGGAAATTTTATTGATAAAATTGAAGAAAATTACATTGAAATTGAATAAATTCTTAGAAAAAGTATTAAAATTGAAAAATTTGATTAAAAATAATAATGGTACAATGCTTAACATAGAAAATATATCTGTACTAATTGAATAAAAACAGAAAAATTTTCTGATGAAATTTAAGAGGTTGATGGAAAATATTCT
This sequence comes from Tokudaia tokunoshimensis, assembly GCA_036184795.1. Lineage (NCBI taxonomy): Eukaryota > Metazoa > Chordata > Mammalia > Rodentia > Muridae > Tokudaia > Tokudaia tokunoshimensis. The sequence continues at coordinate 72,621,416 of BTHU01000006.1, read as the reverse complement.
CATAAAATTTAAGAACTATGTTAAAAGTGTTAAAATTGAAAAATTCAGGGGAAATAATACAGATAAAATAAATGATAAACATAGAAAACATTTCTAAACTATTAAAGTGTTAAGTAGAAACATTTTATGATAAAATTGGAGATTTTGATGGAAAATATTTTTCATAAAATTGAAGTATATACACAAAGTGTTAAATTTGAGTATTTTCATGAAAAATAATACTGATAAAGAGGTAGACATAAAACCAGTTCTAAAATAATGAAAAAGGAAGTAGAAATATTTTCTGATAAAATTGAAAATATACATGGAAAATATTTCTGATAAAATAGAAGAAAAATATAAAAAGTGTTAATATAGAAGAATTTGTTAGAAAACAATAATGGTAAAAATGTAAACATAGAATATTTACATTGACTAAATGTCCAAAAACATCGAAAAATATTCTGATGAAATAGAAGGTTTTGATGGAAAATAATTCTGATAAAGTTGAAGAAATATATAAAAAATATGTTAAAACTGAATCTTTTAATGGAACATAATATAGATTAAATTGTAGACATAGAAAGGATTTCTATACTAATTAAATAGTTCAGTAGAAACATTTTCTGATAAAATTGAAGATTTATATGGAAAATATTTCTGAATAACATACAAAATATATCTTTTACTTATTGACCATGCACATAGAAAATATTTCTAAGAAAGTGGAAGGTTTTGATGTAGAATGTTTCTGAAAAATTAAGAAGTATAGAAAAAAAGTGCTAAAATTGAAGATTTACATGGAAAATATTATTGATAAAGTTGAAGAAACATATAGAAAATGTGTTAAAATTGAAGAGTTTGATGAAAAATAATAGTGGTAAAATTGTTAACATAGAAAATATATCTATACTAATTGACTAAGCACATAGAAAATTTTTTTGATAAAATTTAAGATTTTGATGGAAAATATTCCTCATAAAATTGAAGAACTTTATTAAAAAGTGTTAATATTGAAGAATTCATGGAAATAATACCGATAAAATCGTAGACATAGAAAACATTTCTCAATTGACTAAAGAGTTAAAAGTAGAAACATTTTCTTATAAAACAGAAAATATACATGGAAAATATTTCTGACAAAATTGAAGAAATGTATAAAAAGTAATAAAACATAAAATATTTATTTGCCAATAATGATGGTAAAAAGGTAAACATAGAAAATTTATCTTTACTAAATGACCAAAGACATAGAAATTTTTTCTGATAAAATTGAAGAATTTTGTGGAAAATATTTCTGATAAAATTGAAGAAATATTAAGAAAAAACATGTTAAAATTGAAGATTTCACGGAAAATAATTCAGATAAAAGTAGATGTAAAAATATTTCTAAAATAATTAAATCTTCAATTTTATCAGAAAATGTTCTACTTCCTTTTGCAATTATTTTTTGAAATGGTTTTCATGTCTACTATTTTATATGTATTATTTTTTTCTATATATTTCTTCAATTTTTCCCAAATATTTTCCATGGAACTTTACAATTTTATCAAAAAAATTCTACTTACTTCTTTATTTAGTTAAGAAATATTTTCTATATCTATCCTTTTACGGGTATTCTTTTCCATGTAAATCTTCGAATTTCAAACTTTTTTCTATGTATTTCTTCAATTTTAACAGAAATATTTTCCATGAAAATCTTCCCTTTTATCTCAAAATGCTTCTATGTGGCTTCTTATCTTTTTACCATTAATATTTTCCAACAAATTCTTCAATTTTAACACTTTTTTCAATACATTATTTAAATTTTACTAGAAATATTTTCCATTAAAATCTTCAATTTTATCAAAAAAATTTCTGTTCTTGAACAATTAGTATAGATATATTTTCTATGTTTACTATTTTATAATTTTCCAACTAACACTTCATGTTTAACCCTTTTATGTATATGTATATACATATATATATTTCTTCAATATTATCAGAAATATTATTTATTTAGATATTCAATTTTATCAGTCAATATTTCTATTTACTTCTTCAATTATTTAGAAATGTTTTTATGTACACAATTTTATCTGTATTATTTTCCATGAAAATTTTCAATTTAACACTTTTTCCTATATATTTTTTCAATTTTATCAGAAATATTTTCCATGAAAATCATCAATTTTATCAGAAAAATTTTCTATGTGCTTGGTCATCTAATAAAGATAAATTTTCTGTTTATTTTCTACCATTATTATTTTCCCCCCAAATTCTTCAATTTTAACACTTCTTTTTTTCACATCGAGTAGGTGATACGTATTAGGCAAGAATGTTGTCATGGAGAAACCTCAATCCCATACCACAGATGTGAGGATCAAATTGTCAAACTTTGTGGAGCTCTTTCATTTATTATTGACTTTTAATGGGTATGTAATATATCACAATGGATACATGCCATGTGACCATAGGGATATTGACAGGAGCAACTATGTCTGTCTCCCAGCATGAATAGAATATATATAGTAGCCCCAAATTTAAGTTGACTGTCTGAGTGAGATAAAAGTTTGCAATTAATTGGTGTAACAACTTTATTTGGGACTTCCACAAACTCACACTGCTAAAAGAAATCCCTGTGAATATCACAGTTGTGAACGTTCTTCTGTTTGTTCTGGTTCACTTTACAAATGTGCCTGACTAGCATAATATGGATGTGATCATATTCCTATCTCTATGTAGAAAGGATTCTCATAAAACATTGCTAGAATTGTGAGCCATGTAGTAAATGTACTTACCATCATAGCTATCTTCAAAGATGCCAAAGAACCCATAATGAAATGGAACACCATGCCTGTATGATAGGACCTGAATTCTCTTTACCATTAGTCCATATTGTAAAAATTCATATAAATAAAAAGATTTCTCAGTGTAATGAATGTGGTAAAGATTTCACATGTGTCAATTATCTTCACAGGCATGAAAGCAATTCTACTGGAGGGATACCCACCAAAAATACTCAGTGTGGTAAAGCCCTTGCATTACCCAGGCATGAAGGAATTCATAATGGAGAGAAACCCTGTGAAAGTATTCAATATGGTGAAGACTTTGCACATCTCAGGAGTCTTGAATATCATAAAAAACACAAACTGGAGAAAAACCTAATATATAATCAAAATGGTAAAGAGTTTGCAGATCATGGTGCACTCTGAAAACATAAAAGAACACATATTGGAGAGATCCCTTACGGAGGTAATAAATGCGATAAAGCCTTCCCACACCCCAGTACTCTCCAAATACATAAAAGAACACATACAGAAGAGAAACCCTATGAATGTAATAAATATGATTTATTTGAGCTAGGGATAAATTTGAGCGAGGGACTGAATTCCCAGAGAACTAGAAAGGTAAGAATCTGTTTTGAGCAGTCAGCTCAACTTTCATGCAGATCAAAGGTGACTCGGCTGTCACCATAACCTTGACATTGTAGTACTCCATAGTCTGAGGATCACCTGGATTGATGTCACTTAATAAAGGCACACGTGACTCAGTTTCCTACTAGAATCCTCAGAGTGGTGTCAGGATTCCAAGGAGACCTAAATCATTTTGTTTTAGATGACAGGGGACACAGAAAAGGGGAAAGATCTCTTAAACAAAACTGGAAGTGGTTTGGTCTGGCCCTCGCAGCTCCCTGCTTGTGTGCCTATTTCACTTATAAGGCTTTGACAAGTCAGAAATGGCAATTGTGTTACTTACGTTAATGACACCCTTCTCCTGCATCCGGCCTGGTGTGTCGTGCAAGTCAGCAAACTGCACAGCTACCTGATGGTAAATGGGAATTAGCAACTCCTCCCGCTCCTTCAACTTGCTCTCCAGCTCCTTCCGCTCAGTGGGGCTTAGCTCTGGGGTGCCTGCAATTACATAAACCTGTCTGTCACACTCAGCAGTGACCATAATCTTGGCATAGATGCAGCCACCGTCCTTCCCTCTAGGGCCGGCTTTCCACTGTCATCACTAAGTCTTTGATGAAGAACAGACTCTGAGATGGTAGTCCTGTCCTTACTTTGTCACAGGGTGCCCACGTGTCTTCTTTGTCCTATAGAGGTCACAAGTATGAGAACAGTGGTAACAACTCTGCTCTCTAGGCCTTTTTCTGAGCAGGTGAAGTGACCACCTAGAGGTCTGGACCTGGACACCATGCCCATCATTACTGACAAACGTTAGAGCAGCTGGACTTGTCCAAGTATAGTATTTTGTAGGAGAGTTTCCCCTGAGAAGAGAAGTCTTTGAATATTACTGTCTTCTCCAAAGGCATAAAAGAATACATACTGGAGAGTTACCTTATGAACGCAATGAATGTGGAAAAGCCTTTCCAAGTCACAATTATCTCCAAATGCATAAAAGAACAAATACCGGAGAGAAACATTATGAATGTAATAAATGTGATAAGGCCTTTGCATATCACATTCTTCTCCAAATACATAAAAAACACATACTGAGGAGAAACCTTATGAATGTAATGAATGTGGTAAAACCTTTGTAAGTGCAAGTTAACTCTAGGTACATAAAAGAACATATACTGGAGAGAAACTTTATGAATGTAATGCATGTAATAAATGTGGTAAAGCCTTTTTAAGTCAAAATTATCTGCAAATGCATGAAATAATTCAAACAGGAGAGAAACTGTAAGAATGTAATCAATGTGATAAAGTCTTTGCACATCCCAGTAATCTCCAAATACATAAAAAGACACTAACTGGAGAGAAAACTTATGAATATAATCAATGTGATAAGGCATTTGTGCATCACAGTCATCTTCAAAGACATTTAAGAATACAAACCAGAGGCTCCGGCAACAGGGCAACTGGGACCTCCAGACGCAGGGACAATCAAGCATAATATCGCTTGGGTCTCAGCCAGCTTGTGTGCTCCCTGCTCCCAAGAGCTGGGCAGTTCTGAGGTCACCTACGGACCGCACCAGCTCTACTGTGGAACATCCGCCCTGCAGAGGGACCCACACTGGGAGAGAGCGCACCCGCACTGGGAGAGAGCGCACCCACACAGGGAGGGAGTGCACCAGCCTCCCCTTGGCAACCCCCGCTCTGGGGATGGACTACACTGAGCCTTTAGATGTGCAGGGATTCCCCAATATAACATCACTTGGGTCAAGGCACATCAGGGCTCCAAAGTCACTCAGGAGCAGGGCAGGCCCCAGCAATCTGTGCTGAGGAATCCTGGTAATTCGGGGGGGGGGGCAGAAATAGCCTTGCAGGCTCACAGGAGGTCCAACCAACAGCCAGTGACAGCAGGACCAACTAACACCAGAGGTAACCAGATGGCAAAAGGCAAACATAGGAACGTTACTAACAGAAATCAAGGCAATATGGCACCATCCGAACCCAACTCTCCAACAGCAGCAAGTCCTGGATACCCCATCACACCGGAAAGGCAAGATCTGGATTTAAAATCACTTCTCATGATACTATTAGAGAATTTCAAGAAGGACGCAAATAAATCTCATAAAGAAATACAGGAGAACATGAATCAATGGGTAGAAGCCCTTACAAAGGAAACACAAAAATCACTTAGAGAAATGCAGGAGAATATGGGTCAACTGATGGAGACCCATAAGGAGGCAACACAAAAATCGCTTAAAGAAATGAATCAACGGGTAGATGTCCTTACAAAGGAAATACAAGAATCACTTAAAGAACTGCAGGAGAATATGGATCAACAGATGGAAGCCCATAAGGAGGAAACACAAAAATTGCTTAAAAAAATACAGGAGAACTTGGATCAACAGGCAGAAATCCTGAAAAAGGAAAAGCAAAAATATCTTAAAGAAATACAGGAAAATACAAACAAACAAGTGAAGGATCTCAGCAAATCCATCCAGGATCTAAAAAAGGTAGTAGAAACAACTAAGAAATCACAAAGGGAGACAACTTTGGAGATAGAAAACCTTGGGAAGAAATCAGGAGTCATAGATGCAAACATCAACAATAGAATACAAGACATGGAAGAAAGAATCTCAGGTGAAGATACCATAGAAAGCATTGACTCAACAGTCAAAGAAAATGCAAAATGCAAAAAACGTGTAACCCAAAACATCCAGGAAATCCAGGACACAATGAGAAGACCAAACCTAAGGATTATAGGTATAGATGAGAGTGAAGATTTGCAACTTAAAGGGCCAGTAAACATCTTCAACAAAATTATGGAGGAAAATTTCCCTAACCTAAAGAGAGAGATGCCGATGAATGTACAAGAAGCCTACAGAACTCCAAACAGACTGGACCCGAACAGAAATAGCTCCCGTCACATAATAATCAAAACACCAAATGTACTAAACAAAGAAAGAATATTAAAAGCAGTAAGAGAAAAAGGCCAAGTAACATATAAAGGAAGACCTATCCGAATCACACCAGACTTCTCACCAGAGACTATGAAAGCCAGAAGATCCTGGGCAGATCTCATGCAGACTCTAAGAGAACACAAATGCCAGCCTAGACTACTATACCCAGCAAAACTCTCAATCACCACAGATGGAGAGACCAGGATATTCCATGATAAAACTAAATTTACACAATATCTTTCCACAAACCCAGGCCTACAAAGGATAATAGGTGGAAACGGCCAATACAAGGAGAGAAACAACACCCTCGAAAAAATGAGATAATAACCTTCTTGCATCAAACCCAAAAGTAGATAACCACTCAAACATAAAGATAGCGTCAAGAATAGCAGAGGGCAATAATTACTATTCCTTAATCTCTCTTAATATCAATGGTCTCAATTCTCCAATAAAAAGACATAGACTAGCAGACTGGATACGTAAACAGGGCCCAGCATTTTGCTGCGTGCAGGAAACGCACCTCAGTGTCAAAGACAAATACTACCTCAGAGTAAAAAGCTGGAAAACAATTTTACAAGCAAATGGTCCCAGGAAACGAGCTGGAGTAGCCATCCTAATATCAGATAAAATTGACTTTCAACCTAAAGTCATCAAAAAAGACACAGAAGGACACTACATACTGATCAAGGGAAAAATCCACCAAGAAGAACTCTCAATTCTGAATATCTATGCTCCAAATGCAAGGGCACCCTCATTTGTAAAAGAAACTTTACTAAAGCTCAAAGCACACATTGCACCTCACACAATAATAGTGGGTGACTTCAACACCCCGCTCTCTGAAATGGATCATGCATTAAAGCAGAAACTAGACAGGGACACAGTGAATCTAATTGAAGCCTTGGACCAAATGGAGCTAACAAATATATATAGAACATTTCATCCTAAAGCAAAAGAATATACCTTCTTCTCAGCACTTCATGGTAACTTCTCAAAAATCGACCATATAGTTGGTCACAAATCAGACCTCAAAAGATATAAGAAGATCGATCTAATCCCATGCCTCCTACCAGATCACTATGGAATAAGAGTGGTCTTCAATAGCAACAAAAACAACAGAAAGCCCACATACACATGGAAGCTGGACAATGCTCTACTCAATGATAACTTGGACAAAGAGGAAATAAAGGAATCAAAGACTTTTTAAAATTTAATGAAAATGAAGGCACCACATACCCTAATTTATGGGACACAATGAAAGCAGTGCTAAGAGGAAAATTCATAACACTGAGTGCCACCAAAAAGAAACGGGAGACAGCATACACTAGCAGCTTAGTGGCATACCTGAAAGCCCTGGAACAGAAAGAAGCAAATACACCCAAGAGGAGTAGAAGGCGGGAAATCATCAAACTCAAGGCTGAAATCAAACCATACAAAGAATCAACAAAACTAGGAGTTGGTTCTTTGAGAAAATCAACAAGATAGATAAGCCCTTAGCCAGACTAGCCAGAGTGCACAGAGACAGTATCCAAATTAACAAAATCAGAAACAAAAAGGGAGATATAACAACAGAAACTGAGGAAATTCAAAAAAATCATCAGATCCTACTACAAAATCCTGTATTCAACACAACTAGAAAATCTGGAGGAAATGGACAATTTCCTTGACAGATATCAAATACCAAAATTAAATCAGGATCAAATAGATCATCTATACCATCCTATAACCTTTGAAGAAATAGAAGTGGTCATTGGAACTCTTCCAACCAAAAAAAGCACAGGACCAGTCGGTTTTAGTGCAGAATTCTATCAGACCTTCAAAGAAGACCTAACACCAATACTCTTCAAACTATTCCACAAAATAGAAACAGAAGGAACACTACCCAACTCGTTCTATGAAGCCACAATTACACTAATACCAAAATCACACAAAGATCCAACAAAGAAAGAGAATCTCAGGCCAATCTCTCTTATGAATATCGATGCAAAAATACTCAATAAAATTCTTGCCTACTGAATCTAAGAACACATCAAAATGATCATTCACCACGATCAAGTAGGCTTCATCCCAGGGATGCAGGGATGGTTCAATATAAGGCAGTCCATCAATGTAATCTACTACATAAACAATCTCAAAAAAAAAAAAAACCACATGGTCATTTCATTAGATGCTGAAAAATCATTTGACAAAATTCAGCATCCTTTCATGGTAAAAGTCTTGGTAAGATCAGGAATTAAGGCCCATAACTAAACATAGGAAAAACAATTTACAGCAAACCGGTTGCCAACATCAAACTAAATGGAGAGAAACTTGAAGCAATCCCACTAAAATCAGGGAATAGACAAGGCTGCCCTCTCTCTCCAAATCTTTTCAATATAGTACTTGAAGTTCTAGCTAGAGCAATTAGACAACAAAAGGAGGTCAAAGGGATACAAATTGGAAAGAAAGAAGTCAAACTATCACTATTTGCAGACGATATGATAGTATACTTAAGCGACCCAAAGAACTCCACCAGAGAACTCCTACAGCTGATAAAAATCTTCAACAAAGTGGCCAGATATAAAATCAACTCAAGCAAGTCAGTAGCCTTCCTATACTCAAAGGATAAGCAGGCTGAGAAAGAAATAAGAGAAATGATACCCTTCACCATAGCCACAAACAATATAAAGTATCATGGTGTGACTCTAACCAAACAAGTGAAAGATTTGTATGACAAGAACTTCAAGTCTCTGAAGAAAGAAATTGAAGAAGATCTCAGAAGATGGAAAAATCTTCCATGCTCATGGATTGGCAGGATTAATATAGCAAAATGACCATCTTGCCAAAAGCAATATTCAATGCAATCCCCATCAAAATCCCAACTCACTTCTTCATAGAGTTAGAAAGAGCAATTCAAGAATTCATCTGGAATAACAGAAAACCCAGGATAGCTAAAACTATTCTCAAGAGTAAAAGAAGTTCTGGGGGAATCAGTATCCTGGACCTCAAGCTGTACTACAGAGCAATAGTGTTAAAAACTGCATGGTATTGGTACAGTGACAGGCATGTAGATCAATGGAACAGAACTGAAGACCCAGAAATGAATCCATACTCCTATGGTCACTTGATCTTTGACAAAGGAGCTAAAACCATCCAGTGGAAAAAAGATAGCCTTTTCAACTAATGGTGCTGGTTCAACTGGAAGTCAACATGCAGAAGAATGCAAATTGATCCATTCTTATCTCCTTGCACTAAGCTCAATTCCAAGTGGATCAAGGACCTCCACATAAAACTAGACATACTGAAACTAATAGAAAGGTAACTAGGGAAGAACCTTGAACATATGGGCACAGGGGAGAATTTCCTGAACAGAACTCCAATAGCTTATGCTCTAAAATCAAAAATTGACAAATGGGACCTCATAAAATTACAAAGTTTTTGTAAGGCAAAGGACAATGTCAAAAGGACAAAGAAGCAACCAACTAACTGGGAAATGATCTTTACCAACCCTACATCCGACAGAGGGCTAATATCCAATATATACAAAGAACTCAAGAAGTTAGACTCCAGAGAGCCAAATAACCCTATTAAAAAATGGAGTACAGAGCTAAACAAAGAGTTCTCACCTGAAGAATATCTAATGGCTGAGAAGCACCTAAAGAGATGTTCATCATCCTTAGTCATTAGGGAAATGCAAATCAAAACAACCCTGAGATTCCATCTCACACCAGTCAGAATGGCTAAGATCAAAAACACAGGAGACAGCCGTTGTTGGCGAGGATGTGGAGAAAGAGGAACACTCCTCCACTGCTGGTGGGATTGCAAGCTGGTACAACCACTCTGGAAAGCAATCTGGCGGTTCCTACGAAAACTGGGCATGACACTCTCAGAGGATCCGGCTATACCACTCCCAGGCATATACCCAGAGGCTTTACCTGCATGCAATAAGGACACATGCTCCACTATGTTCATAGCAGCCTTATTTATAATAGCCAGAAGCTGGAAAGAACCCAGATGTCCCTCAACAGAGGAATGGATTCAGAAGATGTGGTATATTTACACAATGGAATACTACTCTGCAATTAAAAACAATGAATTCACGAAATTCCTAGGCAAATGGTCAGAACTGGAAAATATCATCCTTAGTGCGGTAACCCAATCACAAAAGAACACACATGGTATGCAGTCACTGATAAGGGGATATTAACCCAGAATCTCAGAATACCCTAGACACAATTCGCATATCAATAGATTTCCAAGAAGATGGAAGGAGAGACCCCTTGTCCTGGAAAGACTGGATGTAGGGGAATGTCAGGACAGAGAAGCGAGAGGGGGTTGAATGGGGAACAGAGGGAGGGAAGGGGGCTTATGGGAGTTTCCGTGAGGGAGGAAACAGGAAAGGGGAAATGATTTTGAATGTAAATAAAAAAAACTTAGAAAATAAAATTAAAAAAACAAAAAAGACCCACCCGTGGCAGAGCGTGCTGTTTCTCTGGACTGTGATGCTGGGCTGAATAAAAAGAAGGAAGTGTCCAAGGTCTGCTCAGGGCATGGGCTCAGACCCACCAAACCCAGATACTATTGTGGATGCCAAGAAGTGCTTGCTGACAGGAGCCTGATATAGCTGTCTCCTGAGAGGCTCTGCCATAGTTTGACATATACAGAGGTGGATGCTCATAGCCAACCATTGGACTAAGTACAGGGACTCCAAAGGAGTAGTTAGAGGGAGGAATGAAGGAGCTGAAGGGGTTTGCAACCCCATAGGAAGAACAAAAATGTCAACCAACCAGAGCTCCCAGGAAGTAAACCACCAACCAAGGGGTACACATGGAGGGACCCGTGGCTCCTGCTGCATATGTAACAGAGGATATCCTTGTCAGGCATCCATGGGAGGAGAGTTCCTTGGTCATGTGAAGGCTCAATGTCCCAGGGTAGGGGAATTCAAGGGCAGGGGGGTTGGAGTGGGTGGGTGGGTGAGTGGGTGGGGGCACACCCTTGAAGATGCAGGAGGAGGTGCAGCTGAGCCTTGAAAAGAAAGTAGATCTTCCCAGGTCACTCTAAATCCCTAACATAACCTACCTCCCCTGAGCTCTGATGTAATTATGGTTTGTCTTTTAAAATGTTATATCCCTGACCTTGGGCACCAAAGAGGCTTTTTAGAGCTAGGAGGGGCCTCTTGGTCTAGCCATTAATAAAACAAAGGCTCAAAATTTCCTTTTAATTTTTATTTAATGTGCATTGATGTTTTGTCTGTATGCAGGTCTGTGTGTATCTATGTATGTTTTGCCAGTACATATGTACGAAGGTGTCTTAACTGACAGATAGTATGAAACTGTTAAAACTACACCATTCTCATTACAATGCTCAGTTTAAGGAGGACAAATGGCAACCTGTGTTCTACAAAAATAACCATGAATCAACAAACACAAACATCAAGGGCTACAATCAATTGTATATTTTGGAAGTCGCTCAGTAAAATGCTTGCTACACAGCATGGGAACCTGAGTTCTAGCCTCACAACACATATAAAAATATCTGCCAGTGTTGTATAGGTTCCGATAGGCATGGACCTGGAACTCTCTGGGAAGTCAGCAGCGATCTACTCAAGGCGTTCCAAGCCAGTGAGCTATCCTGCCTCAAGAATTAAAGGAGAATTGCACTGATATGTATATGTACATAATTTAAATGAAGTTAAACTCCTCGGGCTGGTCATGCTCCACCAAGAGTCATAGACGAATATACACCCCAGAAATAATCATAGGACAAGTCAATGTGAGTTATTATTGATCAGGAGAGCCCAAAGGACTTCCAAAACAATAGAGATTGAAGGTAAGTCCCTATTGCTGAAGATCTTGGACAGAGGACACAGAGAATCCCTGCTCTGTCCTGAAACCTTCTCCCTTGGATGAGCTTTGTAGAAGTAGAAAGTATTTCCCGGGTTGGTGGGGGGGTGGAGGAGAAACTAATAGTACTGTCTACGCTATGACGTCTGTGAGCCACAAACATAACTAATATGGTGAGATATCCATGGAGGGACAATAGCAGCACTCACAGCTTGGCGGTAACCCACACCTGCCTAATTTGACTTAAAGCTCACCTAGCATATCAGGTTATCTATCTATCTATCTATCTATGATGTATGTATGTATGTATCTATCTATCACCTATCTATTCATGCATCCATCCATCTACATCCATCCATCCATCCATCCATCTATCTACCTATCATCTACCTACAATTGGGGAGGAAGACTCCCTGTGTTTGGAAGGGAAATGTGGGTGCTATATCAAAAGTTGGAAGGTGAAAAGGGAATGAAAAAAAGTGATGTCATTATATTTTAAGAATGCTAAAAAAAAATGGAAGGAGATGGGACCTGCGAAATGGCACTGAAGGCTTACCCTTGACTTCGACCGTGTCCATGCACATGCACAAACACACGCACGCACACACACACACACACACACACACACTGAAGGAATCTAAAAATACAATCGGTTTCTTTCAAGAGTTCGCTGCTGGTTGGGTCCCTGTCTTACCATCCATTTTCATCAATCCCAGATTCAGCACTGTGCAAGGATAAACACCCAGGCTTGCAGAGGCCCATGATATACTCAGAGTATTGAAAAAGTGCAACTTTTTTGCAGTCCGGGTTTCCAGTTATTATGACTTGTTCTCAGCACAGGTGTGAAGGAGACCATAGGCATGTGAATAATAAATATCATCTGCACAAATCTTGATGAAGTGAGTGGCAGGAGATATAACTCAAAGGCAGAATAAATGTTTACTGAATGAGGCGCTGGTTTTCCTCAAGAAACAACAACAACAACAAAAATGTTAGTAGAAGGAAGCATCTAAGTGAAGTCAGCTCCATGGAGACCTAAAAGTCTTGAGATAGCAGGTTCTCCAAAGAAAACCCTGAGTGAATTGTGAATAAGAATACTAGAAAGATGCAAAAAATCAGACATCGTATACAGAAAAGGCATAATCCCAATAGCACATAGAACCTCCTTCATAAAAAAAAAACTGGACTTTCTTGACTTTCACGTACGATATTTTCTTCCAACTAGAAGACAGCAAATATTTAACTTTGATGCTGCATTCTGTCATCCTCGTTTTATAAAGCTCAGAAAGAACGGAATAAAACATTCAGGTTCCACGTTGTACCTTATATAAATTCATGTCTAATGAGAGTGAAGGATTCGGTTATGAAAATCTTTATGATAAAAATCTTTTTGTTGTTTATGCCATAGACTATATTATATATTTATCAGTTCCAGAGAATTACACAGTAGACCTTGGACTGACTGGAAATGTAGTTTCTCATGCTTCCAAAGACCAAACTTCCTAATAATAAGGGGGTGAATAATAAGAAAATATATCGATATAAGAGATCTGGTTCGCAGAAGCATAATCTGTAGCTCACAAAGTTTCTCACCACTGAAGTGCTTTCTACGGAGGGATGTGTGTAGTTAGGGAGACATTGCCTTTCACTGTGTATCCCTGGGTGACTCTGGATGTTTCCAATGGACAATTTCAATCTAATGCTCACGCAGATGACTATTTAGACTAAGTTGGTCACAAGGCAAAACCAAAATTTTGACCCTGATGATACGGACTTGCATTAATGAGGAAGAAAGGTTAATAGATATGGGAGGAAGGACAACTTGAATATACTATATATGCGGGAATTTGTCAAAATATCCAATAAAAATACGGGAAGTGCAATGTCCCTGTTTTACATGCTCACTGTCATAAATCTAGTTCACACAAGGCAAAAGCAAAGTGTTGGTGGTAAGGGTATGATTGCCACCATCAGTCAGCAGCAGCTGATGGTTACATAGGAATGCTGGCCTGTCCCCTTTTTTCCACTTACAGTAGGAAAATATAAAAATATAAAAAGAAATAAAAATCAACCATGTAAGTCCATCATTTCTGCCTATGAATTCAACTAACTGGTACATATACATATACATGGACAGGCACAGGCCCGGGCACATACAGTTTTTGAGAGTTTTTTATGTTAGTTTAAGGCATTTTTACCACATGCAGAGGAGGCATCCGGAGACAAGGCAGGCTCCTCAGTGACTGCAGGGGATAAAGGTCAAGCCTGGGGGGCGGAGCCGCCGGGCACGAGCACAGGCAGGAGCCCCCGTCACGTCAAGGCCAGGGCAGGGGAGGTTTCAGGTCCCGGGGGGCAAACATCCAACCGGAAGAGAGCGGGTGATGACGTCACAAGGCCCGCGGCTTCAAGCCGGTTCTGAATCCTCACTCGTTCGGGAGCAGTAGCGCTGCAGTTCACGCCGGGAAAGGAACGGGAAGGCGGAGGGCGGTGATGTCATAAGGCGCGATCGGCCGCCGCAGCCCAATCTGCAGCCAAATCTGCAGCCCGGCTTGGAATACAAGCCGTCGCGAGCCACCGGCGTCTCAGGACGGTATCTACTGCAGGAGGCGAGGTGAGGGACGCACGGACGCGGACTGATGATGTCATAAGGGCGGGTGGGACGGGTCAGGTGGGGCTTGTTTGGAAGTCCAGAATCCACCCTGGGCGTCCCTGGTTACGAGGCCGCCTAGAGCCATTCCTGCCCGTGCCGCCGTCACGTTCAATGACGTCGCGACTCCACGCACTGCCTAGGCAGGCCCCTGACGCATCGCGATTGGCTCAGCAGCTTTGACGTCAGTCTCTTGGGATTGGCTGGAGGCGGCTGTGTCGGGCTGGGGGCGGGGCCAGGAGTGGAGGGCGGGGTTTACCAGGTTTGCCTGTCAGGGCGGGGCCGGTGAGTGAGGGGCATGGTTACAGTAGGGGCGTGGTCTCCACGGAGCACAGGGCTTGAAGGGGAGGGTGTGGTCTGGAGCAGGGGGCGGGACTGTCCAAGTCACAAGCCTAGTCATGTGACTCAGCTCCCCGCCCCCTTTCCCTGAGCAGGATCCCGGCTTAGTCCATCACAGAGAGGGTGGGGTCAGCGGTGAGGGGGCGGGGCTAAGGGAGACAGCTGTCAATAACTCCCAGTTAGCCATCTGTCAATCACGGGAGTCAGGTGAGGGGGTGGAGCTAATGGAGGAAGGTGAAGGTGGCAGGGACTGAGGAGGCGGGGCTGAGGGAGATGTCTGTCAATCACAGCTCTCAGTCAATAGGTCAGCTGTCCGTCATGTTGTATGTAGAAAGCTTGCACACGTCCGAAGGCGTGTACTAATTACAAGTATGCATTTCTTTCTCAGCCGCCATGACATGCATCCACCTCTCCTTCTCGGCCTGCGGGTTTCTGGGTATTTACCACCTGGGGGCGGCGACCTTGCTGCGCACGCGTGGGCGGGGCCTGCTGCATGACATCACGGGCTCCGCAGGGGCCTCGGCAGGGGCACTGGTGGCTGCTGTGCTACTGACCACACCAGAGAGGCTCGAGGTGAGGGGGGCAGGTGTGAAGCACTGGGCGTGTGTGCAGTGTGACTACACATGTGTGACACGTGTGGGCGACATACGTGTGATACATATGTAGTAGAGTGTGCACATAGCACAGTGTGACTCAAAGGGAGTGTGATATAGTGTGCACACACTGTGACTACATATACTGCATGTGATACCGCATGCGTGCAACGTACAGTGTAGTACAGATGGCATGTAGTATGATCTATGCATTAAATATGTGCAACAGTGTGACATGTATGTGACACAATTCAGTGTCCACACAACATACACTGTAATATAATTACATAACATACATTTAATATAAACTGCCTACTATATGACACACGTGTACTCTACATTTGATGTGTATTGTCACGTGCACAGTGTAATACAGTAAGTCAAGTGTGGACATGTCTGATCATGAGTCTGTGTGTCATGTATGTAGATGCCTCTGTACAGTGTGACAGACCCCTGCCTTAACACGTGACATTCCCAATCAGAATATCTGTGTTGTGTGCATGGATGTGACGTGTGCGGGAATTAAACACATTTACACAGTGTGTGTCGTATGTGCCATTATGTGTTGTGCGCTGTACATTACATGTTATATGCTACTTAAAATAATCAATGGTAGCAACAACATGGTTCACTGAAGCATGTAATCCATCAAATCACACATGCGCTGCACTGTGCAGTGAGGTCACGTTGTATGACATGACTACATGTGTTACATGTTCGTTATATATTACACAGTGTGTTATACATGTCATTATGTGTTGTATGCTGTACACTTCATGTTACATGTTACATAATGTATATAATACAAGTGATATTAACAGATGTCATATGTTGAAGTGTGTAACTCCATGACAGCTGTGTGATGTAAGCGGTCACATCATATTACATGGCTACACAGGTTGCACTTTACATGCTGCATATCGTCACGTAGGATATGTGTAGATATGTCACGTGACTATACTGTTTTATGATCTATGATGAAACATGATTGCTTGTTGTGTAGAATGTTTCTACACATCTTACACAAAGTGATTAGTATTGTGTAAAGAACACAAAACAGCACATAATCACATGTATGTTGTAACATGTGGTACACTGCATCATGTGCATACATGTAATGAGGGGTATATAATCACATGTAGTATGATATAATATGTAGTACGTGTAATACACTGTAATGTGCATAATACCTGACATATAGACCATATGGAACAAGCACATAACATGTGCCATCATATGATATAATGTTATCCATGTCGCACATGGCACACAGCAGAGTGACATCCCCTCTCCCGCAGGCATGTACCAGGTTCCTGTTTGCCTTCGCAGAGGAGACAAGGACACAGGCGCTGGGGCCAGTGACACCTGGATACGACTTCATGGCCCGGCTAAGGTGGGTGTGACTGCACGCGTGTCCTGGCTGGAGTTGGACACAATACCACGTGGTGCCTGACCCTGCGTCCTCCCTCCCATCTCCGTGTCCTCCTCCCGACCCCGTGTCCATGTCCTTGCATGTATGTGCAGGAGCGGCATTGACTCCATCCTTCCCCGGCATGCACACGCGCTGGCCCAGGGACGGCTGCACGTGTCGGTCACCGGCATGGCAGACAGGAGGAACCGCCTGGTGTCCAACTTCACCTCCAGGGTCATCACGGTAAGGGCATGCACGTGTGTGTGAGGGGGGTTCACACGGCTCAGCATATCACTGGTGGGGCGACTCAAGGTGTGTTCATGTGTTATGGGCATGTTCACATGGTAGGATTGTGCTCACATGTTAGGTGAGTGTTCACGTGTTAGGTGAGTGTTCCCGTGTTAGGGGTGCGTTCACACAGCATGGTGTGTCATTCACTGGACTCTGCACACAGATCGCCTCCCCCAACCCTCCACATTCCCCTTGTGCTGTCACATGTGACTGGCCTCATCAGTGATTTTGATCTCGTCACATGCGACCAGTGTCATCCATCATTTCCGTGTCTGCTGTGGAACCAGGAGATGCCACACAGACATCCATCTGTGTTACCCACACGGATCCTACACACAGGGCCATCCCACCCTACGGGCAGGTGTGAACCTTTTCACTTGCGTGTTCCCATTTGCGAGTGCATGTATATACCTTTG
Source organism: Tokudaia tokunoshimensis (assembly GCA_036184795.1). NCBI lineage: Eukaryota > Metazoa > Chordata > Mammalia > Rodentia > Muridae > Tokudaia > Tokudaia tokunoshimensis. Next base: position 72,603,584 of record BTHU01000006.1, on the reverse strand, counting down.
CACATCAGTCAGGGAAATTTCCCACTCGGGGACTGTGTAGCGACAACGTGTATGTCGAGGATACATGCTATGGCTTGTTGCTCTGAGGAGGAGCAGGTTAGATCTGTTACACATTCACGTGTGTCTGTGTAGTTGAACGTGTGCATATGTGTGTGTGTTAGTGGGGGCACATTCATGTGGATGTGTGTGCTGTGTATGTAGGAGTGGCATGTGTGTATGGTACATGTATGTACAGTGTATGGAGATGGTATGTGGGTGTTGTGTAGATGTGTAAGTGGTATGCAGATAACATGTGGATGATATGTTGGAAACATGAATGATGTGTGGTTGACATGTAAATAGTATCTGTATGACATGTAGAAACATGGTTGATATACATGTGTAAATGGTATGTGGATGCCATGTTGATGATGTGGGTGGTATGTAAATAACATGTTCATGATGTGTGGTTGACGTGTAAATAACATTTGCATGATATGTACAAGTGCCTTAGACCCTGTGCCCCTGAGCTGTCACATGTTCTGACACATGCAGGTTCTCTTCGCCAGCTGCTTCATATCTGTCTACGCAGGACTCAAGCCCGTGGAGTACGCAGGGCAGGTATCACAGTGTGGCTATGCTCAGGGACTGGAAATGGGTGAGTGGGTTAGTGGCTCAGGCGTGACTGTGGGACACGTGTGACATTTGCAGAAGACACAAACATGAACATAACACTTGTGTGAGCCAACATAGGATACATGTGTGAGATGTGAACATAGGATGTATGTAACATGTAGAAATGACACATGTGACCATAACACATGTGTGAGCCAACATAGGACGCGTGTGTGATGGGTGAACACAGGACTTGTGTGCGGAGATGACACAGGTGTGAACATGACACGTGTGTAAGCCAACATAGGACACGTGTGTGATGTGTGAACATAGGGCATGTGTGACTTGTGGAGATGACACAGGCATGGCCATAAGACACATATGTGAGCCATGCAGACAGCACACATGCGACCCACAACACACATGTGACCCATGTGCATGCGTGTCCTTTCCCGGCAGCGGTGGGTGGACGGCGGCCTGGCCGACAGCCTGCCTGTGCTGCCCATGGGACGCACTGTGACCTTCTCACCCTTCAGTGGAAGGGCGGATGTGTCGCCGCGGGACCCGGGGTGGCCCGGTGTGTGCGTGTGCCTCGCCAAGCAGGACATCATGGTGAGTCGCAGTGTGCGTGTCAGGTGCAGTGTGCACAGAGGAGGTATGCACTGTGAGACACACACATACCTATTACACAGGATGTCATATGTGCATTATGTATGTTATAGGATATAATGTATGATTTGTGTTGTGACATGATTATTTATGCATAGGCATGTAATGTACATGGTTATACAGGGCATAACAATATATAATACAGTGCGTGAATATCCTGTGTGTGTAATGTATAGAGTGACATGTGTATACACATGATAGTTGCATGTAGTTTTTGCTACCCCGCTTTAATCTCAGTGCAGACTGCACTACCAACCCCGCCCAGATTCCCTTGGATGCACGGATAAAAATCAACACACATGCATGAATGTACACATGTACACGCATGGGAACACACACTGAATCTACCTCCCACATCATCTCAAGCAACAGCAAGTGTCCCATGTGCATGGCATGTAGACAAATTACAAAGTATAGCATGGAATTTACACAGGACATTGTGTGTTACATGCTGTGTGTTACATGATATGTGATTTGTTATGTATGTAGTGATATGTGATCCGTAGAGTCATTTACACAACGGAACTACACAGATCATTATAGAACACATCATGTGGCATGTGGCATATTGATAGCATGTGTGTTCTTTATTTAACATGATTAATGTGTACATGTGTAGATCAGTTACATGTGTACATCATATGATAAGTGTGTACAATACAGTGCATATTATTTATCATTTGTGTGACATGTGATTAAATTAGGCATGTGCATTCTGTTTATAAAATACATGTTATTTCTATAGCATGACTAATGTATACACGTGTAGTTATGGGCCACACGCCATATCTTCCCGTGACCCTCAGCTAATGTGTCTCTTATCTCTCTCCCCAGGTCTCCATGGCCAACCTCGTGCATGTGTGGCAGATGCTGTTCCCGCCGGGCAGGCAGACCATGGAGGCGATCTACTGCAGGGGGATGATCGACATGGCACGCTTCCTCCGCAGGGAGCGCTGGCGTCAATAAACGCAGATGCGTGTAGCCCAGGCTGGCCCGTGACTACATTTGAGTTAATACAAAGCTCAGAACTGCCTCTGTGAAGGCTTGTGAGGTGCTCTTTTGTCTTGCAGACCCCACCTAAGGAGTTTCTGGCCAAAGCAACATTCTTAAAGACTTACCCAGGTATGGTTCAAAATGCAGTTCAAATTTAAGATCTATGAAAGATTAATGAGGCTATGTAGGACTTATGAAGGCATTAAAATTTGGCCTGCCTACTCCATACAGCATTATTATAGATTTAAAAGGCTGTTTTTTGCTTTGCGCATCCTGATAATTGTAAACGCATTTACTTCTAATGAGCTAAGAAATGGCTGATAACCTTATCTTATGTGAGAAAAAATATTTTGTCTCTGCTTCAATACAAGAAGCTAAGATTTTGAATCTTTCATTGTATATTCATAAAATTTTATTACAGGCCTTTGATCTTAACAATGGACTTTAAAAAGATGTTTTAAGTAGTTGTTGCTTCAAAAAAGGATTCAAAGGTGATGTATCAATTATATCTTAAGCAAATTAGTATTGAAAATTCAAATAAAAGATAATTTGCTTATTCTAAATGATTTTCAAAAGTTGTTAAAATATATTAGTTGGCCTTATCCTATATGTTAATTTCATCTTACACTTGCCACAGGAGGATTTAAACTTCTGTTCTCAAGGTGGATGCAAATTAACTGGTTAGAGACAAATAACTTGGAAAAACCTACTGTAATCATTTGCCAATAGTTTATGTTAAGTGTTCACTGCCATTCCTTGGCAAAGAGAATATTAATGTAGAATTACCTTTTTTCATCTCCAAGTAAAGTTTTAATATCCTCCGATAAAGATTGTGCTAATAAAGTATTGTAAGATAAAATCATAAAAGTAATTTGAAAGAAATGTCTTAAGAACTTAATGAAACATTTGTTCCTTGTTTCAAACGGCAATCAAATTGGTTATTGCAGAATATTGATAGTTGATCTATTACATGTCAAGCCTTTTAAGAAAAATTAATAACTGTTATCCAAAAGATAAGTTGTTAAAATTTGCTTCCATACATGCTTTTGTATTTCTATAGATTTATACATGCATCCCATAAAGAATGCATCTATTGTGAGAGTAAAGCTCATGTAATTGGATCACATGTTTATTCTTTTAAGTTTCCCCCTGCTTCAGCACAGATAATTGACTTGGGTACTGTAGGGGCAATTTCCAAAATGTTAAAAATCAAGCTTTTACTTTGTATGATAGCCTATATATGTATTCTTAAATTTTAAAAATATGTTCCTTTAAATGACTGTACTCTAGACATTTAAGAACTTATCCAAGAGCTAGAGAGATGACTCAGCCATAGAAACAATTGTCCATATAATCATATTCTTTACATCATCAAAATAGTAATGGTTTGAGAATAGTTTTATCTTTTTAACAGGAAAAGCAACTAAAAATGCTACATTTATTTTCTATACTTATGTAGTCATTGCCTACATTAATGTCTATTCTTGGTGTTCTGACTTAGATTAAAACAAATAATGGAACTGGATATTTATTACAGACATCAAATATTTGAGGTGTTTTTAACAATTTAATTCTTTATAATTCTCAAGGACTAGATATTGTAGAATCTTAAAACAATATCTTCTAAATAAAAAACAAAAGGAGGAAAATTATATCCCTGTGCATATTGTTTAAATTATACTTTTATATTTTAAGAAAATTTTAAAAATTTGGATGCCAAGGGACTCCTTACTGAGTGTCTTTAGCATCCGACAACTAGGCATACTGATGGCTCGGTAAGATGGAAGAATCCACTTATTGGCATATAGCATGATCCTGATCAGTTATTTTAATATGGGGATCAGTTGACTCAATCATGGAGGGGTCTAGAAATAAATCCAATACTGGAGATTCCAGTTATGAAAATGACTAATAATCTTTATTAGCCAGCTGAGTTAATTTAAAATATAGTCTCCATTCTTTCTGAGAAGTAACAGCTTATCTGTTGATTCACAAAGCTACCTCCCCTACCTTAGAGGCTGACTTTTGTGTTTGAAAGTTGATAATTTACAACTGAATTGGATACCTCAGGACATCCTCAGACAAGTTAATTCTGTTCTGCTTCTAACTTCTAACCTTTTATGTTGAGTAGACTGGTTGTCTCCACTCAGACTCACATGGATTGAAAACTGGCATGTCTGTTAAAGACACTTGCAGACCCCTTGGCATCAAAACCTATACAAGTTGATCTCCTTCATGGAGCCACATAGAACTCAGATCTATGTGTGTCTACTTATGAGCCAACATGGACACCAGTGGGAGTTTGCAAGGCAAAGCACTGCAAGGGAAGGACCATGTTTTCTGGCTCTGAGTCCTCAGGAAGCAATCTGATTTGCATAGGGGTTGGTGTCATTGGTCGTCAGATCACTCTACACTCTGTAGGGGTTCCCCACTAAATTAGGCTCTGCCCCTCCTCTCCAAAAGACACCAAGAGCCATCTAAGATGTGAGAACAATCCTCTGTTCCCCACAAGAGGAATCCGTTCAAAAGTCCATTAAACTTTGAGCCTTGAGCAGGAAATAGAGCCTTGGTTTCATATTTCTCTTGTCACCCCATCATTATCTATCCCCAGTTCTCTATCAGAGAACCCGATAACCCGTTCAAATGTAACAGCAGGTGGTTTCAGCCCACGTAGACTGTGTCAAGACAAGATGGTGTGTGAGGATGCTGTGTCATAGTGGAGCAGGACAGAGGTTTTTACTGAAGTTGTGTGGAGACAGTTTTTCTGATATGTATCTTCATGTCATCGAATTAAACATCTATAACAAGTTTTAACTGTTAGTGTGATCCAGCCTACAGTCTCCTAAGTAATGAGTCTCTAATTGGGAGACTGTTTTGATGGTGAATGATATAAGAATGTCCATCTTAATGTTGACATTATTATTCTCTAGTCAAGTGGTCTCTGGATGGATAGGAAATCTAACTCTGATGCCCTGTCCTGACTTCCCTCCATGGCAGACTACAACTTCAAAGTAGAAATCTAATCAATCAGTTTCTCCCTTAAGTTCCTTTTGAGAAGAGTGTCTTATCACAGCAACAGAAGGAACCTAGAACAACACAGTGCCAGATCTCCTGGACCTAATGCAGTGTTCCAGTTATGGCTTCCTAGAACTGGTCAGAGAATGGACGTCAGTACTAGAACATTACAAGTAGCAGAGAAAACCTACAATGGTTAAATCTTGTAGTCAATGAATGGTGATGAAAAATCTCAGAGATGTTTATGTTCTCAGATGAACGTAAAAGCAAACATTTCTGGGGAAATGTAAAGAGTCCATGCTGCCCTGTGGTATGCTGGAGACCCTTAGTCAGAAGCATATTAAGAATGAGCAGAGAGAAGGGCATTAGCATGGTGAGAAACTCAGGGAGGATGCTGATTGCTACAGGCTGGGCATGGTAGTCAGTGTATATATCTCTAACTTGCAATCCCAGCAGTGTGGTACAGAAAATCCCATCATGTGCAGTGGTCAGGAGACAGTTACATCAAGGTCAGTGGTCTTTTGATGTATAAGGGATACAAAGCCTGATGTCTGACTGCTTAAGGGGGTAATGGCTAACAGAACACAAGAGACTAAATATAGATGGATGGTTAGCCTACACATATGAGGCTGGATTTAAAATATTAAAGACAAAACAGAGGGTAAAGAATCTTATACCTCTTGTCCTAGGACAACCCCAGGCTCTGTGCCCATGGTTTAAACTGAAGCATTGGAGTTATAAAGGTGACGCATCAGTTAAGGGCACTTGTTGCTCTTGCAGAGCATCCAGGTTTGATTCTCAGCAACAACACATGGCGGCTCACCACTGCCTGAAAGTTTAATTCCAGGAGACCTGATGTCCTCTTTTGGCCTCCAAGGATACCAGGGACGTCTGTGCTGCACATACATACATGCATTCATTCATTCATACATACATACATACATACATACATACATACATGCATACATTTAAAACACTCATATTTATAAATGTAATAAACCTTTCAAACTGAACCACCTCAAAGACAGACCTGGAATGACATCCTAGGAGGGTAAATCAGGTACCAGCAATCAGAGAGTGCTCAGTCCCACAGCATGTGGATTTATTCTTGCTGCATGGCTTCATTACTGCTCTGTAACTTGGGTATGAACCCCTACACAGTAATTTAAATGTGTATTGTGTTATTTTGAATGAGCCTCTCCTCTATAGAGGAAGATGTTTGCTCCAATTTGTAGAAGCTGTTTGCTTAGGTTTAGGAGGTATGACCTTGCTGAAGGAAGTATGTCACCAGGGAGAGGTGTCTTTGAAAGACATTCCCATTTACTCATTTCTGGACCTTGCTTGAGGTTTGAGATGTTGGCTCCCAGCTGGGCATCATATCACATGGCTCTAATCCCAGCACTTGAGAGGTTGAATAGTCATGTAGTCCTTTATGGGTTTGAGGCAGACTGGTCTACATCGTTAGTACTAGGTCAACCAGAACTATACAGTGAGACTTTGTCTCCAAACCAAACCCAACTAAAAATATATGGAGCCTCAACTTGCTGCTGGAGCCACCATGTCTGCCTGCTGCCGTGCTCCCCTGCTATGAGATGATATCATCCTTGTGAACTATAAGTCTTCCCAAACTCTTCCTTTTGTATGTTACCATGGTTATGTGTCTTATCACTACAGTAGAAAGTAACTAATACCATTATCATATAAGTACTAAAGTGTTTACAGGCCAGAAAATCTGTGTTACACCTGCTACACTGTGTGCTTAAGGGTTGAAAGCAGCCAGAGAGAAGACATCTTTGAAAAGCAAGGGTACACCTGCCTCACAGGACCTATGAGCCAGGCAATCTGTCAGCCTGAGGTGCCAGTGGGAGAAAATGTCCCTTGGGTGGAGTTCATGGCAGTTCTTAATCGGAGAATCCCTTTGCTTGGGTAGAAGACACTCTGACCCTCCTGTTGCAGAGAAAATGCACTCCATTACAAAATGGCCCCTGCCATGGTATTGGACGAGAGAGAGAGAGAGAGAGAGAGAGAGAGAGAGAGAGAGAGAGAGAGAGAGAGAGAGAGAGAGAGAGAGAGAGCGAGCAGTCTCTGGTTGTAGACTATCAGGAAAGGCATCATGAGCTGAGCTCTTTTTCATTTCAGTATTAGGTGGACAGGTCACAGTCAGACAAGATATACCAGAAATGTGGCATTGCTGCAGGAACATAAGAAGTCACTTGTGTGTTAAGATCTCTGTAGGAGGGAGAGACAAGTACATTTTTCTAACAGAACATCTCCTGTTCCCTAGAAGGCAGTAAATTTTATCTTGATGAAGTGATTGAGGTCAGTTCTCAAGTAAACTACCACTTCCCTCTCAGCAAGCATCTCAGGCTTCAAGGAGAGTCTTCTATATTCCATGGGAGCCTAGGAATCCATTGGGCAGCAATGGAGAGATGAAGAGGCCTTAAACCCAGGACTTCCTCCTGCCATTTCTAGAAGACCCAGAAGTCACAGGCAGCACAGGACCCACTGCTGCCTGGGGAAAATGCAGCTTTCTCCATACTCTTGAAGATACTCTGGGGGGATGGGCACCAATACTGGGCCATGCAAAAAACTCTAATCTGGGTGAGAGGACAAATCTGCTACTCATTCATCAGCTCGTTGTTTTCTGCTGCTGGCACAGCAAATGAAGAATTGAGTAGATGATGCAGGGATATATAGCAAAGCTTGTCTGATGGCAATCAAGATTTAATGTCTTCCATTTACACAAAAAAGAACCCTCTCCTGCATACTGACACCATTATCTGATGCCATCTACCTAGGAGGTAGATTACATGGGACTAGGACTGAGGGCAGAAGCTTCCATAGGGCTGTACCCAGTACCATTGCCAGGACCCTCCACAGAGGACAAGGCTTTCCAGCCCCTGATAAGCTGAGGACTCCTCAGGCATCAGCACAGATATGCCACATGGTGAATGATGGTCTAAAGGGCATTCTGTGGATGGGAAAGTGGGGAAGCTAGATGGACAGGGAAGGGAGCTGAGCAGGCTAGTGGGTGATGAGCTATGTGGACATTGAGTCTGAGCCTGGTGTCACACAACTGCAATCTCAGCTCTTGGTACCAAAGGAGAGAAGGAATTGTTTCAGATTCTAGTGTGGTAATAGTGTGAATCCTTAAAACAATATAAAAACATAACAAAAAAGGGAGGGAGAAAAAAATAGAAAGACCAAGAGTGGTGACAGCTGCCTTGTCCCTGGAAGCATCTATGGTGATCTCCTGGACAAATACCATGGGAAGGTGGGAAGTAAGGTCAAGTGCAAAGAGCTTCCTGAATCGTGGAGGGCTTGTGAGGAATCCTTGGGATGGCAGTGTCTCTAGCACAGGCTGCCTTAGGTCCAGGGACCTGTCTGAGGCTGCCTCCTTGTCTTGCACTGCTCCTCACATACCCAATCCTGTTGCCTGGCTTTAGGCTTCCTACAGACCCAGATGGTGCTGGGGCTTCTCCATGGACTCCCTTCTGCTGCATGAGCCCTTCATTCCTGCCCCGCCCCCACACTGTAACTTTTCCCTTAACTTCTTCAATCCACTGAAGCCTTGGTCTGGGAGAGCCAGGTTTCTCAGTCACTGTGGTGCTGGATTGAAGGATGGGAAGCCCTGGAGCGTCTGGTCCCCAGGACTAGGAACTTCCTGACTTAAGCCACATCCCTGTTCCTTGCACCAGCCCTGCTCCATGTGGGCCCTGGGAACTCACCAGTCAGCAGATTGATGTATCCACAGCTCAGTAGAATTAAAAACCTCAGAATTAGAGAATGATTGCTCTTGTGGACTGCTGCCTTGGCCATGGTTCCTTTCCACAGATGATATTAGTGCTGTTGGCAAGAGAATGGGGAAGTCCTTAGTGACTCCCCACTGTGGCCCCAGGGAAGTCTATGCAAGAGTTCCAGGGACCTGGCCATGAATTTAGGCTTTCCGTGGTCTGATCAAGCATCTCAGTAATCCACTTTTCCTTAAGTTTTTTAGGGTATGTCTTTTGTGCCTTGTGGCTTGGAACCTCCCTCCCTGAAAACTGAGGCCCCTCTCATACTGGGTCCTGTGGAGATTACAACTATGAACTGAAACCTGAGGACAAGGTCTTTCAGGACTCCCACACCCCACCCACAGTCCCTTCTTCATCTCACTCACCAACAGCTGTGCGCTTCCTCAGGGACGCTTGGCAACAGTGTCAGGAAAGCGGAATAAAGAGTAAAGTCAGTACCTTGAGCTGGAGCCTCTGAAACCAGAGAGGAGAGTTTGAATCATTTATGCGGGGCCACGCCCAAAGCCTTGAGTACCTCCGGAGTTCCTGAGGTCACCAAATCTTTGCTCTAGCCACTTCCCCTGATTCTTCTCTAGCTTCACATACACCCTCAGCCTCCCCTTAGACCAGCCCTTCTGGGGTCCCTGGGACGCCCAGGCAGCTCTTCCTCACTTCCCACTGTGCTTCCCTTCCTCTGTCTCATATCTCCTCCACCAGAGACTCATTGGCCCCTTCCCCGTCACCCCCTCAAGTCTTTTGTACCCTCAAATATTTGTTGTCCCACTGCCTCCCCCACAACTCTCCTTAATCTCATGTCCATCTCCTCCTTCTCTCCCTCCCCTTCTCCCTCCCCTCCTCCCTCCCCCCAACACCCCACCTCTGCCCCAGATAATTACTGTCCTGTGGGGAAGGAAGGCTGGTGCTTTTCTACTGAGCTTTGTGACAGGACAACTTAAGACCTTGAGGAAAGTTCTGCAATCACAGTTTTCTTCCCGTTAAAAGCAGCTTCTGGGGCCTGAAAAGATGCTCAGAAGTTAAGAGCCCCCACTGCCCTGTTGGAGGACCCAGGTTGAACTTCCAGCACTCACAGAGCAGCTCACAGCCTTCTGTGACTGGTGCTCCAGGAGATTTCAGGCAGGCTTCTGGTCTCTGTGCACACTGCATGAACACGGTGTAGAATCACAGAAGAAAATACACGTGCAGCTCGCTGGCCTGGGCTGCCTGTGGCACCTGAAGCAGGGGTGTCATAAAGAGGGCCCTGGGGAGCCCAGTAGCTGCTGCTGCTGGCAAGGCGACGCAGGAGGCATTCAGCTGAGTTCTGGCCGATGACTTCCATCAGCTGCTGGACGAGCAGTCGGACCTGTTTGACACCCTGTGTGAGAAAGAGCACCCATGCCAACAGCAGCTGCACAGTGAGCATGGAGATGAGGCTGTGGCAGCCAGCAGGGCTGGGCACCATGGTGACAGGAGTCCTGCTGTGGCCTCAGGACACTGGCAGGGTTCAGGCAACCACAGGGAATCGCAGAAGGAGCTCAAGAGCCTTGTGGCTTCAGGTGCACAGGAGCCGGACAATCCTGGGGGCTCGCAGTTGCCAGGCCGAAAGTGGACTCATAGAAGAGGGGTGTGGAAAGGACGGAATGACAACAGGTTGACAGACATGGTATTTGATAGAGCAGAGCGAAGGTCCTATAGGGAATACCAGCCCTAATTTTCATATCATTCATCTGTTACTGCTCAATTCTGAGAAAATTCCTGAGATGTGGTTTAGACACTGTGAACCAGGGACAACCAGTCTGAAGCAGAGGAAGTAGTGGTTTTCAGTGGTGATTTAAACTACCCCGTGGTCTGTGTGTGCGCACATCCTTAGTGTCTGTGAGCAGACTCAGCGTTCAGTGGTTGTTGAGTATAATTGTGTTATTTAACTCACTAATCAAATGAAAAGGCTTCTGGTAAAAGTGTATTTTTTCTCCCTCAACACTAGTGTTGGAATTTAGCATTGTGTACTCCAAGCCGACTGACTTGAAACTCCATCTCATTTACTGACTGTGATCATGGGCTCGACCCTCCCCTTGGGTGTGCCCTAGTTCCTGTTTTGTTCTTAAGACCTCTGATGGAGGTTTAGGGTTAGGGACCACTTCAGAGGTTCAATCACCCCAAACTGCTGGAGACCTAGGGCTACCCACCCCCACACTGGAAAATCTAGGGAAGATTCTGCATGTGAGAGGGACCAGCCAAGATGTTGGACAGCTGTAGAGATGGAGGTTTGCCTATTGTGCTTGCAATGGTACCTTGCTCCCAAGACCTGTGCTCTCCCCACTTGGCCACCAAGTCTGAGATGGTGCTGAACTGGAACCCAGCTGCAAATGAAGGTTGGCATTGTATTCCCTCTGAACTTTACATAAAAGTTGAACTGAACTCTTGGGGTTTAGTTGTCATTAAAGTTGAAGCCCTAGACATAACTATTGGGGATGTTTGCTTTGGGTGACCACCTGCTTCTGACCCAGTGTTTACTACATGAATGAGTACAAAGCTAAAAAAAAAAAAAAAACAAACAAACAAACTCATGCAACGAAAGAATAATAACTGAATCTTTTTTTTCTGTTGTAGAACAGGCTTTTTCATGAGGTATATCCAGATCCCTGGCAGATCATGTGTGAATTACCATTTTTTGAGTTTGTTTTACAGGTGTACTGTATATTTATAAAGGTGTGTGTGTGTGTACTTACAGGACAGAGATTAACCTTGTATGTGTGTATACACAGGTTCCATGTACCTTGCTTTAGGTCCCAGGGTCTTTCACTAGCCTTAGTTCTCTGTGTCAGTGATCATGTGTGCTGAGAGACCCAATTCTGAATTCCATATATCCTAGAACTCACTCTGGAAGCATTTCCTAAGAAGTTTCTTTTCTCATAGGAGTTCCTCTTTGATGACTTTCCAAATCCTTTGTCTACAGTTGTCCCATCAGCCCCATGAATTTGTACACCACTGTTACATCAAGTTCTTGGGAGCAAATTTGTGAATTTGCTCTCAGGTGTGTGTGTGTGTGTGTGTGTGTGTGTGTGTGTGTGTGTGTGGTGGAGTGTCGGGTGAGTGAAGATACAAGACAGAGATTAACTCTGGGAGAAGATTCACTGGTGCCATCTAACTGGTGGGTTATTCCAGGTAAAGAACTTGAGATGCCCAGTGCTTGCCTGTGTGGGATGAGCCACGGCTAATGACACCCACTGATGGGTCTGACAGACCCCTATGCAGTGCAGTCTCCTCACACACTGGCTTGGGAACTTCATGCAGGGAACTCAGAGCAGCTGTGTCTCCTGGGTGCTGAGGCTGACCTCCCTGGCTGAGGTGTGCATGTCTCTCCTCTGGAAACACTCTGATGCAACATTCACTCTCCTTCTCTGTCCTTTGAGTTTCTTGCTAGAGTGCTCACAGCTGTTTTCAAGTAGTTACTTATGGGCCATTAGGTCTATGGGTCCAGCTGTTAGCTGCATCTATGAGTCTGTCTTATTCATTTTAAGTGAATTTTGCTTAATTATTTTACATCATAAAATGACTCTCAAAGTTTGTCATCTAAATTGGCTTGTAAGGCTGGAAGAGAAAAGCCTACATTGTGTCAAGACTGTTATAACAGAAAGTAAAAGAGGAAGGACCACTGAGACTGAGCAGACACAGCAGTTAGAGGATTGGAGGTGGATTGCTGATAAAATGAGGAATATTTTCAAATAAGAAGAGAATTCTGAGAATTATGTTTTAAATTTTTCTTTTAAATAAATGCAGTGGACAGTTTTATGTCAACTTGACATGAACTAAAGTCATCTGAGAGGAGAGAACCTCAAGTGAGAAAATGCCACCATAAAATCAGACTGTAGGAAATTCTGTAAGGCATTTTCCTAGTTAATGATTGATTGAGGATGGGGTCCAGCCCACTGTAGAGATGCCATCCCTGGGCTGGTGGTCCTGGGACCTATAAGAAATCAGCCTGAGCAAGCCTGGGGTATCCAGACACTAAGCAGGATCTCTCCATGGTCTCTGTGTCTGCTCTTGCCTCCAGGCTCTTGCCCTGTCTGAGTTCCTGTCCTAACTTCATTTGATGATAAACAGTAATGTGGAAGTATAAAGAAAAATTAAATGCTTTCCTTCCCAAGTTGCTTTAGTCATTCTCTCTCATCACAGCTATAATAACACAAAGGAGGATAATTATACATATATATTCATTAATATATTTATTTTATATAAAATGTTATATATAACATATAATTATATGTTATATATAGCATGTGATATGTATTTTAATTTTTCACAAGAATATCTGTAAAGATTAACCTAAAAAGAGCAATGTTATGGAGTCTTGTGGTGCACACCTTTAATCCAGAACTCAAGAGACAGAAGTAGGCAGATCGCTCTTAGATTGAGGCTGGTTTAGGTTACAAAAAAGTGTTCAGGACATCCAGGCCTATGTAAAGAGTCTCAAAGCAAATAAATAAAGAAACAATTAGGCAAACAAAAAGCCACTAAGGAAAAGCTATTTTCTTAAATATCATAAATTTATGTTCAGTCAAGATAAAGCCTCTGTGGCTTCCTCTGAGATTGCCAGGCCATTCTTTACCTAAAATCCTGGGTCTTGACTGAGTCAAAACTTATTGTAAAATCAATTTTTGGTCAATCTTCAAGTCTACAAAGGCCGGACCTCAAAAGACTATTTGTTCTTCAGTACTGACACAACTGATATTCTCCATATTCAATAGCTCGTGCTTAGAGGCAAAAATCGATTAAGAAAACAGGATAAAGGTGAAAGCCAATGTTTTGGCCCTGGTTCCTAGGTCAAAGAGTTCACCCAGGAGACAGAGGAACAACTCTAAACAGGACCTATATGTCTAGTAAGTCACCTGATTTCTTTTTTAAAAAATTCAAAATAAACATGTTTTGAGAATTTTGTGATAACTGTATTTCCATCATTTCCAGCCTCCTTTTGGCCCCTCCAATTCCTCCTACTTTCTCTGCCCACTCCCTCACATAACCAGGCCACCATTTTAATCATTATTTTTCATATAAAATACACACAAATACACACACTGTGATTTCTGGGTTCATTTAGTGGTGCCTATGTGTACATGTGTTTACTGCTGACCTCTTGTGAATGGATGGCATTACAGAGAGCTTGCCATTGGAGATGCTCCTTCTCTGTCCAGCAGCAGGCACAGGCTGCTGTAGCTCTCTCTTCAAATAGGGACAGGACCTTATACACTTTCTCCCATGCATGGAGGCATGCCAACAGGTGTGATCATTATGAAGGTCTTTCCTAGGCAACCATATTGTCCATATTTCATGGGTATGGCACCCAGTCATGGCTGGAAGACACTCTGTGGCATTAGGCATCCTAATCCTCTGTATCTGAAAAATCTTTCTACCCCTTTCCTGAAAATTTCCCGGAGGATTGTGTGTAGGGCTGCATTGCAAATACATCAGCTGAGGTCTGAAACACAACTTGGATTAAAGGCATGGGACACCAGTCTGGCCAGAGAGCAATACTTGTTTGTGGACACAAGGATAAGTTTTTGAAATATAATTAGAAATGGTATTGTTATGGCAAAATGGCAGTTTCAGGTTCTCCTCCAGGGTCTATGGCCTCTGCAGTGTACCTGTCCCTTTGAGGAAAGAAACCATGGGTAGAAGTGCACTCTTACTTTAACCAGCATGCATTCTGGGAAGAGGAGGGAAGGCATCCCAGAGAAGCATCCTCAGTGCTTCCAAGGGAAGCTGCCTTGTGGGAAACACCCTGACTCATTCCAGCAAAGGGAAAGCTAGGAGAGGTAAACCAGAGAAGCCATGAGGCTTTACCCAGATCTCTACAAACCCTAAAGACCTCAGACTCCCAGGGCTGTTTGTGCTCAGTCTTGCGAGGAAGTGCTTCTGCAGTGTGTGGAACCTTCAGAACACCATGACCTGTACAGAAACCTTAAAGAAACAAAAAGGAGAAAGAAAGGTAGTGCATATAGCCTATTTTCAAAGCCTGTAAAAATCAGAACTACACACCTGACTTGGTTTTCTGTGTGTAGAGGGTGTTCTGATAGGATGAAGTATGTGGCCAGACCTGTAAAGGTTGGGTGACAAAGCTTTACATGGGAAGTTCATTCAGAATTGTAATTAAGAGGAAGACAGAAATAACTATGAACTATGTAATGTACTTTCTCTCCTGGGGAGATGGTGTGAAGTTGAGGTTGCTTACGTAAAGGATGGTGGTTCTTAGTGTATCTGAAGATGCTCAGACATGCCCATTTGTAACAAGTTCCCAGACAGTTCCCTGACTGCTAAGGTGAAAACATCTGAATTTGATAATGTAAATTTACAGGCCCCTTAAAATAAAACAAGAGGTCTATAGGAGAGAATCTCCACTGAGCTTCGAGATAAAAGAGTCCAGCTCAGTTGGAGTCAAGGTGAAAGGCAATAACCAACGCTTGAAAGTTTTCCTCTGAATTATACTCATGCTGTGGCATGCACATACCAGTACACACATACAGACACACTCAGAGATAAATACATACACACACAACATACACAAACACACACACCACACCACACCACAGGCACAAATGAAAGAAAAATAAAAGATGTAGGCTGTGTTAGTTTGGATGAGAATGGTCTCCATAGGCTCATGGGTTTCCATGCTGGGTCCCTAGGATGTGGAAATGTTTGGGAAAGGTTGGGTGGTGTGGTCTTGTTAGCAGATGCATATCCTTTTTGATGCTGGTGTGGACTTCTTGGAGAAGTGTGTCATCAGTAGTGGGCTTTGAGGTTTCCAAAGCCCACTGCAAGCCAAGTCTCACATACACAATTGAACAGTAACTACAACAGAAGACATGTTGCTCTTTGGCCTCAAAACATGCAGAGACATATTTACACATATGTAAATCTGTACCTACAAATGTACACACAACACGCACATGCACACAAACAAACACACAGACATTCATACACACAGAGGAAAGAAGTCCTCATGGTCTATTAATATTTAAACATGGTTCAGCATCCTTTGGGATCAGAGAACCATGAAATACAACAACCTTGACTTCCCATCTCACCCTAGTCAGAATGCCTATCACCAAATAACAAAGAAATGAGGCCCAGAATGCGGGTTCCATTATTAAGAGTACTAGGTGCTCTTCCAGAACACCAAGGTTGGATATCTAGAGCCAAAATGGCAGCTTGTCACCACCTGTAACTCCAGGCCCACGGGATCAGATGTCTTTTTCTGGCCTCTGAAGACACTGCATGCATATAGAACATAGACATACAATTAGCCAAAATGCTCATGCAATGAAATAAAAACAAATAAGACAATTAAGAAAACAATCACCCCACACAAATAAATGCTAGCAAGGATATGTTGCTAGGGCAAGCAATGGACACTGCTGGTGGGAGGTTAACTGGGGCAACCATGATGGAAATCAATGTGGAGTCTTCTCAAAAATGGCAAATAGTTACTATATGATCCAGCGGTACCATCACTCTTGGGCATGTAATCATAGAACTCTACTTCCTATTCCTGAGATATACATACATGCTCATGTTTAAGGGAGTTCTTTTCATAACAGGATGTAAGAAACTGTTCATCAAAAGATGAAGATGTGGTTTATACACCTTGGAATCTTATTCACCCACAAGGAGAAATAATATTTGAATAGATATACATATAACAAACAATTATTATATTAAAAGATGAACCAAGTTCAAACATTACATACATCCTATCATTTGTGGAGTGCAGTTTCCAAAGGTGAAATACAGTTATTCAAGGGGGAGTAAGTGTAGGGAGAATCCAGAAACAAACCAGAAGTCCACGAGGTGGGAGAGAGGACATAGGAAGAGATGAAGGAGGATGACAGAGTGTTCCATGTGTGGCTTCCTGGAGCCTTCTCAGAGGATGAACACACTATGATAGAAGAAATCGAAAACTTCTCAGAGTGGAGGAGTAGGGAAGCAAAAGTCACAAAGAGAGCATGTGCCAGAATGACTGCACTGTCAACAAAGTGCAGAGAAATGTCTGCTCCAAAATGCTTTGGGGGATCTTGAGGGGATTCCTGTTAACCAAGCATGACCATGAGCCATGGAGACGTGCACCAGTGTTGTCAGGTCAAGGATGAGGAGAGCTGAGGCCAGGGAATGGTGGGAGAAAACTGTATTCATAAACTGGGACCCAGGTAAGAAGGGACAGAAAATCCCGTGAAAATAAGGCCAGGTCAGGTGCTCAGATATACTAACATGGAGAGCCCATTGGTCTATACGATGAGTAAGGTGAATGCATCCTGGGGACACAAGACTCCTTAAACACAAAGACTGCAGAGGTAGATGGTCAGCTAAAAAAGATGTGCATGGACATTGATCATTAAAGACAAACACAGGACCAGGAGGTTGAAAGTTTCCATCCTATGTAACCACAGGGATCCTGGACCCAGGCTCAAGTGCTAAGCCAATTCTGAACCTGCATTTCTTGACAGACAGATCAGTTCTCCACAAGAAGGGACTCTTCAACATGACACCAAGAACAGTGATTCTTTTATATATCCCTTCATCATCAGCCTGTCACTCAACCTATGTCCCATAGGTGCTACAGTAAATGGCTGTGGTGTAAATGTTGAATGGTTTGCAGACAGTCTCAGTTACACATACTATCTCTGTTCTTTTAGCTGGAAGTCATCCAAAGATATGTCCACAAAGATGATGGCTAGACCTGTCTCTAGGGCAATACATCCTAGGACAATCTTTTATCCCAAGGCATCCATGCTAAAACGTGACCCTGTGTAGAGTTCATAGCAGTTTCTAATGTGAAAATCACCTTACTTGAGCAGAAGCTAGCCTGAGCCACTTGCAGTGGAGATAGTGTATTCTATTTCAAAGTGGATGTTGTATGGTACTGAGTGAGAATGTCCTGAGGTTGTATCAGAATGCTCATCAAGCCTCAGGGTGACATCATGAGGTGAGCTCTCTCCCTCTAGGTTATTAGGTGGACAGGCCACAGTCAGACAAGTTATCCAAAAGTGACACATTGCTGCAGGGCAATACATCACTTGTGTGTTGAGAGCTCCCTAGCAGGGAGAGACAAGGCTTGTGACTGAAATATCTTTCCCCCAAATGATATGTTAAAATCTTATCCTAGAGGAAAGGGATTACCTCTCTTCCTTAGCAAGCTTCTGTAACTTCGGGTGTGTTCCAGGAATGCAGAGAACAATTGTCCACAAATACCTGGACATCTTCCTATCATCTCTAGCTGACCCAGAAGCCAAAGGCATTATAGGACCCATGGCTGATTGTTTACCCAACAGCTTTGCCATCACATGGAGCAAGTGCCCAAGGATTGCCCATCAATCCCACTGTTGGGATACAGGATGCTCTCTAATCTGGAACAGAAGAAGTCTACTGCAGAAGCCAAACCTGCTTTTGTATTGTCTCTCAAGTCTCTCCAGCTGCTTTTACACTGAAGGTGGGAAAGAATATTTGATGCAGAGCCAGACTGGAGATGGGTTGCCGAGATGTAAATATTATTATGTGCCCTCTGAAGAATGACTTTGCAATGCCTGCTGAAATGAACACCATTCCAGAAATATATAGAAAAAATATTATTACTGAATACTATAATGGAAAATAATATGGATAAATTGGGTGACTTAAAAAATTTCAAAATTAATTGAAGAAGATAGTATACAAATTTTCTGATAAAATTGAAGATACAAGGAAAATATTTCTGATAAAATTAATGAAATATACAGAAAAACATGTTAAAGTTGAAGATTGCCGGGCGGTGGTGGCACACGTCTTTAATCCCAGCACTTGGGAGGCAGAGGCAGGTGGATTTCTGAGTTCGAGGCCAGCCTGGTCTACAGAGTGAGTTCCAGGACAGCCAAGGCTAC
The DNA here is from genome assembly GCA_036184795.1 of Tokudaia tokunoshimensis. Lineage (NCBI taxonomy): Eukaryota > Metazoa > Chordata > Mammalia > Rodentia > Muridae > Tokudaia > Tokudaia tokunoshimensis. The sequence goes on along the minus strand of BTHU01000006.1, from coordinate 72,584,635 downwards.
ACAGAGAAACCCTGTCTCGAAAAACCAAAAAAAAAAAAAAAAAAAAAAAAAAAAGTTGAAGATTATCATGGAAAATTAGGCAGATAAAATGGTAGGCATAAAAATATATTTAAATTAATTTAAAGTAAATTACAAATATTTACTGTAACATTAGAGGTTTACATGGAAAATATTTCTGACAAAATTAAAAAAATATATAGAAAGATACATTAAAATTAACAATTTTCATGGAAAATTATACAAATAAAATGGTAGACATAAAAACATTTCTAACAGGCGGTGGTGGCGCACGCCTTTAATCCCAGCACTTGGGAGGCAGAGGCAGGAGGATTTCTGAGTTCGAGGCCAGCCTGGTCTACAAAGTGAGTTCCAGGACAGCCAGGGCTACACAGAGAAACCCTGTCTCGAAAAACCAAAAAAAAAAAAAAAAAAAAAAGAAACAAAAACATTTCTAAATTAACTGAAAGGGAAGAATAAACATTTTCTGATAAAATTGAAGATACATGGATAATATTTCTAATAAGTTGAAGAAATATATAGAAATACACATTAAAATTGACCATTTTCATGGAAAATTATACAGATAAAATGATAGGCATAAAAATATTTCTAAATTAATTGAAAAAGTAAGTAGAAATATTTTGTGATTAAATAGAAGATTTACATGGCAAATATGATAAATTGAAGAAATATATAGAAAAACATGATAAAATTGAAGATTATCATGGAAAATTATACAGATAAAATTGTAGGCATAAAATATTTCTTAGGAATTTCGTGAGTTCATTGTTTTTAATTGCAGAGTAGTATTCCATTGTGTAAATATACCACATCTTCTGAATCCATTCCTCCGTTGAGGGACATTTGGGTTCTTTCCGGCTTCTGGCTATTATAAATAAGGCTCCTATGAACATGGTCAGAACTTGAAAATATCATCCTTAGTGAGGTAACTCAATCACAAAAGAACACACATGGTATGCAGTCACTGATAAGGGGATATTAACCCAGAATTTCGGAATGCCCTAGACACAATTCGTATATCAATAGATTTCCAAGAAGATGGAAGGAGAGACCCCGGTCCTGGAAATACTGGATGTAGGGGAATGCCAGGACAAAGAAGCGAGAGGAGGTTGAATGGGGAAAAGAGGGAGGGAAGGAGGCTTATGGGACTTTCGGGGAGGGAGGAAACGGGAAAGGGGAAATGATTTGGAATGTAAATAAAAGAACTTAGAAAATAAAAAAAGGAAAAAATTTCTTAATTAATTGACATAGAATTATAAATATTCACTGACACAATTAGAAATTTACATTGAAAACATTTCTGATAAAATTGAAGAAATAAATAAAAAAAGTTAAAACTGATGATTTTCATGGACAGTTATACAGATAAAATGGTAAACATAAGGAACATTACTAAATAAATTGAAAGAGATATAAATATTTTTGGATAAAATTGAAGATTTTCATGGAATTTATTTCTGATAAAATTGAAGAAATATATAGAAAAATATATTAAAATTGAAGATTATCATGGAAAATTATTCAGATAAAATGGTAGGCATAAAAGTATTTCTAAACTGATTAATAGTGGAATTACAAATATTTCCTGACACAATTAGAGATTTACATAGAAAATATTTCTGATAAAATTGAAGAAATATATTGGAAAGCACATTAAATTTCATGATTTTCATGGGATAGTATGCAGACAAAATGGTATATACCCAGAGGCTTTACCTGCATGCAATAAGGACACATGCTCCAATATGTATATAGCAGCCTTATTTATAATAGCCAGAAGCTGGAAAGAACCCAGATGTCCCTCAACGGAGGAATGGATTCAGAAGATATGGTGTATTTACACAATGGAATACTACTCTGCAATTAAAAACAATGAATTCATGAAATTCCTAGGCAAATGGTCAAAACTTGTAAATATCATCCTTAGTGAAGTAACCCAATCACAAAAGAACACACATGGTATGCAGTCACTGGTAAGGGGATATTGACCCAGAATCTTGGAATACCTAGACACAATTTGCATATCAATAGATTTCCAAGAAGATGAAAGGAGAGACCCCTGGTCCTGGAAAGACTGGATGTAGGGGAATGCGAAGACAGAGAAGCGAGACGGGGTTGAGTGGGGAAAAAAGGGAGGGAAGGGGGCTTATGGGTCTTTCGGGGAGGGGTCAAATGCAATTTAGTAATGAAATCCAGTTTTGATCAGTAGACAATCCCAAACGGATAGCTATGTGGCGATCTCATTTAGAGTACATCATGAATTGCACAGGATATCGTTGTTTTGTGCAAAACAACATGGTTAAACACCCTGTATTCTTATCATTACAGTATATATACACTTTATACCAAACACTCTTCTGGTTACTTGCCAGAAAGCAACAGGAACGCAATCACATTTTAATGTGTTTATTGTTGGGTCTATGTGCAAACACTTTTCTTCCAATTGTAACGCATCCTGTTTCCACTGAAACGCATGTTCAAATACGATGTAGTAATGATATCCAGTTATGAACTGTAAAGACAATCGCAGACGGATAGCTATCTGGTAATCTCATTTAGAGTACATGAATTGTACAGGATATCGTTGTATTGTGCAAAACAACATGTTTAAACACCCAGTATTATTAATATTACAGTGTATATATAAACTTTAAACCAAACACTCTTCTGGTTATTTGCCAGAAAGCAACATGAACGCAGTCACATTTTACTGCGTTTACTGTTGGGTCTATGTGCAAACACATTTCTTCCAGTTGTAACGGATCGTATGTTTTCAAGGAAATGCACGTTCAAATACAATGTAGTAATGATACCCAGCTTTGAACAGTAAAGACAATCCCAGACGGATAGCTATCTGGTAATCTTATTTAGAGTACATCATGTATTGTACACGACAACGTTGTTTTGTGCAAAACAACATGGTTAAACACCCAGTATTCTTATCATTACAGTATATATAAACTTTAAACCACCACTCTTCTGGTTATTTGCCAGAAAGCAACAAGAACGCAGTCACATTTTAGTGCGTTTACTGTTGGGTCTATGTGCAAACACTCTTGTTCCACTTGTAACGCATTGTATGTTTTGGCGGAAACGCACGGTCAAATACAATGCAGTAATGATATCCAGTTTTGATCAGTAGACAATCCCAAACGGATAGCTATATGGCGATCTCATTTAGAGTACATTATGAATAGTACATGATATCGTTGTTTTGTGCAAAACAACATGGTTAAACACCCAGTATTCTTAAACTCAGTGTATATAAACTTTAAACCAAACCCTCTTCTGATTATTTGCCAGAAAGCAACATGAATACAGTCACATTTTAGTGCGTTTACTGTTGGGTCTATGGGCAAACACTTTTCTTCCTCTTGTAACGCATCGTATGTTGTCGTGGAAACGCATGGTCAAATACAATGTAGTAATAATACCCAGTTTTGAACAGTAAAGATAATCCCAGATGGATAGCTATCTTGTAATCTCATTTAGTGCATTTCTTGTAATCTCATTTAGAGTACATCATGAATTGCACAGGATATCGTTGTTTTGTGCAAAACAAAATGGTTAAACACCCAGTATTCTTAAACTCACAGTATATATGAACTTTAAACCAAATACTCTTCTGGTTATTTGCCAGAAAGCAACATGAACGCAGTCACATTTTACTGCGTTTACTGTTGAGTCTATGTGCAAACGCTTTTCTTCCACTTGTAACGCATCCTATGTTTTCACCGAAACGCATGGTCAAATAAATTGTATTAATGATACCCAGCTTTGAATAGTAAAGACAATCCCAAACGGATATAGATCTGGTAATCTCATATAGAGTCCATCATGAATAGTACAGGATATCGTTGTTTTGTGCAAAACAACATGGTTAAACTCACAGTATATATAAACTTTAAACTAAACACTCTTCTGGTTATTTGCCAGAAAGCAACATGAACGCAGTCACATTTTAGTGCATTTTCTTTTGGTTCTGTGTGAAAACACGTGTTCCAGTTGTAACGCATCTTACGTTTTCGCCGAAAAGCATTGTCAAATACAATGTAGTAATGATATCCAGTTTTGAACAGTAAAGATAATCCCAGATGGATAGCTAGCTGGTATTCTCGTTTAGAGTACTTCATGAATTGTACAGGATATCTTCGTTTTGTGCAAGACAACATTGTTAAACACCCAGTATTCTTAAAATTACAGTATATATAAACTTTAAACCAAACACTCTTCTGGTTATTTGCCAGAAAGCAACATGAACGCAGTCACATTTTAGTGCGTTTACTTTTGGGTCTATGTGCACTTTTCTTCCACTTGCAACCCATCCTATGTTTTCGTTGAAACGCATGTTGAAATACAATGTAGTAATGATATCCAGTTTTGAACAGTAAACATAATCCCAGACGGATAACTATCTGGTAATCTCATTTAGAGTACATCATGAATTGTACAGGATAACATTGTTTTGTGCAAAACAGCATGGTTAAACACCCAGTATTCTTAAACATACAGTATATATAAAATTTAAACTAAATACTCTTCTGGTTATTTGCTAGAAAGCAACATGAACACAATCACATTTTACTTCGTTTATTGTTGGTTTTATGTGCAAACACTTTTCTTCCACTTGTAACGCATTCTATGTTTTCGCCGAAACGCATTGTCAAATACAATGTAGTAATGATATCCAGTTTTGATCAGTAGACAATACCAAACGGATAGCAATGTGGCGATCTCATTTAGAGTACATGAATTGTACAGGATACCGTCATTTTCTGCAAAACAACATGGTTAAACACCCTTTATTCTTATCATTACAGAATATATAAATTTTAAATCAAACACTCTTCTGGTTACTTGCCAGAAAGCAACAGGAATGCAATCACATTTTAGTGTGTTTATTGTTGGGTCTATGTGCCAACACTTTTCTTCCACTTGTAACGCATCCTGTTTTCTCTGAAACGCATGGCCAAATGCGATGTAGTAACGACATCCAGTTTTGAACTGTAAAGACAATCCCAGACTGATAGCTATCTGGTAATCTCATTTAGAGTACATGAATTGTACAGGACATCGTTGTATTGTGCAAAACATGTTTAAACACTCAGTATTCTTAATATTACAGTGTATATATAAACTTTAAACCAAACACTCTTCTGGTTACTTGCCAGAAAGCAACATGAACGCAGTCACATTTTAGAGCATTTTCTCTTGGGTCTGTGTGAAAACACTTGTATTCCAGTTGTAACACATCTTACGTTTTCGCCAAAAAGCATTGTCAAATACAATATAGTAATGATATCCAGTTTTGAACAGTAAAGATAAGCCCAGATGGATAACTATCTGGTAATCTCATTTAGAGTACATGAATTGCACATGATATCGTCGTTTTGTGCAAAACATGTTTAAACACCCAGTATTCTTAAAATTACAGTGTATATAAACTTTAAACCAAACACTCTTCTGGTTATTTGACGGAAAGCAACATGAAGGCAGTCACATTTTAGTGCGTTTACTTTTGGGTCTATGTGCAAACACTTTTCTTCCACTTGTAACCCGTCCAATGTTTTCGCGGAAACGCACGTTCAAATACAATGTAGCAATGATATCCATCTTTGAACAGTAAACAGAATCCCAGATGGATATCTATCTGGTAATCTCATTTAGAGTACATCATGAATTGTACAGGATATCATTATTTTGTGCAAAACAAAATGGTTAAACACCCAGTATTCTTAAACTCACAGTATATATAAACTTTAAACCAAGTACTCTTCTGGTTATTTGCCAGAAAGCAACATGAACACAGTCACATTTTACTGCGTTTATTGTTGGGTTTATGTGCAAACACTTTTCTTCCACTTGTAACGCATCCTGTTTTTGCTGAAAAGCATGGTAAAATGCAATGTAGTAATGATATAAAGTTTTGAACTGTAAGGACAATCCCAGACGCATAGCTATCTGGTAATGTCATTTAGAGAACATGAATTGTACAGGATATCATCGTTTTGTGCAAAACATGTTTACACACCCAGTATTCTTAAAATTACAGTGTATAAACATTAAACCGACACTCTTCTGGGTATTTGCCAGAAAGCTACATGAACGCAGTCACATTTTATTGCATTTACTGTTGGGTCTGTGTGAAAACACTTGAATTCCACTTGTAACGCATCGTATGTTTTCGCGGAAACGCATGGTCAAATACAATGTAGTAATGATGCCCAGCTTTGAACAGTAAAGACAAGCCCAGACGAATAGCTATCTGGTAATCTCATTCAGAGTCCATGAATTGTACAGGATATCGTCGTTTTGTGCAAGACAACATTGTTAAACACCCAGTATTCTTAAAATTACAGTGTATATATAAACTTTAAACCAAACACTCTTCTGGGTATTTGCCAGAAAGCTACATGAATGCAGTCACATTTTAGTGCGTTTTCTTTTGGGTCTATGTGCACTTTTCTTCCACTTGCAACCCATCCTATGTTTTCGCGGAAACACACGTTCAAATACAATGTAGTAATGATATCTAGTTTTGAACAGAAAACATAATCCCAGACGGATAACTATATGGTAATCTCATTTAGAGTACAACATGAATTGTACAGGATATCGTTGATTTGTGCAAAACAACATGGTTAAACACCCAGTATTCTTAAACTCGCAGTATATAGAAAGTGTAAATGAAACACTCTTCTGGTTATTTGCCAGAAAGCAACATAAATGTAGTCACATTTTACTGCGTTTACTGTTGGCTCTATGTGCAAAAGCTTTTCTTCCACTTGTAACGCATCGTAAGTTTTCTCCGAAACGTTCAAATACAATGTAGTAATGATATCCAGTTTTAAACAGTAAACATAATCCCAGACGGGTAGCGATCTAGTAATCGCATTTAGAGTACATTATGAATTGTACAGGATATCGTTGTTTTGTGCAAAACAACATGTTTGAACACACAGTATTCTTAAACTCACAGTATATATAAACTTTAAACCGAACATTCTTCTGGTTATTTGCCAGAAAGCAACATGAACGTAGTCACATTTTAGTGCGATTACTGTTGGGTCTATGTGCATACACTTTACTTCCACTTGTAACGCATCATATGTTTTCGCGGAAACACATGGTCAAATACAATGTAGTAATGACATCCAGTTTTGAACAGTAAACACAGTCCCAAACGGATAGCTCTCTGGTAATCTCATTTAGAGTACATTATGAATTGTAAAGGATATCGTTGTTTTGTGCAAAACAACATGTTTAAACACCCATGATTCGTAAACTCACAGTATGTAGAATGTGTAAACGAAACACTCTTCTGGTTATTTGCCAGAAAGCAACATGAACGCAGTCACATTTTAGTGCGTTTACTATTGGTTCTATGTGCACTTTTCTTCCACTTGTAAGGCATCGAATGTTTTCGAGGAAACCTACGTTCAAATACAATGTAGTAATGATATACAGTTTTAAACAGTAAAGGTAATCCCAGATGGATAGCTATCTGGTAATCTCATTTAGAGTACATGAATTGTACAGGATATCGTTGTTTGGTGTAAAACGTGTTTAAACACCCAGTATTCTTAAAATTACAGTGTATATATAAACTTTAAATAAAACACTCTTCTGTTTATTTGCCAGAAAGCAATATGAACGCAGTCACATTTTAGTGCGCTTTGTGTTGGGTCTGTGTGAAAACACTTGTATTCCAGTTGTAACGCATCTTACGTTTTCGCCGAAAAGCATTGTCAAATACAATGTAGTAATAATATCCAGTTTTGAACTGTAAAGATAATCCCAGATGATAACTATCTGGTAATCTCATTTAGAGTACATCATGAATTGGACAGGATATCATTGTTTTGTGCAAAACAAAATGGTTAAACACCAAGTATTCTTAAAATTACAGTATATATAAACTTTAAACCAAACACTCTTCTGGTTATTTGACAGAAACCAACATGAACGCAGTCACATTTTATTGCGTTTACTTTTGGGTCTATGTGCAAACACTTTTCTACCACTTGTAACGCATCATATGTTTTCGCGGAAACGCATGGTCAAATACAATGTAGTAATGATACCCAGCTTTGAACAGTAAAGACAATCCCAGACGGAAAACTATCTGGTAATCTCATTTAGAGTACATGAATTGTACATGATATCGTCGTTTTGTGCAAAACATGTTTAAATACCCAGTATTCTTAAAATTACAGTGTATATATAAACTTTAAACCAAACACTCTTCTGGGTATTTGCCAGAAAGCTACATGAACGCAGTCACATTTTAGTGCGTTTACTGTTAGGTCTATGTGTAAATGCTTTTCTTCCTCTTGTAACGCATCCTGTTTTCGCCGAAACGCATGGTCAAATACAATGTAGTAATGATACCCAGCTTTGAATAGTAAAGACAATGCCAAACGGATAGCGATCTGGTAATCTCATTTAGAGTACATGTATTGTACATGATATCGATGTTTTGTGCAAAACAACATGTTTAAACACCCAGTATTCTTAAAATTACAGTGTGTATATAAATTTTAAACCAAATACTCTTCTGGTTTCTTGCCAGGAACCAACAGGAACGCAATCACATTACAGTGTGTTTATTGTTGGGTCTATGTGCCAACACTTTTCTTCCACTTGTAACGCATCGTATGTTTTCGCGGAGACGCATGGTCAAATAAAATGTAATGATATCGAGTTTTGAACAGTAAAAATCAATCGCAAACGGATACCGATCGGGTAATCTTATTTGGAGTACATCATGTATTGTACAAGACAACGTTGTTTTGTGCAAAACAACATGGTTAAACACCCAGTATTCGTAAATTCACAGTATATAGAAAGTGTAAATGAAAAACTCTTCTGGTTATTTGCCAGATAGCAACATGAAAGCAGTCACACTTTAGTGCGTTTACTGTTGGGTCGATGTGCAAACACTTTTCTTCCACTTGTAACGCATCGTATGTTTTCGAGGAAACGCATGGTCAAATACAATGTAGTAATGATACCCAGCTTTGAACAGTAAAGACAAGCCCAGACGAATAGCTATCTGGTAATCTCATTCAGAGTCCATGAATTGTACAGGATATCGTCGTTTTGTGCAAAACATGTTTAAACACCCAGTATTCTTAAAATTACAGTGTATATATAAACTTTAAACCAAACACTCTTCTGGGTATTTGCCAGAAAGCTACATGAATGCAGTCACATTTTAGTGCGTTTTCTTTTGGTTCTATGTGCAAATGCTTTTCTTCCTCTTGTAACGCATCCTATTTTCGCCGAAACGCATGGTCAAATACAATGTAGTAATGTTACCCAGCTTTGAATAGTAAAGACAATGCCAAACGGAGAGCGATCTGGTAATCTCATTTAGAGTACATGTATTGTACATGACATCGTTGTTTTGTGCAAAACAACATGTTTAAACACCCAGTATTCTTAAAATTACAGTGTGTATATAAATTTTAAACCAAACACTCTTCTGGTTTCTTGCCAGAAAGCAACAGGAACGCAATCACATTTTAGTGTGTTTATTGTTGGGTCTATGTGCCAACACTTTTCTTCCACTTGTAACGCATCCTGTTTTCGCTGAAACGCATGGTCAAATGCAATGTAGTAATGATATCCAGTTTTGAACTGTAAAGACAATCCCAGACGGATAGATATCTGGTAATCTCATGTAGAGTACGTGAATTGTACAGGATATCGTTGTATTGTGCAAAACAACATGTTTAAACACCCAGTATTCTTAATATTACAGTGTATGTATAAACTTTAAACCAAACACTCTTCTGGTTATTTGCCAGAAAGCAACATGAACGCAGTCACATTTTAGTGCGTTTTCTCTTGGGTCTGTGTGAAAACACTTGTATTCCAGTTGTAATGCATCTTACGTTTTCGCCGAAAAGCATTGTCAAATACAATGTAGTAATGATATCCAGTTTTGAACTGTAAAGATAATCCCAGATGGATAACTATCTGGTATTCTTATTTAGAGTACATCATGAATTGTACAGGATATCTTCGTTTTGTGCAAAACAAAATGGTTAAACACCTAGTATTCTTAAACTCACAGTATATATAAACTTTAAAACAAGTAGTCTTCTGGTTATTTGCCAGAAAGCAACATGAACACAGTCACATTTACTGCGTTTATTGTTGGGTTTACGTGCAAACTCTTTTCTTCCACTTGTAACGCATCGTATGTTTTCGCGGAAACGCATAGTCAAATAGAATTTCGTAATGATATCGAGTTTTGAACAGTAAAAATCATTCGCAAACAGATAGCGATCTGGTAATCTTATTTAGAGTACATCATGTATTGTACAGGTCAACGTTGTTTTGTGCAAAACAACATGGCTAAACACCCAGTATTCGTAAACTCAAAGTATATAGAAAGTGTAAATGAAAAAATCTTCTGGTTATTTGCCAGATAGCAACATGAAAGCAGTCACACTTTACTGCGTTTACAGTTGGGTCTATGTGCAAACACTTTTCTTCCACTTGTAACGCATCGTATGTTTTCGCGGAAACGCATGATCAAATACAATGTAGTACTGATACCCAGCTTTGAACAGTAAAGACAATCCCAGACGAATAGCTATCTGGTAATCTCCTTCAGAGTACATGAATTGTACAGGATATCGTCGTTTTGTGCAAAACATGTTTAAACACCAAGTATTCTTATACTTACAGTGTATATATACACTTTAAACCAACACTCGTCTGGGTATTTGCCAGAAACCTACATGAGCGCAGTCACATTTTAGTGCGTTTACTGTTGGGTCTGTGTGAAAACACTTGAATTCCAGTTGTAACGCATCTTATGTTTTCGCCGAAAAGCATTGTCAAATACAATGTAGTAATGACATCCAGTTTTGAACAGTAAAGATGATCCCAGATGGATAGCTATCTGGTAATCTCATTTAAAGTACATGAATTGCACATGATATCGTCGTTTCGTGCAAAACATGTTTAAACACCCAGTATTCTTAAAATTACAGTATATATAAACTTTAAACCAAACACTCTTCTGGTTATTTGACGGAAAGCAACATGAAGGCAGTCACATTTTAGTGCGTTTACTTTTGGGTCTATGTGCAAACACTTTTCTTCCACTTGTAACCCGTCCAATGTTTTCGCGGAAACGCACGTTCAAATGCAATGTAGCAATGATATCCATCTTTGAACAGTAAACAGAATCCCAGATGGATATCTATCTGGTAATCTCATTTAGAGTACATCATGAATTGTACAGGATATCATTATTTTGTGCAAAACAAAATGGTTAAACACCCAGTATTCTTAAACTCACAGTATATATAAACTTTAAACCAATACTCTTCTGGTTATTTGCCAGAAAGCAACATGAACGCAGTCATATCTTACTTCGTTTATGATAGGGTTTATGTGCAAACACTTGTCTTCCACTTGTAACGCATCGTATGTTTTCGCGGAAACGCATGGTCAAATACAATGTCATAATGATATCGAGTTTTGACCAGTAAAAATCAATCGCAAACGGATAGCGATCTGGTAATCTTATTTAGAGTATACCATGTATTGTACAGGACAACGTTGTTTTGTGCAAAACAACATGGTTAAACATCCAGTATTCGTAAACTCAGTGTATATAGAAAATGTAAATGAAAAACTCTTCTGGTTATTTGCCAGATAGCAACATGAAAGCAGTCACACTTTAGTGCGTTTACTGTTGGGTCGATGTGCAAACACTTTTCTTCCACTTGTAACGCATCCTGTTTTCGCTGAAACGCATGGTCAAATGCAATGTAGTAATGATATCCAGTTTTGAACTGTAAAGACAATCCCAGACGGATAGATATCTGGTAATCTCATTTAGAGTACATGAATTGTACAGGATATCGTTGTATTGTGCAAAACAACATGTTTAAACACCCAGTATTCTTAATATTACAGTGTATGTATAAACTTTAAACCAAACACTCTTCTGGTCATGTGCCAGAAAGCAACATGAACGCAGTCACATTTTAGTGCGTTTTCTCTTGGGTCTGTGTGAAAACACTTGTATTCCAGTTGTAATACATCTTACGTTTTCGCCGAAAAGCATTGTCAAATACAATGTAGTAATGATATCCAGTTTTGAACTGTAAAGATAATCCCAGATGGATAACTATCTGGTATTCTCATTTAGAGTACATCATGAATTGTACAGGATATCTTCGTTTTGTGCAAAACAAAATGGTTAAACACCTAGTATTCTTAAACTCACAGTATATATAAACTTTAAAACAAGTAGTCTTCTGGTTATTTGCCAGAAAGCAACATGAACACAGTCATATTTACTGCGTTTATTGTTGGGTTTACGTGCAAACTCTTTTCTTCCACTTGTAACGCATCGTATGTTTTCGCGGAAACGCATGGTCAAATAGAATTTCGTAATGATATCGAGTTTTGAACAGTAAAAATCAATCGCAAACGGATAGCGATCTGGTAATCTTATTTAGAGTACATCATGTATTGTACAGGTCAACGTTGTTTTGTGCAAAACAACATGGTTAAACACCCAGTATTCTTAAACTCACAGTATATAGAAAGTGTAAATGAAAAACTCTTCTGGTTATTTGCCAGATAGCAACATGAAAGCAGTCACACTTTAGTGCGTTTACTGTTGGGTCTATATGCAAACACTTTTCTTCCACTTGTAACGCATCGTATGTTTTCGCGGAAACGCATCGTCAAATACAATGTAGTACTGATACCCAGCTTTGAACAGTAAAGACAATCCCAGACGGATAGCTATGTGGTAATGTCATTTAGAATACATGAGTTGTACAGGATATCGTTGTTTTGTGCAAAACATGTTTAAACACCCAGTATTCTTAAAATTACAGTGTATATATAAACTTTAAACCAACACTCTTCTGGGTATTTGGCAGAAAGCTACATGAACGCAGTCACATTTTAGTGCGTTTACTGTTGGGTCTGTGTGAAAACACTTGAATTCCAGTTGTAACGCATCTTATGTTTTGGCCGAAAAGCATTGACAAATACAATGTAGTAATGATACCCAGCTTTGAATAGTAAAGACAATGCCAAACGGATAGCGATCTGGTAATCTCATATAGAGTACATCATGAATTGAACAGGATATCGTTGTTTTGTGCAAAACAACATGGTTAAACACCCAGTATTCTTAAATTCACAGTATATATAAATTTTAAACCAAACACTCTTCTGATTATTTGCCAGAAAGCAACAGGAACGCAGTTACATTTTACTGCGTTTATTGCTGGGTTTATATGCAAACACTTTTCTTCCACTTGTAACGCATCGTATGTTTTCGCGGAAACGCATGGTCAAAAACAATGTCGTCATGATATCGAGTTTTGAACAGTAAAAATCAATCGCAAACGGATAGCTCTCTAGTACTCTCATTTAGTGTACAAGAATTGTTCAGGATATCGTTGGTTTGTGCAAAACAACATGGTTAAACACCCAGTATTCTTAAAATTACAGTGTATATATAAACTTTAATTCAAATACTCTTCTGGTTATTTGCCAGAAAGTAACATGAACGCAGTCATATTTTAGTGCGTTTACTGTTGGGTCTATGTGCAAACGCTTTTCTTCCACTTGTGACGCATCCTGTTTTCGCGAAACGCATGGTCAAATACAATGTAGTAATGATACCCAGCTTTGACTAGTAAAGAAAATGCCAAACGGATAGCGATCTGGTAATCTCATTTAGAGTACATGTATTGTTCATGATATCGTTGTTTTGTGCAAAACAACATGTTTAAACACCCAGTATTCTTAAAATTACAGTGTGTATATAAATTTTAAACCAAACACTCTTCTGGTTTCTTGCCAGAAAGCAACAGGAACGCAATCACATTTTAGTGTGTTTATTGTTGGGTCTATGTACCAACACTTTTCTTCCACTTGTAACGCATGGTCAAATGCAATGTAGTAATGATATCCAGTTTTGAACTGTAAAGACAATCCCAGACAGATAGCTATCTATTAATCTCATTTAGAGTACGTGAATTGTGCAGGATATAGTTGTATTATGCAAAACAACATGTTTAAACACCCAGTATTCTTTTTTTTTATTTTTTAATTTACATTCCAAATCACTTCCCCTTTCCCGTTTCCTCCCTCCCCGAAAGTCCCATAAGCCCCCTTCGCTCCCTCTTTTCTCCATTCAACCCCCTCTCGTTACTCTGTCCTGGTGTTCCCCTACATCCAGTCTTTCCAGGACCAGGGGTCTCTCCTACCATCTTTTTAGAAATCTATTGATATGCGGATTGTGTCTAGGGTATTCCGAGATTCTGGGTCACTGTCCCCTTATCAGTGACTGCATACCATGTGTGTTCTTTTGTGATTGGGTTACCTCACTAAGGATGATATTTTCAAGATCTGACCATTTGCCTAGGAATTTCGTGAATTCATTGTTTTTAATTGCAGAGTAGTATTCCATTGTGTAGCTATACCACATCTTCTGAATCCATTCCTCCGTTGAGGGACATCTGGGTTCTTTCCAGCTTCTGGCTATTATAAATAAGGCTGCTATGAACATAGTGGAGCATGTGTCCTTATTGCATGCAGGTAAAGTCTCTGGGTATATGCCCAGGAGTGGTATAGCCAGATCCTCCCGGAGTGTCATGCCCAGTTTTCTGAGGAACCGCCAGACTGCTTTCCAGAGTGGTTGTACCAGCCTGCAATTCCACCAGCAGTGGAGGAGTGTTCCTCTTTCTCCACATCCTCGCCAACAACTGCTGTCTCCTGTGTTTTTGATCTTTGCCATCCTGACTGGTGTGAGATGGAATCTCAGGGTTGTTTTGATTTGCATTTCCCTAATGACTAAGGATGATGAACATCTCTTTAGGTGCTTCTCAGCCATTAGATATTCTTCAGGTGAGAACTCTTTGTGGAGCTCTGTACCCCATTTTTTAATAGGGTTACTTGCCTCTCTGGAGTTTAACTTCTTGAGTTCTTTGTATATCTTGGATGTTAGCCCTCTGTCGGATGTAAGGTTGGTAAAGATCATTTCCCAGTTAGTTGGTTGCCGCTTTGTCTTTTTGACAGTGTCTTTTGCCCTGCAAAAACTTTGTAATTTAATGAGGTCCCATTTGTCTATTCTTGATCTTAGAGCATAAGCTATTGGAGTTCTGTTCAGGAAATTCTCCCCTGTGCCCATATGTTCAAGGTTCTTCCCTAGTTTCCCTTCTATTAGTTTCAGTGTGTCTGGTTTTATGTGGAGATCTTTGATCCACTTAGAATTGAGCTTAGTGCAAGGAGATAAGGATGGGTCAATTTGCATTCTTCTGCATGTTGACCTCCAGCTGAGCCAGCACCATTTGTTGAAAAGGCTATCTTTTTTCCACTGGATGGTTTTAGCTCCTTTGTCAAAGATCAAGTGACCATAGGAGTGTGGATTCATTTCTGGGTCTTCAATTCTGTTCCATTGATCTACATGTCTGTTACTGTACCAATACCATGCAGTTTTTAACACTATTGCTCTGTAGTACAGCTTGAGGTCCGGGATACTGATTCCCCCAGAGGTTCTTTTACTCTTGAGAATAGTTTTAGCTATTCTGGGTTTTCTGTTATTCCAGATGAATTTTTGAATTGCTCTTTCTAACTCTATGAAGAATTGAGTTGGGATTTTGATGGGGATTGCATTGAATCTGTGTATTACTTTTGGTAAGATGCTCATTTTTACTATAGTAATCCTGCCAATCCTTGAGCATGGCAGATTTTTCCATCTTCTGAGGTCTTCTTCAATTTCTTTCTTCAGAGACTTGAAGTTCTTGTCATACAGATCTTTCACTTGTTTGGTTAGAGTCACGCCATGATACTTAATATGGTTTGTGGCTATCGTGAAGGGTATTATTTCTCTTACTTCTTTCTCAGCCTTGCTTATCCTTTGAGTATAGGAAGGCTTCTGACTTGCTTGAGTTGATTTTATATCCGGCCACTTTGCTGAAGTCGTTTATCAGCTGTAGGAGTTCTCTGGTGGAGTTCTTTGGGTCGCTTATGTATACTATCATATCGTCTGCAAATAGTGATAGTCTGACTTCTTCCTTTCCAATTTGTATCCCTTTGACCTCTTTTTGTTGTCTAATTGCTCTAGCTAGAACTTCAAGTACTATATTGAAAAGATATGGAGAGAGAGGGCAGCCTTGTCTAGTCCCTGATTTTAGTGGGATTGCTTCAAGTTTCTCTCCGTTTAGATTGATGCTGGCTACTGGTTTGCTGTAAATTGCTTTTACTATGTTTAGATATGGGCCTTGAATTCCTGATCTTTCCAAGACCTTTAGCATGAAAGGATGCTGAATTTTGTCAAATGCTTTCTCAGCATCTAATGAGATGACCATGTGGTTTTTTTCTTTGAGATTGTTTATGTAGTGGATTACATTGATGGATTTCCTTATATTGAACCATCCCTGCATCCCTGGGATGAAGCCTACTTGATCGTGGTGAATGATCGTTTTGATGTGTTCTTGGATTCGGTTGGCAAGAATTTTATTGAGTATTTTTGCATCGATATTCATAAGAGAGACTGGCCTGAGATTCTCTTTCTTTGTCGGATCTTTGTGTGCTTTTGGTATTAGTGTAATTGTGGCTTCATAGAACGAGTTGGGTAGTGTTCCTTCTGTTTCTATTTTGTGGAACAGTTTGAAGAGTATTGGTGTTAGGTCTTCTTTGAAGGTCTGATAGAATTCTGCACTAAAACCATCTGGACCTGTGCTTTTTTTGGTTGGAAGACTTCCAATGACAACTTCTATTTCTTCAGGGGTTATAGGACGGTTTAGATGGTCTATTTGATCCTGATTTAATTTTGGTACTTGGTATCTGTCAAGGAAATTGTCCATTTCCTCAAGATTTTCTAGTTGTGTTGAATACAGGTTTTTGTAGTAGGATCTGATGATTTTTTGAATTTCCTCAGTTTCTGTTGTTATCTCTCCCTTTTCGTTTCTGATTTTATTAATTTGGATACTATCTCTGTGCCCTCTGGTTAGTCTGGCTAAGGGCTTATCTATCTTGTTGATTTTCTCAAAGAACCAACTCCTCGTTTTGTTGATTCTTTGTATGGTTTTATTTGTTTCTACTTGATTGATTTCAGCCCTGAGTTTGATGATTTCCTGCCTTCTACTCCTCTTTGGTGTATTTGCTTCTTTATGTTCCAGGGCTTTCAGGTGTGCCATTAAGCTGTTAGTGTATGCTGTCTCCCGTTTCTTTTTGGCGGCACTCAGGGCTATGAATTTTCCTCTTAGCACTGCTTTCATTGTGTCCCATAAGTTAGGGTATGTTGTGCCTTCATTTTCATTAACTTTCAAAAAGTCTTTGATTTCTTTCTTTATTTCCACCTTGACCAAGTTATCATTGAGTAGAGCATTGTTCAGCCTCCATGTGTACGTGGGTTTTCTTTTGTTTTTGTTGCCATTGAAGACCACCCTTATTCCATAGTGATCTGATAGGAGGCATGGGATTATTTCTATCTTCTTGTATCTGTTGAGGTCTGATTTGTGACCAATTATATGGTCAATTTTGGAGAAGGTACCATGAGGAGCTGAGAAGAAGGTGTATTCTTTAGCTCTAGGATGAAATGTTCTATATATATCAGTTAGTTCCATTTGGTCCAAGGCTTCAATTAGATTCACTGTGTCCCTGTTTAGTTTCTGCTTTCCTGAACGATCCATTTCAGAGAGCGGGGTGTTGAAGTCACCCACTATTATTGTGTGCGGTGCGATGTGTGCTTTGAGTTTTAGTAAAGTTTCTTTTACGAATGAGGGTGCCCTTGCATTTGGAGCATAGATATTCAGGATTGAGAGTTCTTGATGGTGGATTTTTCCCTTGATCAGTATGTAGTGTCCTTCTGTGTCTTTTTTGATGACTTTAGGTTGAAAATCAATTTTATCCGATATTAGGATGGCTACTCCACCTCGTTTCTTGGGGCCATTTGCTTGTAAAATTGTTTTCCAGCCTTTTACTCTGAGGTAGTGTTTGTCTTTGACACTGAGGTGCGTTTCCTGCATGCAGCAAAATGCTGGGTCCTGTTTACGTATCCAGTCTGCTAGTCTATGTCTTTTAATTGGGGAATTGAGACCATCGATATTAAGAGAGATTAAGGCATAGTGATTATTGCCATCTGCCATTCTTGACGCTATCTTTATGTTTGAGTGGTTATCTACTTTTGGGTTTGATTCAAGAAGGTTATTATCTCATTTTTTCCAGGGTGTTGTTTCTCTCCCTGTATTGGAGGTTTCCACCTATTATCCGTTGCAGGGCTGGATTTGTGGAAAGATATTGTGAAAATATGGTTTTATCATGGAATATCTTGGTCTCTCCATCTATGGTGATTGAGAGTTTTGCTGGGTATAGTAGTCTAGGCTGGCATTTGTGCTGTCTTAGTGTCTGCATGAGATCTGCCCAGGATCTTCTGGCTTTCATAGTCTCTGGTGAGAAGTCTGATGTGATTCGGATAGGTCTTCCTTTGTATGTTACTTGGCCCTTTTCTCTTACTGCTTTTAGTATTCTTTCTTTGTTTAGAACATTCGGTGTTTTGATTATTATGTGACGGGAGGTATTTCTGTTCTGGTCCAGTCTCTTTGGAGTTCTGTAGGCTTCTTGTACGTTCATCGGCATCTCTCTCTCTAAGTTAGGGAAGTTTTCCTCCATAATTTTGTTGAAGATGTTTACTGGCCCTTTAAGTTGCAAATCTGCACTCTCATCTATACCTATAATCCTTAGGTTTGGTCTTCATTTTGTGTCCTGGATTTCCTGGATGTTTTGGGTTACACGTTTTTTGCATTTTGCATTTTCTTTGACTGTTGAGTCGATGCTTTCTATGGAGTCTTCAGCACCTGAGATTCTTTCTTCCATCTCTTGTATTCTATTGTTGATGTTTGCATCTATGACTCCTGATTTCTTCCCAAGGTTTTCTATCTCCAAAGTTGTCTCCCTTTGTGATTTCTTAGTTGTTTCTACTTCCTTTTTTAGTTCCTGGATGGATTTGCTGAGATCCTTCACTTGTTTGTTTGTATTTTCCTGTATTTCTTTAAGGTATTTTTGCATTGCCTCTTTCAGGATTTCTTCCTGATGACCCACGTTCTCCTGCATTTCTCTGAGCGATGTTTGTGTTTCCTCCTCATGGGATTCCATCTGTTGATCCATCGTCTCCTGCATTTCTTTAAGCAGTTCTCGTGTTTCCTTTGTAAGGGCATCTAAACGTTGATTCATTTCTTTAAGCAATTTTTGTGTTGCCTCCTTATGGGCATCCATCTGTTGACCCATACTCTTCTGCATTTCTTTATGCAAATTTTGTGATTCCTTTGTGAGTGCACCTACCCGTTGATTCATCTCGTTAAGCGATTTTTGTGTTGTCTCCTTGTGCGCCTCCATCTTTTGATCCATGTTCTCCCGCATTTCTCTAAGCGATTTTTGTGTTTCCCTTGTAAGGGCTTCTAACCGTTGATGCATGGTCTCCTGTAACTCTTTATGAGATTTATTTGTGTCCTTCTTGTGATCTTCTAATAGGATCATGAGAAGTGATTTTAAATCCAGATCTTGTCTTTCGGGTGTGGTGGGGTATCCAGGACTTGCTGCTGTTGGAGAGTTGGGTTCGGATGGTCCCACATTACTTTGATTTCTGTTAGTAACATTCCTACGTTTGCCTTTTGCCATCTGGATACCTCTGGTGTTGGTTGATCCTGCTGCCACTGGCTGTTGGTTGGACCTCCTGTGAGCCTGCAAAGCTATTTCTGCCCCCCCTGGATTACCAGGATACCCTGGCACCGATTTCTGGGGCCTGCCTGCTCCTGAGTGACGTTGGAGCCCTAATGTGCCTTGCCCCAAGTGATCTTATATTGGGGAGGCCTTGCACATCTAAAGGCTCAGCCTAGTGGATTCCTGGAGCAGAGGTTGCCAAAGGGAGGCTGGTAGGCTCCTGCCCTGTGCAGGGGTGTGTGATCTCTCCTGGGGGGGGGAGGGGGCGTCCCTCTGCCAGGCAGAAGTCCCACAGCAGAGCTGGCGCGCTGGTTACTGCAGATCAGCCCAGCACTTGGGAGCCGCATACACACAAGCCGCCCGAGACCAAGCGATATTATGCCTGTCTGTCTCAGAACCTGGCTGTCCCAACCTCCCAGTCACCGGAGCAAAGATGGCGGAGGGCACTCTCCGTTGTGCCGCTCACCCTGCAGACGTGATGACTCGCCGATCTGGCACCCAGACGACCACAGCGCTGACCCGTTCTCGGGCACAGACGGAAGCCCCAACAGGCCGTGTCCCAAGTGATGTTATATTGGGGATAGGGAGCTTGGGGTACCTGTCTCTTCAGCGCAGTCTGCGGGAACAGAGGTCGCGGAAGGAAAGCTGGTAGGCTCCCGCCCAGTGCGGGGTCCCTCTGCCACGCAGAAGTCCCACAGCAGAGCTGGCGCGCTGGTTACTGCAGATCAGCCCCGCACCTGGGAGCTGCACACACACAAGCCACCCGAGACCCAAGCGATATTATGCCTGTCTGTCTCAGAACCTGACTGTCCCAACCTCCCAGTCACTGGAGCAAAGATGGCGGAGGGCACTCTCCGTGCGCCGCTCACCCTGTAGAAGCGATGGCCCGCCGATCTGGCACCCAGACGACCACAGCGCTGACCCGTTCTCGGGCACAGACGGAAGCCCCAACAGGCCGTGTCCCAAGTGATGTTATATTGGGGATAGGGACATTGGGGTACCTGTCTCTTCAGCGCAGTCTGCGGGAACAGAGGTCGCGGAAGGAAAGCTGGTAGGCTCCCGCCCAGTGCAGGGTCCCTCTCCACCCAGTATTCTTAAACTCGCAGTATATAGACAGTGTAAATGAAACACTATTCCGGTTATTTGCCAGAAAGCAACATAAACGTATTCATTCACATTTTACTGCGTTTACTGTTGGCTCTATGTGCAAAAGCTTTTCTTCCACTTGTAACGCATCGTATGTTTTCTCCGAAACGCATGGTCAAATACAATGTAGTAATGATATCCAGTTTTAAACAGTAAAGATAATCCCAGAGGGATAGCGATCTGGTAATCTCATTTAGAGTACATTAGGAATTGTACAGGATATCGTTGTTTTGTGCAAAACAACATGTTTGAACACACAGTATTCTTAAACTCACAGTATATATAAACTTTAAACCAAGTACTCTTCTGGTTATTTGCCAGATAGCAACATGAAAGCAGTCACAGTTTAGTGCGTTTACTGTTGTGTCTATGTGCAAACACTTTTCTTTCACTTGTAATGCATCGTATGTTTTCGCGGAAACGCATGGTCAAATACAATGTAGCACTGATACCCAGCTTTGAACAGTAAAGACAATCCCAGACGGATAGCTATCTGGTAATCTCATTTAGACTACCTGAATTGTACAGGATATCATCGTTTTGTGCAAAACATGTTTAAACACTCAGTATTCTTATAATTACAGTGTATATATAAACTTTAAACCAACAATTCTGGGTATTTACCAGAAAGCTACATGAACGCAGTCACATTTTAGTGCGTTTACTGTTGGGTCTATGTGAAAACACTTGTATTCCAGTTGTAAGGCATCTTACGTTTTCGCCGAAAAGCATTGTCAAATACAATGTAGTAATGATATCCAGTTTGGAACTGTAAAGATAATCCCAGATGGATAGCTATCTGGTATTCTCATTTAGAGTACATCATGAATTGTACAGGATAGCTTCGTTTTGTGCAAAACAAAATGGTTAAACACCTAGTATTCTTAAACTCACAGTATATATAAACTTTAAAACAAGTAGTCTTCTGGTTATTTGCCAGAAAGCAACATGAACACAGTCATATTTACTGCGTTTATTGTTGGGTTTACGTGCAAACTCTTTTCTTCCACTTGTAACGCATCGTATGTTTTCGCGGAAACGCATGGTCAAATAGAATTTCGTAATGATATCGAGTTTTGAACAGTAAAAATCAATCGCAAACGGATAGCGATCTGGTAATCTTATTTAGAGTACATCATGTACTGTACAGGTCAACGTTGTTTTGTGCAAAACAACATGGTTAAACACCCAGTATTCTTAAACTCACAGTATATAGAAAGTGTAAATGAAAAACTCTTCTGGTTATTTGCCAGATAGCAACATGAAAGCAGTCACACTTTAGTGCGTTTACTGTTGGGTCTATATGCAAACACTTTTCTTCCACTTGTAACGCATCGTATGTTTTCGCGGAAACGCATCGTCAAATACAATGTAGTACTGATACCCAGCTTTGAACAGTAAAGACAATCCCAGACGGATAGCTATGTGGTAATGTCATTTAGAATACATGAGTTGTACAGGATATCGTTGTTTTGTGCAAAACATGTTTAAACACCCAGTATTCTTAAAATTACAGTGTATATATAAACTTTAAACCAACACTCTTCTGGGTATTTGGCAGAAAGCTACATGAATGCAGTCACATTTTAGTGCGTTTACTGTTGGGTCTGTGTGAAAACACTTGAATTCCAGTTGTAACGCATCTTATGTTTTGGCCGAAAAGCATTGACAAATACAATGTAGTAATGATACCCAGCTTTGAATAGTAAAGACAATGCCAAACGGATAGCGATCTGGTAATCTCATATAGAGTACATCATGAATTGAACAGGATATCGTTGTTTTGTGCAAAACAACATGGTTAAACACCCAGTATTCTTAAATTCACAGTATATATAAATTTTAAACCAAACACTCTTCTGATTATTTGCCAGAAAGCAACAGGAACGCAGTTACATTTTACTGCGTTTATTGTTGGGTTTATATGCAAACACTTTTCTTCCACTTGTAACGCATCGTATGTTTTCGCGGAAACGCATGGTCAAAAACAATGTCGTCATGATATCGAGTTTTGAACAGTAAAAATCAATCGCAAACGGATAGCTCTCTAGTACTCTCATTTAGTGTACAAGAATTGTTCAGGATATCGTTGGTTTGTGCAAAACAACATGGTTAAACACCCAGTATTCTTAAAATTACAGTGTATATATAAACTTTAATTCAAATACTCTTCTGGTTATTTGCCAGAAAGTAACATGAACGCAGTCACATTTTAGTGCGTTTACTGTTGGGTCTATGTGCAAACGCTTTTCTTCCACTTGTGACGCATCCTGTTTTCGCGAAACGCATGGTCAAATACAATGTAGTAATGATACCCAGCTTTGACTAGTAAAGAAAATGCCAAACGGATAGCGATCTGGTAATCTCATTTAGAGTACATGTATTGTTCATGATATCGTTGTTTTGTGCAAAACAACATGTTTAAACACCCAGTATTCTTAAAATTACAGTGTGTATATAAATTTTAAACCAAACACTCTTCTGGTTTCTTGCCAGAAAGCAACAGGAACGCAATCACATTTTAGTGTGTTTATTGTTGGGTCTATGTACCAACACTTTTCTTCCACTTGTAACGCATGGTCAAATGCAATGTAGTAATGATATCCAGTTTTGAACTGTAAAGACAATCCCAGACGGATAGCTATCTATTAATCTCATTTAGAGTACGTGAATTGTGCAGGATATAGTTGTATTATGCAAAACAACATGTTTAAACACCCAGTATTCTTTTTTTTTATTTTTTAATTTACATTCCAAATCACTTCCCCTTTCCCGTTTCCTCCCTCCCCGAAAGTCCCATAAGCCCCCTTCGCTCCCTCTTTTCTCCATTCAACCCCCTCTCGTTACTCTGTCCTGGTGTTCCCCTACATCCAGTCTTTCCAGGACCAGGGGTCTCTCCTACCATCTTTTTAGAAATCTATTGATATGCGGATTGTGTCTAGGGTATTCCGAGATTCTGGGTCACTGTCCCCTTATCAGTGACTGCATACCATGTGTGTTCTTTTGTGATTGGGTTACCTCACTAAGGATGATATTTTCAAGATCTGACCATTTGCCTAGGAATTTCGTGAATTCATTGTTTTTAATTGCAGAGTAGTATTCCATTGTGTAGATATACCACATCTTCTGAATCCATTCCTCCGTTGAGGGACATCTGGGTTCTTTCCAGCTTCTGGCTATTATAAATAAGGCTGCTATGAACATAGTGGAGCATGTGTCCTTATTGCATGCAGGTAAAGTCTCTGGGTATATGCCCAGGAGTGGTATAGCCAGATCCTCCCGGAGTGTCATGCCCAGTTTTCTGAGGAACCGCCAGACTGCTTTCCAGAGTGGTTGTACCAGCCTGCAATTCCACCAGCAGTGGAGGAGTGTTCCTCTTTCTCCACATCCTCGCCAACAACTGCTGTCTCCTGTGTTTTTGATCTTTGCCATCCTGACTGGTGTGAGATGGAATCTCAGGGTTGTTTTGATTTGCATTTCCCTAATGACTAAGGATGATGAACATCTCTTTAGGTGCTTCTCAGCCATTAGATATTCTTCAGGTGAGAACTCTTTGTGTAGCTCTGTACCCCATTTTTTAATAGGGTTACTTGCCTCTCTGGAGTTTAACTTCTTGAGTTCTTTGTATATCTTGGATGTTAGCCCTCTGTCGGATGTAAGGTTGGTAAAGATCATTTCCCAGTTAGTTGGTTGCCGCTTTGTCTTTTTGACAGTGTCTTTTGCCCTGCAAAAACTTTGTAATTTAATGAGGTCCCATTTGTCTATTCTTGATCTTAGAGCATAAGCTATTGGAGTTCTGTTCAGGAAATTCTCCCCTGTGCCCATATGTTCAAGGTTCTTCCCTAGTTTCCCTTCTATTAGTTTCAGTGTGTCTGGTTTTATGTGGAGATCTTTGATCCACTTAGAATTGAGCTTAGTGCAAGGAGATAAGGATGGGTCAATTTGCATTCTTCTGCATGTTGACCTCCAGCTGAGCCAGCACCATTTGTTGAAAAGGCTATCTTTTTTCCACTGGATGGTTTTAGCTCCTTTGTCAAAGATCAAGTGACCATAGGAGTGTGGATTCATTTCTGGGTCTTCAATTCTGTTCCATTGATCTACATGTCTGTTACTGTACCAATACCATGCAGTTTTTAACACTATTGCTCTGTAGTACAGCTTGAGGTCCGGGATACTGATTCCCCCAGAGGTTCTTTTACTCTTGAGAATAGTTTTAGCTATTCTGGGTTTTCTGTTATTCCAGATGAATTTTTGAATTGCTCTTTCTAACTCTATGAAGAATTGAGTTGGGATTTTGATGGGGATTGCATTGAATCTGTGTATTACTTTTGGTAAGATGCTCATTTTTACTATAGTAATCCTGCCAATCCATGAGCATGGCAGATTTTTCCATCTTCTGAGGTCTTCTTCAATTTCTTTCTTCAGAGACTTGAAGTTCTTGTCATACAGATCTTTCACTTGTTTGGTTAGAGTCACGCCATGATACTTAATATGGTTTGTGGCTATCGTGAAGGCTATTATTTCTCTTACTTCTTTCTCAGCCTTGCTTATCCTTTGAGTATAGGAAGGCTTCTGACTTGCTTGAGTTGATTTTATATCCGGCCACTTTGCTGAAGTCGTTTATCAGCTGTAGGAGTTCTCTGGTGGAGTTCTTTGGGTCGCTTATGTATACTATCATATCGTCTGCAAATAGTGATAGTCTGACTTCTTCCTTTCCAATTTGTATCCCTTTGACCTCTTTTTGTTGTCTAATTGCTCTAGCTAGAACTTCAAGTACTATATTGAAAAGATATGGAGAGAGAGGGCAGCCTTGTCTAGTCCCTGATTTTAGTGGGATTGCTTCAAGTTTCTCTCCGTTTAGATTGATGCTGGCTACCGGTTTGCTGTAAATTGCTTTTACTACGTTTAGATATGGGCCTTGAATTCCTGATCTTTCCAAGACCTTTAGCATGAAAGGATGCTGAATTTTGTCAAATGCTTTCTCAGCATCTAATGAGATGACCATGTGGTTTTTTTCTTTGAGATTGTTTATGTAGTGGATTACATTGATGGATTTCCTTATATTGAACCATCCCTGCATCCCTGGGATGAAGCCTACTTGATCGTGGTGAATGATCGTTTTGATGTGTTCTTGGATTCGGTTGGCAAGAATTTTATTGAGTATTTTTGCATCGATATTCAGAAGAGAGATTGGCCTGAGATTCTCTTTCTTTGTCGGATCTTTGTGTGCTTTTGGTATTAGTGTAATTGTGGCTTCATAGAACGAGTTGGGTAGTGTTCCTTCTGTTTCTATTTTGTGGAACAGTTTGAAGAGTATTGGTGTTAGGTCTTCTTTGAAGGTCTGATAGAATTCTGCACTAAAACCATCTGGACCTGTGCTTTTTTTGGTTGGAAGACTTCCAATGACAACTTCTATTTCTTCAGGGGTTATAGGACGGTTTAGATGGTCTATTTGATCCTGATTTAATTTTGGTACTTGGTATCTGTCAAGGAAATTGTCCATTTCCTCAAGATTTTCTAGTTGTGTTGAATACAGGTTTTTGTAGTAGGATCTGATGATTTTTTGAATTTCCTCAGTTTCTGTTGTTATCTCTCCCTTTTCGTTTCTGATTTTATTAATTTGGATACTATCTCTGTGCCCTCTGGTTAGTCTGGCTAAGGGCTTATCTATCTTGTTGATTTTCTCAAAGAACCAACTCCTCGTTTTGTTGATTCTTTGTATGGTTTTATTTGTTTCTACTTGATTGATTTCAGCCCTGAGTTTGATGATTTCCTGCCTTCTACTCCTCTTTGGTGTATTTGCTTCTTTATGTTCCAGGGCTTTCAGGTGTGCCATTAAGCTGTTAGTGTATGCTGTCTCCCGTTTCTTTTTGGCGGCACTCAGGGCTATGAATTTTCCTCTTAGCACTGCTTTCATTGTGTCCCATAAGTTAGGGTATGTTGTGCCTTCATTTTCATTAACTTTCAAAAAGTCTTTGATTTCTTTCTTTATTTCCACCTTGACCAAGTTATCATTGAGTAGAGCATTGTTCAGCCTCCATGTGTACGTGGGTTTTCTTTTGTTTTTGTTGCCATTGAAGACCACCCTTATTCCATAGTGATCTGATAGGAGGCATGGGATTATTTCTATCTTCTTGTATCTGTTGAGGTCTGATTTGTGACCAATTATATGGTCAATTTTGGAGAAGGTACCATGAGGAGCTGAGAAGAAGGTGTATTCTTTAGCTCTAGGATGAAATGTTCTATATATATCAGTTAGTTCCATTTGGTCCAAGGCTTCAATTAGATTCACTGTGTCCCTGTTTAGTTTCTGCTTTCCTGAACGATCCATTTCAGAGAGCGGGGTGTTGAAGTCACCCACTATTATTGTGTGCGGTGCGATGTGTGCTTTGAGTTTTAGTAAAGTTTCTTTTACGAATGAGGGTGCCCTTGCATTTGGAGCATAGATATTCAGGATTGAGAGTTCTTGATGGTGGATTTTTCCCTTGATCAGTATGTAGTGTCCTTCTGTGTCTTTTTTGATGACTTTAGGTTGAAAATCAATTTTATCCGATATTAGGATGGCTACTCCACCTCGTTTCTTGGGGCCATTTGCTTGTAAAATTGTTTTCCAGCCTTTTACTCTGAGGTAGTGTTTGTCTTTGACACTGAGGTGCGTTTCCTGCATGCAGCAAAATGCTGGGTCCTGTTTACGTATCCAGTCTGCTAGTCTATGTCTTTTAATTGGGGAATTGAGACCATTGATATTAAGAGAGATTAAGGCATAGTGATTATTGCCATCTGCCATTCTTGACGCTATCTTTATGTTTGAGTGGTTATCTACTTTTGGGTTTGATTCAAGAAGGTTATTATCTCATTTTTTCCAGGGTGTTGTTTCTCTCCCTGTATTGGAGGTTTCCACCTATTATCCGTTGCAGGGCTGGATTTGTGGAAAGATATTGTGAAAATTTGGTTTTATCATGGAATATCTTGGTCTCTCCATCTATGGTGATTGAGAGTTTTGCTGGGTATAGTAGTCTAGGCTGGCATTTGTGCTGTCTTAGTGTCTGCATGAGATCTGCCCAGGATCTTCTGGCTTTCATAGTCTCTGGTGAGAAGTCTGATGTGATTCGGATAGGTCTTCCTTTGTATGTTACTTGGCCCTTTTCTCTTACTGCTTTTAGTATTCTTTCTTTGTTTAGAACATTCGGTGTTTTGATTATTATGTGACGGGAGGTATTTCTGTTCTGGTCCAGTCTCTTTGGAGTTCTGTAGGCTTCTTGTACGTTCATCGGCATCTCTCTCTCTAAGTTAGGGAAGTTTTCCTCCATAATTTTGTTGAAGATGTTTACTGGCCCTTTAAGTTGCAAATCTGCACTCTCATCTATACCTATAATCCTTAGGTTTGGTCTTCATTTTGTGTCCTGGATTTCCTGGATGTTTTGGGTTACACGTTTTTTGCATTTTGCATTTTCTTTGACTGTTGAGTCGATGCTTTCTATGGAATCTTCAGCACCTGAGATTCTTTCTTCCATCTCTTGTATTCTATTGTTGATGTTTGCATCTATGACTCCTGATTTCTTCCCAAGGTTTTCTATCTCCAAAGTTGTCTCCCTTTGTGATTTCTTAGTTGTTTCTACTTCCTTTTTTAGTTCCTGGATGGATTTGCTGAGATCCTTCACTTGTTTGTTTGTATTTTCCTGTATTTCTTTAAGGTATTTTTGCATTGCCTCTTTCAGGATTTCTTCCTGATGACCCACGTTCTCCTGCATTTCTCTGAGCGATGTTTGTGTTTCCTCCTCATGGGATTCCATCTGTTGATCCATCGTCTCCTGCATTTCTTTAAGCAGTTCTCGTGTTTCCTTTGTAAGGGCATCTAAACGTTGATTCATTTCTTTAAGCAATTTTTGTGTTGCCTCCTTATGGGCATCCATCTGTTGACCCATACTCTTCTGCATTTCTTTATGCAAATTTTGTGATTCCTTTGTGAGTGCACCTACCCGTTGATTCATCTCGTTAAGCGATTTTTGTGTTGTCTCCTTGTGCGCCTCCATCTTTTGATCCATGTTCTCCCGCATTTCTCTAAGCGATTTTTGTGTTTCCCTTGTAAGGGCTTCTAACCGTTGATGCATGGTCTCCTGTAACTCTTTATGAGATTTATTTGTGTCCTTCTTGTGATCTTCTAATAGGATCATGAGAAGTGATTTTAAATCCAGATCTTGTCTTTCGGGTGTGGTGGGGTATCCAGGACTTGCTGCTGTTGGAGAGTTGGGTTCGGATGGTCCCACATTACTTTGATTTCTGTTAGTAACATTCCTACGTTTGCCTTTTGCCATCTGGATACCTCTGGTGTTGGTTGATCCTGCTGCCACTGGCTGTTGGTTGGACCTCCTGTGAGCCTGCAAAGCTATTTCTGCCCCCCCTGGATTACCAGGATACCCTGGCACCGATTTCTGGGGCCTGCCTGCTCCTGAGTGACGTTGGAGCCCTAATGTGCCTTGCCCCAAGTGATCTTATATTGGGGAGGCCTTGCACATCTAAAGGCTCAGCCTAGTGGATTCCTGGAGCAGAGGTTGCCAAAGGGAGGCTGGTAGGCTCCTGCCCTGTGCAGGGGTGTGTGATCTCTCCTGGGGGGGGAGGGGGCGTCCCTCTGCCAGGCAGAAGTCCCACAGCAGAGCTGGCGCGCTGGTTACTGCAGATCAGCCCAGCACTTGGGAGCCGCATACACACAAGCCGCCCGAGACCAAGCGATATTATGCCTGTCTGTCTCAGAACCTGGCTGTCCCAACCTCCCAGTCACTGGAGCAAAGATGGCGGAGGGCACTCTCCGTTGCGCCGCTCACCCTGCAGACGTGATGACTCGCCGATCTGGCACCCAGACGACCACAGCGCTGACCCGTTCTCGGGCACAGACGGAAGCCCCAACAGGCCGTGTCCCAAGTGATGTTATATTGGGGATAGGGAGCTTGGGGTACCTGTCTCTTCAGCGCAGTCTGCGGGAACAGAGGTCGCGGAAGGAAAGCTGGTAGGCTCCCGCCCAGTGCGGGGTCCCTCTGCCACGCAGAAGTCCCACAGCAGAGCTGGCGCGCTGGTTACTGCAGATCAGCCCCGCACCTGGGAGCTGCACACACACAAGCCACCCGAGACCCAAGCGATATTATGCCTGTCTGTCTCAGAACCTGACTGTCCCAACCTCCCAGTCACTGGAGCAAAGATGGCGGAGGGCACTCTCCGTGCGCCGCTCACCCTGTAGAAGCGATGGCCCGCCGATCTGGCACCCAGACGACCACAGCGCTGACCCGTTCTCGGGCACAGACGGACGCCCCAACAGGCCGTGTCCCAAGTGATGTTATATTGGGGATAGGGAGCTTGGGGTACCTGTCTCTTCAGCGCAGTCTGCGGGAACAGAGGTCGCGGAAGGAAAGCTGGTAGGCTCCCGCCCAGTGCAGGGTCCCTCTCCACCCAGTATTCTTAAACTCGCAGTATATAGACAGTGTAAATGAAACACTATTCCGGTTATTTGCCAGAAAGCAACATAAACGTATTCATTCACATTTTACTGCGTTTACTGTTGGCTCTATGTGCAAAAGCTTTTCTTCCACTTGTAACGCATCGTATGTTTTCTCCGAAACGCATGGTCAAATACAATGTAGTAATGATATCCAGTTTTAAACAGTAAAGATAATCCCAGAGGGATAGCGATCTGGTAATCTCATTTAGAGTACATTAGGAATTGTACAGGATATCGTTGTTTTGTGCAAAACAACATGTTTGAACACACAGTATTCTTAAACTCACAGTATATATAAACTTTAAACCAAGTACTCTTCTGGTTATTTGCCAGATAGCAACATGAAAGCAGTCACAGTTTAGTGCGTTTACTGTTGTGTCTATGTGCAAACACTTTTCTTTCACTTGTAATGCATCGTATGTTTTCGCTGAAACGCATGGTCAAATACAATGTAGCACTGATACCCAGCTTTGAACAGTAAAGACAATCCCAGACGGATAGCTATCTGGTAATCTCATTTAGACTACCTGAATTGTACAGGATATCATCGTTTTGTGCAAAACATGTTTAAACACTCAGTATTCTTATAATTACAGTGTATATATAAACTTTAAACCAACAATTCTGGGTATTTACCAGAAAGCTACATGAACGCAGTCACATTTTAGTGCGTTTACTGTTGGGTCTATGTGAAAACACTTGTATTCCAGTTGTAAGGCATCTTACGTTTTCGCCGAAAAGCATTGTCAAATACAATGTAGTAATGATATCCAGTTTGGAACTGTAAAGATAATCCCAGATGGATAGCTATCTGGTATTCTCATTTAGAGTACATCATGAATTGTACAGGATAGCTTCGTTTTGTGCAAAACAAAATGGTTAAACACCTAGTATTCTTAAACTCACAGTATATATAAACTTTAAAACAAGTAGTCTTCTGGTTATTTGCCAGAAAGCAACATGAACACAGTCATATTTACTGCGTTTATTGTTGGGTTTACGTGCAAACTCTTTTCTTCCACTTGTAACGCATCGTATGTTTTCGCGGAAACGCATGGTCAAATAGAATTTCGTAATGATATCGAGTTTTGAACAGTAAAAATCAATCGCAAACGGATAGCGATCTGGTAATCTTATTTAGAGTACATCATGTACTGTACAGGTCAACGTTGTTTTGTGCAAAACAACATGGTTAAACACCCAGTATTCTTAAACTCACAGTATATAGAAAGTGTAAATGAAAAACTCTTCTGGTTATTTGCCAGATAGCAACATGAAAGCAGTCACACTTTAGTGCGTTTACTGTTGGGTCTATATGCAAACACTTTTCTTCCACTTGTAACGCATCGTATGTTTTCGCGGAAACGCATCGTCAAATACAATGTAGTACTGATACCCAGCTTTGAACAGTAAAGACAATCCCAGACGGATAGCTATGTGGTAATGTCATTTAGAATACATGAGTTGTACAGGATATCGTTGTTTTGTGCAAAACATGTTTAAACACCCAGTATTCTTAAAATTACAGTGTATATATAAACTTTAAACCAACACTCTTCTGGGTATTTGGCAGAAAGCTACATGAATGCAGTCACATTTTAGTGCGTTTACTGTTGGGTCTGTGTGAAAACACTTGAATTCCAGTTGTAACGCATCTTATGTTTTGGCCGAAAAGCATTGACAAATACAATGTAGTAATGATACCCAGCTTTGAATAGTAAAGACAATGCCAAACGGATAGCGATCTGGTAATCTCATATAGAGTACATCATGAATTGAACAGGATATCGTTGTTTTGTGCAAAACAACATGGTTAAACACCCAGTATTCTTAAATTCACAGTATATATAAATTTTAAACCAAACACTCTTCTGATTATTTGCCAGAAAGCAACAGGAACGCAGTTACATTTTACTGCGTTTATTGTTGGGTTTATATGCAAACACTTTTCTTCCACTTGTAACGCATCGTATGTTTTCGCGGAAACGCATGGTCAAAAACAATGTCGTCATGATATCGAGTTTTGAACAGTAAAAATCAATCGCAAACGGATAGCTCTCTAGTACTCTCATTTAGTGTACAAGAATTGTTCAGGATATCGTTGGTTTGTGCAAAACAACATGGTTAAACACCCAGTATTCTTAAAATTACAGTGTATATATAAACTTTAATTCAAATACTCTTCTGGTTATTTGCCAGAAAGTAACATGAACGCAGTCACATTTTAGTGCGTTTACTGTTGGGTCTATGTGCAAACGCTTTTCTTCCACTTGTGACGCATCCTGTTTTCGCGAAACGCATGGTCAAATACAATGTAGTAATGATACCCAGCTTTGACTAGTAAAGAAAATGCCAAACGGATAGCGATCTGGTAATCTCATTTAGAGTACATGTATTGTTCATGATATCGTTGTTTTGTGCAAAACAACATGTTTAAACACCCAGTATTCTTAAAATTACAGTGTGTATATAAATTTTAAACCAAACACTCTTCTGGTTTCTTGCCAGAAAGCAACAGGAACGCAATCACATTTTAGTGTGTTTATTGTTGGGTCTATGTACCAACACTTTTCTTCCACTTGTAACGCATGGTCAAATGCAATGTAGTAATGATATCCAGTTTTGAACTGTAAAGACAATCCCAGACGGATAGCTATCTATTAATCTCATTTAGAGTACGTGAATTGTGCAGGATATAGTTGTATTATGCAAAACAACATGTTTAAACACCCAGTATTCTTTTTTTTTATTTTTTAATTTACATTCCAAATCACTTCCCCTTTCCCGTTTCCTCCCTCCCCGAAAGTCCCATAAGCCCCCTTCGCTCCCTCTTTTCTCCATTCAACCCCCTCTCGTTACTCTGTCCTGGTGTTCCCCTACATCCAGTCTTTCCAGGACCAGGGGTCTCTCCTACCATCTTTTTAGAAATCTATTGATATGCGGATTGTGTCTAGGGTATTCCGAGATTCTGGGTCACTGTCCCCTTATCAGTGACTGCATACCATGTGTGTTCTTTTGTGATTGGGTTACCTCACTAAGGATGATATTTTCAAGATCTGACCATTTGCCTAGGAATTTCGTGAATTCATTGTTTTTAATTGCAGAGTAGTATTCCATTGTGTAGATATACCACATCTTCTGAATCCATTCCTCGGTTGAGGGACGTCTGGGTTCTTTCCAGCTTCTGGCTATTATAAATAAGGCTGCTATGAACATAGTGGAGCATGTGTCCTTCTGTTCCATTGATCTACATGTCTGTTACTGTAGCAATACCATGCAGTTTTTAACACTATTGCTCTGTAGTACAGCTTGAGGTCCGGGATACTGATTCCCCCAGAGGTTCTTTTACTCTTGAGAATAGTTTTAGCTATTCTGGGTTTTCTGTTATTCCAGATGAATTTTTGAATTGCTCTTTCTAACTCTATGAAGAATTGAGTTGGGATTTTGATGGGGATTGCATTGAATCTGTGTATTACTTTTGGTAAGATGCTCATTTTTACTATAGTAATCCTGCCAATCCATGAGCATGGCAGATTTTTCCATCTTCTGAGGTCTTCTTCAATTTCTTTCTTCAGAGACTTGAAGTTCTTGTCATACAGATCTTTCACTTGTTTGGTTAGAGTCACGCCATGATACTTAATATGGTTTGTGGCTATCGTGAAGGCTATTATTTCTCTTACTTCTTTCTCAGCCTTGCTTATCCTTTGAGTATAGGAAGGCTTCTGACTTGCTTGAGTTGATTTTATATCCGGCCACTTTGCTGAAGTCGTTTATCAGCTGTAGGAGTTCTCTGGTGGAGTTCTTTGGGTCGCTTATGTATACTATCATATCGTCTGCAAATAGTGATAGTCTGACTTCTTCCTTTCCAATTTGTATCCCTTTGACCTCTTTTTGTTGTCTAATTGCTCTAGCTAGAACTTCAAGTACTATATTGAAAAGATATGGAGAGAGAGGGCAGCCTTGTCTAGTCCCTGATTTTAGTGGGATTGCTTCAAGTTTCTCTCCGTTTAGATTGATGCTGGCTACCGGTTTGCTGTAAATTGCTTTTACTACGTTTAGATATGGGCCTTGAATTCCTGATCTTTCCAAGACCTTTAGCATGAAAGGATGCTGAATTTTGTCAAATGCTTTCTCAGCATCTAATGAGATGACCATGTGGTTTTTTTCTTTGAGATTGTTTATGTAGTGGATTACATTGATGGATTTCCTTATATTGAACCATCCCTGCATCCCTGGGATGAAGCCTACTTGATCGTGGTGAATGATCGTTTTGATGTGTTCTTGGATTCGGTTGGCAAGAATTTTATTGAGTATTTTTGCATCGATATTCAGAAGAGAGATTGGCCTGAGATTCTCTTTCTTTGTCGGATCTTTGTGTGCTTTTGGTATTAGTGTAATTGTGGCTTCATAGAACGAGTTGGGTAGTGTTCCTTCTGTTTCTATTTTGTGGAACAGTTTGAAGAGTATTGGTGTTAGGTCTTCTTTGAAGGTCTGATAGAATTCTGCACTAAAACCATCTGGACCTGTGCTTTTTTTGGTTGGAAGACTTCCAATGACAACTTCTATTTCTTCAGGGGTTATAGGACGGTTTAGATGGTCTATTTGATCCTGATTTAATTTTGGTACTTGGTATCTGTCAAGGAAATTGTCCATTTCCTCAAGATTTTCTAGTTGTGTTGAATACAGGTTTTTGTAGTAGGATCTGATGATTTTTTGAATTTCCTCAGTTTCTGTTGTTATCTCTCCCTTTTCGTTTCTGATTTTATTAATTTGGATACTATCTCTGTGCCCTCTGGTTAGTCTGGCTAAGGGCTTATCTATCTTGTTGATTTTCTCAAAGAACCAACTCCTCGTTTTGTTGATTCTTTGTATGGTTTTATTTGTTTCTACTTGATTGATTTCAGCCCTGAGTTTGATGATTTCCTGCCTTCTACTCCTCTTTGGTGTATTTGCTTCTTTATGTCCCAGGGCTTTCAGGTGTGCCATTAAGCTGTTAGTGTATGCTGTCTCCCGTTTCTTTTTGGCGGCACTCAGGGCTATGAATTTTCCTCTTAGCACTGCTTTCATTGTGTCCCATAAGTTAGGGTATGTTGTGCCTTCATTTTCATTAACTTTCAAAAAGTCTTTGATTTCTTTCTTTATTTCCACCTTGACCAAGTTATCATTGAGTAGAGCATTGTTCAGCCTCCATGTGTACGTGGGTTTTCTTTTGTTTTTGTTGCCATTGAAGACCACCCTTATTCCATAGTGATCTGATAGGAGGCATGGGATTATTTCTATCTTCTTGTATCTGTTGAGGTCTGATTTGTGACCAATTATATGGTCAATTTTGGAGAAGGTACCATGAGGAGCTGAGAAGAAGGTGTATTCTTTAGCTCTAGGATGAAATGTTCTATATATATCAGTTAGTTCCATTTGGTCCAAGGCTTCAATTAGATTCACTGTGTCCCTGTTTAGTTTCTGCTTTCCTGAACGATCCATTTCAGAGAGCGGGGTGTTGAAGTCACCCACTATTATTGTGTGCGGTGCGATGTGTGCTTTGAGTTTTAGTAAAGTTTCTTTTACGAATGAGGGTGCCCTTGCATTTGGAGCATAGATATTCAGGATTGAGAGTTCTTGATGGTGGATTTTTCCCTTGATCAGTATGTAGTGTCCTTCTGTGTCTTTTTTGATGACTTTAGGTTGAAAATCAATTTTATCCGATATTAGGATGGCTACTCCACCTCGTTTCTTGGGGCCATTTGCTTGTAAAATTGTTTTCCAGCCTTTTACTCTGAGGTAGTGTTTGTCTTTGACACTGAGGTGCGTTTCCTGCATGCAGCAAAATGCTGGGTCCTGTTTACGTATCCAGTCTGCTAGTCTATGTCTTTTAATTGGGGAATTGAGACCATTGATATTAAGAGAGATTAAGGCATAGTGATTATTGCCATCTGCCATTCTTGACGCTATCTTTATGTTTGAGTGGTTATCTACTTTTGGGTTTGATTCAAGAAGGTTATTATCTCATTTTTTCCAGGGTGTTGTTTCTCTCCCTGTATTGGAGGTTTCCACCTATTATCCGTTGCAGGGCTGGATTTGTGGAAAGATATTGTGAAAATTTGGTTTTATCATGGAATATCTTGGTCTCTCCATCTATGGTGATTGAGAGTTTTGCTGGGTATAGTAGTCTAGGCTGGCATTTGTGCTGTCTTAGTGTCTGCATGAGATCTGCCCAGGATCTTCTGGCTTTCATAGTCTCTGGTGAGAAGTCTGATGTGATTCGGATAGGTCTTCCTTTGTATGTTACTTGGCCCTTTTCTCTTACTGCTTTTAGTATTCTTTCTTTGTTTAGAACATTCGGTGTTTTGATTATTATGTGACGGGAGGTATTTCTGTTCTGGTCCAGTCTCTTTGGAGTTCTGTAGGCTTCTTGTACGTTCATCGGCATCTCTCTCTCTAAGTTAGGGAAGTTTTCCTCCATAATTTTGTTGAAGATGTTTACTGGCCCTTTAAGTTGCAAATCTTCACTCTCATCTATACCTATAATCCTTAGGTTTGGTCTTCATTTTGTGTCCTGGATTTCCTGGATGTTTTGGGTTACACGTTTTTTGCATTTTGCATTTTCTTTGACTGTTGAGTCGATGCTTTCTTTTTTTTTTTTATAAGAAAATATTTAATTGGGGCTGGATTACAGTTTAGATGCTTAGTTCATTATCATCATGGCTGGCAGCATGCAGGCAGGCATGGTTCTGGAGAGGTAGCTGAGAGTTCTGTATTCTGACGAGCGGGCAGCAGGAAGAGAACGAGACACAGAGGTCTGGCTTGAGCATCTGAGACCTCAAAGGCAGTGACATAGTTCCTCCAACAAAGCTACACTAATTGCAGCAGGTCCACACTTCCTTTTTTTTTTTCAGTTCTAATTCACATTTTTTTTATTTTTTTTTTATTTTTTTTTTAATTTAATTTTATTTTATTTTTTTAATTTACATTCCAAATCACTTCCCCTTTCCCGTTTCCTCCCTCCCCGAAAGTCCCATAAGCCCCCTTCCCTCCCTCTTTTCTCCGTTCAACCCCCTCTCATTACTCTGTCCTGGCGTTCCCCTACATCCAGTCTTTCCAGGACCAGGGGTCTCTCCTTCCATCTTTTTAGAAATCTATTGATATGCTGATTGTGTCTAGGGTATTCTGAGATTCTGGGTCAATATCCCCTTATCAGTGACTTCATACCATGTGTGATCTTTTGTGATTGGGTTACCTCACTAAGGATGATATTTTCAAGTTCTGACCATTTGCCTAGGAATTTCGTGAATTCATTGTTTTTAATTGCAGAGTAGTATTCCATTGTGTAAATATACCACATCTTCTGAATCCATTCCTCCGTTGAGGGACATCTGGGTTCTTTCCAGCTTCTGGCTATTATAAATAAGGCTGCTATGAATATAGTGGAGCATGTGTCCTTATTGCATGCAGGTAAAGTCTCTGGGTATATGCCCAGGAGTGGTATAGCCGGATCCTCCAGAAGTGTCATGCCCAGTTTTCTGAGGAGCCGCCAGACTGCTTTCCAGAGTGGTTGTACCAGCCTGCAATTCCACCAGCAGTGGAGGAGTGTTCCTCTTTCTCCACATCCTCGCCAACAACTGCTGTCTCCTGTGTTTTTGATCTTAGCCATCCTGACTGGTGTGAGATGGAATCTCAGGGTTGTTTTGATTTGCATTTCCCTAATGACTAAGGATGATGAACATCTCTTTAGGTGCTTCTCAGCCATTAGATATTCTTCAGGTGAGAACTCTTTGTGGAGCTCTGTACCCCATTTTTTAATAGGGTTACTTGCCTCTCTGGAGTTTAACTTCTTGAGTTCTTTGTATATCTTGGATATTAGCCCTCTGTCGGATGTAAGGTTGGTAAAGATCATTTCCCAGTTAGTTGGTTGCCGCTTTGTCTTTTTGACGGTGTCTTTTGCCTTGCAAAAACTTTGTAATTTAATGAGGTCCCATTTGTCTATTCTTGATCTTAGAGTATAAGCTATTGGAGTTCTGTTCAGGAAATTCTCCCCTGTGCCCATATGTTCAAGGTTCTTCCCTAGTTTCCCTTCTATTAGTTTCAGTGTGTCTGGTTTTATGTGGAGATCTTTGATCCACTTAGAATTGAGCTTAGTGCAAGGAGATAAGGATGGGTCAATTTGCATTCTTCTGCATGTTGACCTCCAGCTGAGCCAGCACCATTTGTTGAAAAGGCTATCTTTTTTCCACTGGATGGTTTTAGCTCCTTTGTCAAAGATCAAGTGACCATAGGAGTGTGGATTCATTTCTGGGTCTTCAATTCTGTTCCATTGATCTACATGTCTGTTACTGTACCAATACCATGCAGTTTTTAACACTATTGCTCTGTAGTACAGCTTGAGGTCCGGGATACTGATTCCCCCAGAGGTTCTTTTACTCTTGAGAATACTTTTAGCTATTCTGGGTTTTCTGTTATTCCAGATGAATTTTTGAATTGCTCTTTCTAACTCTATGAAGAATTGAGTTGGGATTTTGATGGGGATTGCATTGAATCTGTGTATTACTTTTGGTAAGATGCTCATTTTTACTATAGTAATCCTGCCAATCCATGAGCATGGCAGATTTTTCCATCTTCTGAGGTCTTCTTCAATTTCTTTCTTCAGAGACTTGAAGTTCTTGTCATACAGATCTTTCACTTGTTTGGTTAGAGTCACGCCATGATACTTAATATGGTTTGTGGCTATCGTGAAGGGCTATTATTTCTCTTACTTCTTTCTCAGCCTTGCTTATCCTTTGAGTATAGGAAGGCTTCTGACTTGCTTGAGTTGATTTTATATCCGGCCACTTTGCTGAAGTCGTTTATCAGCTGTAGGAGTTCTCTGGTGGAGTTCTTTGGGTCGCTTATGTATACTATCATATCGTCTGCAAATAGTGATAGTCTGACTTCTTCCTTTCCAATTTGTATCCCTTTGACCTCTTTTTGTTGTCTAATTGCTCTAGCTAGAACTTCAAGTACTATATTGAAAAGATATGGAGAGAGAGGGCAGCCTTGTCTAGTCCCTGATTTTAGTGGGATTGCTTCAAGTTTCTCTCCGTTTAGATTGATGCTGGCTACCGGTTTGCTGTAAATTGCTTTTACTACGTTTAGATATGGGCCTTGAATTCCTGATCTTTCCAAGACCTTTAGCATGAAAGGATGCTGAATTTTGTCAAATGCTTTCTCAGCATCTAATGAGATGACCATGTGGTTTTTTTCTTTGAGATTGTTTATGTAGTGGATTACATTGATGGATTTCCTTATATTGAACCATCCCTGCATCCCTGGGATGAAGCCTACTTGATCGTGGTGAATGATCGTTTTGATGTGTTCTTGGATTCGGTTGGCAAGAATTTTATTGAGTATTTTTGCATCGATATTCAGAAGAGAGATTGGCCTGAGATTCTCTTTCTTTGTCGGATCTTTGTGTGCTTTTGGTATTAGTGTAATTGTGGCTTCATAGAACGAGTTGGGTAGTGTTCCTTCTGTTTCTATTTTGTGGAACAGTTTGAAGAGTATTGGTGTTAGGTCTTCTTTGAAGGTCTGATAGAATTCTGCACTAAAACCATCTGGACCTGTGCTTTTTTTGGTTGGAAGACTTCCAATGACAACTTCTATTTCTTCAGGGGTTATAGGACGGTTTAGATGGTCTATTTGATCCTGATTTAATTTTGGTACTTGGTATCTGTCAAGGAAATTGTCCATTTCCTCAAGATTTTCTAGTTGTGTTGAATACAGGTTTTTGTAGTAGGATCTGATGATTTTTTGAATTTCCTCAGTTTCTGTTGTTATCTCTCCCTTTTCGTTTCTGATTTTATTAATTTGGATACTATCTCTGTGCCCTCTGGTTAGTCTGGCTAAGGGCTTATCTATCTTGTTGATTTTCTCAAAGAACCAACTCCTCGTTTTGTTGATTCTTTGTATGGTTTTATTTGTTTCTACTTGATTGATTTCAG
This sequence comes from Tokudaia tokunoshimensis, assembly GCA_036184795.1. Classification (NCBI taxonomy): domain Eukaryota; kingdom Metazoa; phylum Chordata; class Mammalia; order Rodentia; family Muridae; genus Tokudaia; species Tokudaia tokunoshimensis. The sequence continues at coordinate 72,544,288 of BTHU01000006.1, read as the reverse complement.
CCCTGAGTTTGATGATTTCCTGCCTTCTACTCCTCTTTGGTGTATTTGCTTCTTTATGTTCCAGGGCTTTCAGGTGTGCCATTAAGCTGTTAGTGTATGCTGTCTCCCGTTTCTTTTTGGCGGCACTCAGGGCTATGAATTTTCCTCTTAGCACTGCTTTCATTGTGTCCCATAAGTTAGGGTATGTTGTGCCTTCATTTTCATTAACTTTCAAAAAGTCTTTGATTTCTTTCTTTATTTCCACCTTGACCAAGTTATCATTGAGTAGAGCATTGTTCAGCCTCCATGTGTACGTGGGTTTTCTTTTGTTTTTGTTGCCATTGAAGACCACCCTTATTCCATAGTGATCTGATAGGAGGCATGGGATTATTTCTATCTTCTTGTATCTGTTGAGGTCTGATTTGTGACCAATTATATGGTCAATTTTGGAGAAGGTACCATGAGGAGCTGAGAAGAAGGTGTATTCTTTAGCTCTAGGATGAAATGTTCTATATATATCAGTTAGTTCCATTTGGTCCAAGGCTTCAATTAGATTCACTGTGTCCCTGTTTAGTTTCTGCTTTCCTGAACGATCCATTTCAGAGAGCGGGGTGTTGAAGTCACCCACTATTATTGTGTGCGGTGCGATGTGTGCTTTGAGTTTTAGTAAAGTTTCTTTTACGAATGAGGGTGCCCTTGCATTTGGAGCATAGATATTCAGGATTGAGAGTTCTTGATGGTGGATTTTTCCCTTGATCAGTATGTAGTGTCCTTCTGTGTCTTTTTTGATGACTTTAGGTTGAAAATCAATTTTATCCGATATTAGGATGGCTACTCCACCTCGTTTCTTGGGGCCATTTGCTTGTAAAATTGTTTTCCAGCCTTTTACTCTGAGGTAGTGTTTGTCTTTGACACTGAGGTGCGTTTCCTGCATGCAGCAAAATGCTGGGTCCTGTTTACGTATCCAGTCTGCTAGTCTATGTCTTTTAATTGGGGAATTGAGACCATTGATATTAAGAGAGATTAAGGCATAGTGATTATTGCCATCTGCCATTCTTGACGCTATCTTTATGTTTGAGTGGTTATCTACTTTTGGGTTTGATTCAAGAAGGTTATTATCTCATTTTTTCCAGGGTGTTGTTTCTCTCCCTGTATTGGAGGTTTCCACCTATTATCCGTTGCAGGGCTGGATTTGTGGAAAGATATTGTGAAAATTTGGTTTTATCATGGAATATCTTGGTCTCTCCATCTATGGTGATTGAGAGTTTTGCTGGGTATAGTAGTCTAGGCTGGCATTTGTGCTGTCTTAGTGTCTGCATGAGATCTGCCCAGGATCTTCTGGCTTTCATAGTCTCTGGTGAGAAGTCTGATGTGATTCGGATAGGTCTTCCTTTGTATGTTACTTGGCCCTTTTCTCTTACTGCTTTTAGTATTCTTTCTTTGTTTAGAACATTCGGTGTTTTGATTATTATGTGACGGGAGGTATTTCTGTTCTGGTCCAGTCTCTTTGGAGTTCTGTAGGCTTCTTGTACGTTCATCGGCATCTCTCTCTCTAAGTTAGGGAAGTTTTCCTCCATAATTTTGTTGAAGATGTTTACTGGCCCTTTAAGTTGCAAATCTGCACTCTCATCTATACCTATAATCCTTAGGTTTGGTCTTCATTTTGTGTCCTGGATTTCCTGGATGTTTTGGGTTACACGTTTTTTGCATTTTGCATTTTCTTTGACTGTTGAGTCGATGCTTTCTATGGAATCTTCAGCACCTGAGATTCTTTCTTCCATCTCTTGTATTCTATTGTTGATGTTTGCATCTATGACTCCTGATTTCTTCCCAAGGTTTTCTATCTCCAAAGTTGTCTCCCTTTGTGATTTCTTAGTTGTTTCTACTTCCTTTTTTAGTTCCTGGATGGATTTGCTGAGATCCTTCACTTGTTTGTTTGTATTTTCCTGTATTTCTTTAAGGTATTTTTGCATTGCCTCTTTCAGGATTTCTTCCTGATGACCCACGTTCTCCTGCATTTCTCTGAGCGATGTTTGTGTTTCCTCCTCATGGGATTCCATCTGTTGATCCATCGTCTCCTGCATTTCTTTAAGCAGTTCTCGTGTTTCCTTTGTAAGGGCATCTAAACGTTGATTCATTTCTTTAAGCAATTTTTGTGTTGCCTCCTTATGGGCATCCATCTGTTGACCCATACTCTTCTGCATTTCTTTATGCAAATTTTGTGATTCCTTTGTGAGTGCACCTACCCGTTGATTCATCTCGTTAAGCGATTTTTGTGTTGTCTCCTTGTGCGCCTCCATCTTTTGATCCATGTTCTCCCGCATTTCTCTAAGCGATTTTTGTGTTTCCCTTGTAAGGGCTTCTAACCGTTGATGCATGGTCTCCTGTAACTCTTTATGAGATTTATTTGTGTCCTTCTTGTGATCCTCTAATAGGATCATGAGAAGTGATTTTAAATCCAGATCTTGTCTTTCGGGTGTGGTGGGGTATCCAGGACTTGCTGCTGTTGGAGAGTTGGGTTCGGATGGTCCCACATTACTTTGATTTCTGTTAGTAACATTCCTACGTTTGCCTTTTGCCATCTGGATACCTCTGGTGTTGGTTGATCCTGCTGCCACTGGCTGTTGGTTGGACCTCCTGTGAGCCTGCAAAGCTATTTCTGCCCCCCCTGGATTACCAGGATACCCTGGCACCGATTTCTGGGGCCTGCCTGCTCCTGAGTGACGTTGGAGCCCTAATGTGCCTTGCCCCAAGTGATCTTATATTGGGGAGGCCTTGCACATCTAAAGGCTCAGCCTAGTGGATTCCTGGAGCAGAGGTTGCCAAAGGGAGGCTGGTAGGCTCCTGCCCTGTGCAGGGGTGTGTGATCTCTCCTGGGGGGGGAGGGGGCGTCCCTCTGCCAGGCAGAAGTCCCACAGCAGAGCTGGCGCGCTGGTTACTGCAGATCAGCCCAGCACTTGGGAGCCGCATACACACAAGCCGCCCGAGACCAAGCGATATTATGCCTGTCTGTCTCAGAACCTGGCTGTCCCAACCTCCCAGTCACTGGAGCAAAGATGGCGGAGGGCACTCTCCGTTGCGCCGCTCACCCTGCAGACGTGATGACTCGCCGATCTGGCACCCAGACGACCACAGCGCTGACCCGTTCTCGGGCACAGACGGAAGCCCCAACAGGCCGTGTCCCAAGTGATGTTATATTGGGGATAGGGAGCTTGGGGTACCTGTCTCTTCAGCGCAGTCTGCGGGAACAGAGGTCGCGGAAGGAAAGCTGGTAGGCTCCCGCCCAGTGCGGGGTCCCTCTGCCACGCAGAAGTCCCACAGCAGAGCTGGCGCGCTGGTTACTGCAGATCAGCCCCGCACCTGGGAGCTGCACACACACAAGCCACCCGAGACCCAAGCGATATTATGCCTGTCTGTCTCAGAACCTGACTGTCCCAACCTCCCAGTCACTGGAGCAAAGATGGCGGAGGGCACTCTCCGTGCGCCGCTCACCCTGTAGAAGCGATGGCCCGCCGATCTGGCACCCAGACGACCACAGCGCTGACCCGTTCTCGGGCACAGACGGAAGCCCCAACAGGCCGTGTCCCAAGTGATGTTATATTGGGGATAGGGAGCTTGGGGTACCTGTCTCTTCAGCGCAGTCTGCGGGAACAGAGGTCGCGGAAGGAAAGCTGGTAGGCTCCCGCCCAGTGCAGGGTCCCTCTCCACCCAGTATTCTTAAACTCGCAGTATATAGACAGTGTAAATGAAACACTATTCCGGTTATTTGCCAGAAAGCAACATAAACGTATTCATTCACATTTTACTGCGTTTACTGTTGGCTCTATGTGCAAAAGCTTTTCTTCCACTTGTAACGCATCGTATGTTTTCTCCGAAACGCATGGTCAAATACAATGTAGTAATGATATCCAGTTTTAAACAGTAAAGATAATCCCAGAGGGATAGCGATCTGGTAATCTCATTTAGAGTACATTAGGAATTGTACAGGATATCGTTGTTTTGTGCAAAACAACATGTTTGAACACACAGTATTCTTAAACTCACAGTATATATAAACTTTAAACCAAGTACTCTTCTGGTTATTTGCCAGATAGCAACATGAAAGCAGTCACAGTTTAGTGCGTTTACTGTTGTGTCTATGTGCAAACACTTTTCTTTCACTTGTAATGCATCGTATGTTTTCGCGGAAACGCATGGTCAAATACAATGTAGCACTGATACCCAGCTTTGAACAGTAAAGACAATCCCAGACGGATAGCTATCTGGTAATCTCATTTAGACTACCTGAATTGTACAGGATATCATCGTTTTGTGCAAAACATGTTTAAACACTCAGTATTCTTATAATTACAGTGTATATATAAACTTTAAACCAACAATTCTGGGTATTTACCAGAAAGCTACATGAACGCAGTCACATTTTAGTGCGTTTACTGTTGGGTCTATGTGAAAACACTTGTATTCCAGTTGTAAGGCATCTTACGTTTTCGCCGAAAAGCATTGTCAAATACAATGTAGTAATGATATCCAGTTTGGAACTGTAAAGATAATCCCAGATGGATAGCTATCTGGTATTCTCATTTAGAGTACATCATGAATTGTACAGGATAGCTTCGTTTTGTGCAAAACAAAATGGTTAAACACCTAGTATTCTTAAACTCACAGTATATATAAACTTTAAAACAAGTAGTCTTCTGGTTATTTGCCAGAAAGCAACATGAACACAGTCATATTTACTGCGTTTATTGTTGGGTTTACGTGCAAACTCTTTTCTTCCACTTGTAACGCATCGTATGTTTTCGCGGAAACGCATGGTCAAATAGAATTTCGTAATGATATCGAGTTTTGAACAGTAAAAATCAATCGCAAACGGATAGCGATCTGGTAATCTTATTTAGAGTACATCATGTACTGTACAGGTCAACGTTGTTTTGTGCAAAACAACATGGTTAAACACCCAGTATTCTTAAACTCACAGTATATAGAAAGTGTAAATGAAAAACTCTTCTGGTTATTTGCCAGATAGCAACATGAAAGCAGTCACACTTTAGTGCGTTTACTGTTGGGTCTATATGCAAACACTTTTCTTCCACTTGTAACGCATCGTATGTTTTCGCGGAAACGCATCGTCAAATACAATGTAGTACTGATACCCAGCTTTGAACAGTAAAGACAATCCCAGACGGATAGCTATGTGGTAATGTCATTTAGAATACATGAGTTGTACAGGATATCGTTGTTTTGTGCAAAACATGTTTAAACACCCAGTATTCTTAAAATTACAGTGTATATATAAACTTTAAACCAACACTCTTCTGGGTATTTGGCAGAAAGCTACATGAACGCAGTCACATTTTAGTGCGTTTACTGTTGGGTCTGTGTGAAAACACTTGAATTCCAGTTGTAACGCATCTTATGTTTTGGCCGAAAAGCATTGACAAATACAATGTAGTAATGATACCCAGCTTTGAATAGTAAAGACAATGCCAAACGGATAGCGATCTGGTAATCTCATATAGAGTACATCATGAATTGAACAGGATATCGTTGTTTTGTGCAAAACAACATGGTTAAACACCCAGTATTCTTAAATTCACAGTATATATAAATTTTAAACCAAACACTCTTCTGATTATTTGCCAGAAAGCAACAGGAACGCAGTTACATTTTACTGCGTTTATTGTTGGGTTTATATGCAAACACTTTTCTTCCACTTGTAACGCATCGTATGTTTTCGCGGAAACGCATGGTCAAAAACAATGTCGTCATGATATCGAGTTTTGAACAGTAAAAATCAATCGCAAACGGATAGCTCTCTAGTACTCTCATTTAGTGTACAAGAATTGTTCAGGATATCGTTGGTTTGTGCAAAACAACATGGTTAAACACCCAGTATTCTTAAAATTACAGTGTATATATAAACTTTAATTCAAATACTCTTCTGGTTATTTGCCAGAAAGTAACATGAACGCAGTCACATTTTAGTGCGTTTACTGTTGGGTCTATGTGCAAACGCTTTTCTTCCACTTGTGACGCATCCTGTTTTCGCGAAACGCATGGTCAAATACAATGTAGTAATGATACCCAGCTTTGACTAGTAAAGAAAATGCCAAACGGATAGCGATCTGGTAATCTCATTTAGAGTACATGTATTGTTCATGATATCGTTGTTTTGTGCAAAACAACATGTTTAAACACCCAGTATTCTTAAAATTACAGTGTGTATATAAATTTTAAACCAAACACTCTTCTGGTTTCTTGCCAGAAAGCAACAGGAACGCAATCACATTTTAGTGTGTTTATTGTTGGGTCTATGTACCAACACTTTTCTTCCACTTGTAACGCATGGTCAAATGCAATGTAGTAATGATATCCAGTTTTGAACTGTAAAGACAATCCCAGACGGATAGCTATCTATTAATCTCATTTAGAGTACGTGAATTGTGCAGGATATAGTTGTATTATGCAAAACAACATGTTTAAACACCCAGTATTCTTTTTTTTTATTTTTTAATTTACATTCCAAATCACTTCCCCTTTCCCGTTTCCTCCCTCCCCGAAAGTCCCATAAGCCCCCTTCGCTCCCTCTTTTCTCCATTCAACCCCCTCTCGTTACTCTGTCCTGGTGTTCCCCTACATCCAGTCTTTCCAGGACCAGGGGTCTCTCCTACCATCTTTTTAGAAATCTATTGATATGCGGATTGTGTCTAGGGTATTCCGAGATTCTGGGTCACTGTCCCCTTATCAGTGACTGCATACCATGTGTGTTCTTTTGTGATTGGGTTACCTCACTAAGGATGATATTTTCAAGATCTGACCATTTGCCTAGGAATTTCGTGAATTCATTGTTTTTAATTGCAGAGTAGTATTCCATTGTGTAGATATACCACATCTTCTGAATCCATTCCTCCGTTGAGGGACATCTGGGTTCTTTCCAGCTTCTGGCTATTATAAATAAGGCTGCTATGAACATAGTGGAGCATGTGTCCTTATTGCATGCAGGTAAAGTCTCTGGGTATATGCCCAGGAGTGGTATAGCCAGATCCTCCCGGAGTGTCATGCCCAGTTTTCTGAGGAACCGCCAGACTGCTTTCCAGAGTGGTTGTACCAGCCTGCAATTCCACCAGCAGTGGAGGAGTGTTCCTCTTTCTCCACATCCTCGCCAACAACTGCTGTCTCCTGTGTTTTTGATCTTTGCCATCCTGACTGGTGTGAGATGGAATCTCAGGGTTGTTTTGATTTGCATTTCCCTAATGACTAAGGATGATGAACATCTCTTTAGGTGCTTCTCAGCCATTAGATATTCTTCAGGTGAGAACTCTTTGTGTAGCTCTGTACCCCATTTTTTAATAGGGTTACTTGCCTCTCTGGAGTTTAACTTCTTGAGTTCTTTGTATATCTTGGATGTTAGCCCTCTGTCGGATGTAAGGTTGGTAAAGATCATTTCCCAGTTAGTTGGTTGCCGCTTTGTCTTTTTGACAGTGTCTTTTGCCCTGCAAAAACTTTGTAATTTAATGAGGTCCCATTTGTCTATTCTTGATCTTAGAGCATAAGCTATTGGAGTTCTGTTCAGGAAATTCTCCCCTGTGCCCATATGTTCAAGGTTCTTCCCTAGTTTCCCTTCTATTAGTTTCAGTGTGTCTGGTTTTATGTGGAGATCTTTGATCCACTTAGAATTGAGCTTAGTGCAAGGAGATAAGGATGGGTCAATTTGCATTCTTCTGCATGTTGACCTCCAGCTGAGCCAGCACCATTTGTTGAAAAGGCTATCTTTTTTCCACTGGATGGTTTTAGCTCCTTTGTCAAAGATCAAGTGACCATAGGAGTGTGGATTCATTTCTGGGTCTTCAATTCTGTTCCATTGATCTACATGTCTGTTACTGTACCAATACCATGCAGTTTTTAACACTATTGCTCTGTAGTACAGCTTGAGGTCCGGGATACTGATTCCCCCAGAGGTTCTTTTACTCTTGAGAATAGTTTTAGCTATTCTGGGTTTTCTGTTATTCCAGATGAATTTTTGAATTGCTCTTTCTAACTCTATGAAGAATTGAGTTGGGATTTTGATGGGGATTGCATTGAATCTGTGTATTACTTTTGGTAAGATGCTCATTTTTACTATAGTAATCCTGCCAATCCATGAGCATGGCAGATTTTTCCATCTTCTGAGGTCTTCTTCAATTTCTTTCTTCAGAGACTTGAAGTTCTTGTCATACAGATCTTTCACTTGTTTGGTTAGAGTCACGCCATGATACTTAATATGGTTTGTGGCTATCGTGAAGGGCTATTATTTCTCTTACTTCTTTCTCAGCCTTGCTTATCCTTTGAGTATAGGAAGGCTTCTGACTTGCTTGAGTTGATTTTATATCCGGCCACTTTGCTGAAGTCGTTTATCAGCTGTAGGAGTTCTCTGGTGGAGTTCTTTGGGTCGCTTATGTATACTATCATATCGTCTGCAAATAGTGATAGTCTGACTTCTTCCTTTCCAATTTGTATCCCTTTGACCTCTTTTTGTTGTCTAATTGCTCTAGCTAGAACTTCAAGTACTATATTGAAAAGATATGGAGAGAGAGGGCAGCCTTGTCTAGTCCCTGATTTTAGTGGGATTGCTTCAAGTTTCTCTCCGTTTAGATTGATGCTGGCTACCGGTTTGCTGTAAATTGCTTTTACTACGTTTAGATATGGGCCTTGAATTCCTGATCTTTCCAAGACCTTTAGCATGAAAGGATGCTGAATTTTGTCAAATGCTTTCTCAGCATCTAATGAGATGACCATGTGGTTTTTTTCTTTGAGATTGTTTATGTAGTGGATTACATTGATGGATTTCCTTATATTGAACCATCCCTGCATCCCTGGGATGAAGCCTACTTGATCGTGGTGAATGATCGTTTTGATGTGTTCTTGGATTCGGTTGGCAAGAATTTTATTGAGTATTTTTGCATCGATATTCAGAAGAGAGATTGGCCTGAGATTCTCTTTCTTTGTCGGATCTTTGTGTGCTTTTGGTATTAGTGTAATTGTGGCTTCATAGAACGAGTTGGGTAGTGTTCCTTCTGTTTCTATTTTGTGGAACAGTTTGAAGAGTATTGGTGTTAGGTCTTCTTTGAAGGTCTGATAGAATTCTGCACTAAAACCATCTGGACCTGTGCTTTTTTTGGTTGGAAGACTTCCAATGACAACTTCTATTTCTTCAGGGGTTATAGGACGGTTTAGATGGTCTATTTGATCCTGATTTAATTTTGGTACTTGGTATCTGTCAAGGAAATTGTCCATTTCCTCAAGATTTTCTAGTTGTGTTGAATACAGGTTTTTGTAGTAGGATCTGATGATTTTTTGAATTTCCTCAGTTTCTGTTGTTATCTCTCCCTTTTCGTTTCTGATTTTATTAATTTGGATACTATCTCTGTGCCCTCTGGTTAGTCTGGCTAAGGGCTTATCTATCTTGTTGATTTTCTCAAAGAACCAACTCCTCGTTTTGTTGATTCTTTGTATGGTTTTATTTGTTTCTACTTGATTGATTTCAGCCCTGAGTTTGATGATTTCCTGCCTTCTACTCCTCTTTGGTGTATTTGCTTCTTTATGTTCCAGGGCTTTCAGGTGTGCCATTAAGCTGTTAGTGTATGCTGTCTCCCGTTTCTTTTTGGCGGCACTCAGGGCTATGAATTTTCCTCTTAGCACTGCTTTCATTGTGTCCCATAAGTTAGGGTATGTTGTGCCTTCATTTTCATTAACTTTCAAAAAGTCTTTGATTTCTTTCTTTATTTCCACCTTGACCAAGTTATCATTGAGTAGAGCATTGTTCAGCCTCCATGTGTACGTGGGTTTTCTTTTGTTTTTGTTGCCATTGAAGACCACCCTTATTCCATAGTGATCTGATAGGAGGCATGGGATTATTTCTATCTTCTTGTATCTGTTGAGGTCTGATTTGTGACCAATTATATGGTCAATTTTGGAGAAGGTACCATGAGGAGCTGAGAAGAAGGTGTATTCTTTAGCTCTAGGATGAAATGTTCTATATATATCAGTTAGTTCCATTTGGTCCAAGGCTTCAATTAGATTCACTGTGTCCCTGTTTAGTTTCTGCTTTCCTGAACGATCCATTTCAGAGAGCGGGGTGTTGAAGTCACCCACTATTATTGTGTGCGGTGCGATGTGTGCTTTGAGTTTTAGTAAAGTTTCTTTTACGAATGAGGGTGCCCTTGCATTTGGAGCATAGATATTCAGGATTGAGAGTTCTTGATGGTGGATTTTTCCCTTGATCAGTATGTAGTGTCCTTCTGTGTCTTTTTTGATGACTTTAGGTTGAAAATCAATTTTATCCGATATTAGGATGGCTACTCCACCTCGTTTCTTGGGGCCATTTGCTTGTAAAATTGTTTTCCAGCCTTTTACTCTGAGGTAGTGTTTGTCTTTGACACTGAGGTGCGTTTCCTGCATGCAGCAAAATGCTGGGTCCTGTTTACGTATCCAGTCTGCTAGTCTATGTCTTTTAATTGGGGAATTGAGACCATTGATATTAAGAGAGATTAAGGCATAGTGATTATTGCCATCTGCCATTCTTGACGCTATCTTTATGTTTGAGTGGTTATCTACTTTTGGGTTTGATTCAAGAAGGTTATTATCTCATTTTTTCCAGGGTGTTGTTTCTCTCCCTGTATTGGAGGTTTCCACCTATTATCCGTTGCAGGGCTGGATTTGTGGAAAGATATTGTGAAAATTTGGTTTTATCATGGAATATCTTGGTCTCTCCATCTATGGTGATTGAGAGTTTTGCTGGGTATAGTAGTCTAGGCTGGCATTTGTGCTGTCTTAGTGTCTGCATGAGATCTGCCCAGGATCTTCTGGCTTTCATAGTCTCTGGTGAGAAGTCTGATGTGATTCGGATAGGTCTTCCTTTGTATGTTACTTGGCCCTTTTCTCTTACTGCTTTTAGTATTCTTTCTTTGTTTAGAACATTCGGTGTTTTGATTATTATGTGACGGGAGGTATTTCTGTTCTGGTCCAGTCTCTTTGGAGTTCTGTAGGCTTCTTGTACGTTCATCGGCATCTCTCTCTCTAAGTTAGGGAAGTTTTCCTCCATAATTTTGTTGAAGATGTTTACTGGCCCTTTAAGTTGCAAATCTGCACTCTCATCTATACCTATAATCCTTAGGTTTGGTCTTCATTTTGTGTCCTGGATTTCCTGGATGTTTTGGGTTACACGTTTTTTGCATTTTGCATTTTCTTTGACTGTTGAGTCGATGCTTTCTATGGAATCTTCAGCACCTGAGATTCTTTCTTCCATCTCTTGTATTCTATTGTTGATGTTTGCATCTATGACTCCTGATTTCTTCCCAAGGTTTTCTATCTCCAAAGTTGTCTCCCTTTGTGATTTCTTAGTTGTTTCTACTTCCTTTTTTAGTTCCTGGATGGATTTGCTGAGATCCTTCACTTGTTTGTTTGTATTTTCCTGTATTTCTTTAAGGTATTTTTGCATTGCCTCTTTCAGGATTTCTTCCTGATGACCCACGTTCTCCTGCATTTCTCTGAGCGATGTTTGTGTTTCCTCCTCATGGGATTCCATCTGTTGATCCATCGTCTCCTGCATTTCTTTAAGCAGTTCTCGTGTTTCCTTTGTAAGGGCATCTAAACGTTGATTCATTTCTTTAAGCAATTTTTGTGTTGCCTCCTTATGGGCATCCATCTGTTGACCCATACTCTTCTGCATTTCTTTATGCAAATTTTGTGATTCCTTTGTGAGTGCACCTACCCGTTGATTCATCTCGTTAAGCGATTTTTGTGTTGTCTCCTTGTGCGCCTCCATCTTTTGATCCATGTTCTCCCGCATTTCTCTAAGCGATTTTTGTGTTTCCCTTGTAAGGGCTTCTAACCGTTGATGCATGGTCTCCTGTAACTCTTTATGAGATTTATTTGTGTCCTTCTTGTGATCTTCTAATAGGATCATGAGAAGTGATTTTAAATCCAGATCTTGTCTTTCGGGTGTGGTGGGGTATCCAGGACTTGCTGCTGTTGGAGAGTTGGGTTCGGATGGTCCCACATTACTTTGATTTCTGTTAGTAACATTCCTACGTTTGCCTTTTGCCATCTGGATACCTCTGGTGTTGGTTGATCCTGCTGCCACTGGCTGTTGGTTGGACCTCCTGTGAGCCTGCAAAGCTATTTCTGCCCCCCCTGGATTACCAGGATACCCTGGCACCGATTTCTGGGGCCTGCCTGCTCCTGAGTGACGTTGGAGCCCTAATGTGCCTTGCCCCAAGTGATCTTATATTGGGGAGGCCTTGCACATCTAAAGGCTCAGCCTAGTGGATTCCTGGAGCAGAGGTTGCCAAAGGGAGGCTGGTAGGCTCCTGCCCTGTGCAGGGGTGTGTGATCTCTCCTGGGGGGGGAGGGGGCGTCCCTCTGCCAGGCAGAAGTCCCACAGCAGAGCTGGCGCGCTGGTTACTGCAGATCAGCCCAGCACTTGGGAGCCACATACACACAAGCTGCCCGAGACCAAGCGATATTATGCCTTGTCTGTCTCAGAACCTGGCTGTCCCAACCTCCCAGTCACTGGAGCAAAGATGGCGGAGGGCACTCTCCGTGTGCCGCTCACCCTGTAGAAGCGATGGCCCGCCGATCTGGCACCCAGACGACCACAGCGCTGACCCGTTCTCGGGCACAGACGGAAGCCCCAACAGGCCGTGTCCCAAGTGATGTTATATTGGGGATAGGGAGCTTGGGGTACCTGTCTCTTCAGCGCAGTCTGCGGGAACAGAGGTCGCGGAAGGAAAGCTGGTAGGCTCCCGCCCAGTGCGGGGTCCCTCTGCCAGGCAGAAGTCCCACAGCAGAGCTGGCGCGCTGGTTACTGCAGATCAGCCCCGCACCTGGGAGCTGCACACACACAAGCCACCCGAGACCCAAGCGATATTATGCCTGTCTGTCTCAGAACCTGACTGTCCCAACCTCCCAGTCACTGGAGCAAAGATGGCGGAGGGCACTCTCCGTGCGCCGCTCACCCTGTAGAAGCGATGGCCCGCCGATCTGGCACCCAGACGACCACAGCGCTGACCCGTTCTCGGGCACAGACGGAAGCCCCAACAGGCCGTGTCCCAAGTGATGTTATATTGGGGATAGGGAGCTTGGGGTACCTGTCTCTTCAGCGCAGTCTGCGGGAACAGAGGTCGCGGAAGGAAAGCTGGTAGGCTCCCGCCCAGTGCAGGGTCCCTCTCCACCCAGTATTCTTAAACTCGCAGTATATAGACAGTGTAAATGAAACACTATTCCGGTTATTTGCCAGAAAGCAACATAAACGTATTCATTCACATTTTACTGCGTTTACTGTTGGCTCTATGTGCAAAAGCTTTTCTTCCACTTGTAACGCATCGTATGTTTTCTCCGAAACGCATGGTCAAATACAATGTAGTAATGATATCCAGTTTTAAACAGTAAAGATAATCCCAGAGGGATAGCGATCTGGTAATCTCATTTAGAGTACATTAGGAATTGTACAGGATATCGTTGTTTTGTGCAAAACAACATGTTTGAACACACAGTATTCTTAAACTCACAGTATATATAAACTTTAAACCAAGTACTCTTCTGGTTATTTGCCAGATAGCAACATGAAAGCAGTCACAGTTTAGTGCGTTTACTGTTGTGTCTATGTGCAAACACTTTTCTTTCACTTGTAATGCATCGTATGTTTTCGCGGAAACGCATGGTCAAATACAATGTAGCACTGATACCCAGCTTTGAACAGTAAAGACAATCCCAGACGGATAGCTATCTGGTAATCTCATTTAGACTACATGAATTGTACAGGATATCATCGTTTTGTGCAAAACATGTTTAAACACTCAGTATTCTTATAATTACAGTGTATATATAAACTTTAAACCAACAATTCTGGGTATTTACCAGAAAGCTACATGAACGCAGTCACATTTTAGTGCGTTTACTGTTGGGTCTATGTGAAAACACTTGTATTCCAGTTGTAAGGCATCTTACGTTTTCGCCGAAAAGCATTGTCAAATACAATGTAGTAATGATATCCAGTTTGGAACTGTAAAGATAATCCCAGATGGATAGCTATCTGGTATTCTCATTTAGAGTACATCATGAATTGTACAGGATAGCTTCGTTTTGTGCAAAACAAAATGGTTAAACACCTAGTATTCTTTAACTCACAGTATATATAAACTTTAAAACAAGTAGTCTTCTGGTTATTTGCCAGAAAGCAACATGAACACAGTCATATTTACTGCGTTTATTGTTGGGTTTACGTGCAAACTCTTTTCTTCCACTTGTAACGCATCGTATGTTTTCGCGGAAACGCATGGTCAAATAGAATTTCGTAATGATATCGAGTTTTGAACAGTAAAAATCAATCGCAAACGGATAGCGATCTGGTAATCTTATTTAGAGTACATCATGTATTGTACAGGTCAACGTTGTTTTGTGCAAAACAACATGTTTGAACACACAGTATTCTTAAACTCACAGTATATAGAAAGTGTAAATGAAAAACTCTTCTGGTTATTTGCCAGATAGCAACATGAAAGCAGTCACACTTTAGTGCGTTTACTGTTGGGTCTATATGCAAACACTTTTCTTCCACTTGTAACGCATCGTATGTTTTCGCGGAAACGCATCGTCAAATACAATGTAGTACTGATACCCAGCTTTGAACAGTAAAGACAATCCCAGACGGATAGCTATGTGGTAATGTCATTTAGAATACATGAGTTGTACAGGATATCGTTGTTTTGTGCAAAACATGTTTAAACACCCAGTATTCTTAAAATTACAGTGTATATATAAACTTTAAACCAACACTCTTCTGGGTATTTGGCAGAAAGCTACATGAATGCAGTCACATTTTAGTGCGTTTACTGTTGGGTCTGTGTGAAAACACTTGAATTCCAGTTGTAACGCATCTTATGTTTTGGCCGAAAAGCATTGACAAATACAATGTAGTAATGATACCCAGCTTTGAATAGTAAAGACAATGCCAAACGGATAGCGATCTGGTAATCTCATATAGAGTACATCATGAATTGAACAGGATATCGTTGTTTTGTGCAAAACAACATGGTTAAACACCCAGTATTCTTAAATTCACAGTATATATAAATTTTAAACCAAACACTCTTCTGATTATTTGCCAGAAAGCAACAGGAACGCAGTTACATTTTACTGCGTTTATTGTTGGGTTTATATGCAAACACTTTTCTTCCACTTGTAACGCATCGTATGTTTTCGCGGAAACGCATGGTCAAAAACAATGTCGTCATGATATCGAGTTTTGAACAGTAAAAATCAATCGCAAACGGATAGCTCTCTAGTACTCTCATTTAGTGTACAAGAATTGTTCAGGATATCGTTGGTTTGTGCAAAACAACATGGTTAAACACCCAGTATTCTTAAAATTACAGTGTATATATAAACTTTAATTCAAATACTCTTCTGGTTATTTGCCAGAAAGTAACATGAACGCAGTCACATTTTAGTGCGTTTACTGTTGGGTCTATGTGCAAACGCTTTTCTTCCACTTGTGACGCATCCTGTTTTCGCGAAACGCATGGTCAAATACAATGTAGTAATGATACCCAGCTTTGACTAGTAAAGAAAATGCCAAACGGATAGCGATCTGGTAATCTCATTTAGAGTACATGTATTGTTCATGATATCGTTGTTTTGTGCAAAACAACATGTTTAAACACCCAGTATTCTTAAAATTACAGTGTGTATATAAATTTTAAACCAAACACTCTTCTGGTTTCTTGCCAGAAAGCAACAGGAACGCAATCACATTTTAGTGTGTTTATTGTTGGGTCTATGTACCAACACTTTTCTTCCACTTGTAACGCATGGTCAAATGCAATGTAGTAATGATATCCAATTTTGAACTGTAAAGACAATCCCAGACGGATAGCTATCTATTAATCTCATTTAGAGTACGTGAATTGTGCAGGATATAGTTGTATTATGCAAAACAACATGTTTAAACACCCAGTATTCTTTTTTTTTATTTTTTAATTTACATTCCAAATCACTTCCCCTTTCCCGTTTCCTCCCTCCCCGAAAGTCCCATAAGCCCCCTTCGCTCCCTCTTTTCTCCATTCAACCCCCTCTCGTTACTCTGTCCTGGTGTTCCCCTACATCCAGTCTTTCCAGGACCAGGGGTCTCTCCTACCATCTTTTTAGAAATCTATTGATATGCGGATTGTGTCTAGGGTATTCCGAGATTCTGGGTCACTGTCCCCTTATCAGTGACTGCATACCATGTGTGTTCTTTTGTGATTGGGTTACCTCACTAAGGATGATATTTTCAAGATCTGACCATTTGCCTAGGAATTTCGTGAATTCATTGTTTTTAATTGCAGAGTAGTATTCCATTGTGTAGATATACCACATCTTCTGAATCCATTCCTCCGTTGAGGGACATCTGGGTTCTTTCCAGCTTCTGGCTATTATAAATAAGGCTGCTATGAACATAGTGGAGCATGTGTCCTTATTGCATGCAGGTAAAGTCTCTGGGTATATGCCCAGGAGTGGTATAGCCAGATCCTCCCGGAGTGTCATGCCCAGTTTTCTGAGGAACCGCCAGACTGCTTTCCAGAGTGGTTGTACCAGCCTGCAATTCCACCAGCAGTGGAGGAGTGTTCCTCTTTCTCCACATCCTCGCCAACAACTGCTGTCTCCTGTGTTTTTGATCTTTGCCATCCTGACTGGTGTGAGATGGAATCTCAGGGTTGTTTTGATTTGCATTTCCCTAATGACTAAGGATGATGAACATCTCTTTAGGTGCTTCTCAGCCATTAGATATTCTTCAGGTGAGAACTCTTTGTGTAGCTCTGTACCCCATTTTTTAATAGGGTTACTTGCCTCTCTGGAGTTTAACTTCTTGAGTTCTTTGTATATCTTGGATGTTAGCCCTCTGTCGGATGTAAGGTTGGTAAAGATCATTTCCCAGTTAGTTGGTTGCCGCTTTGTCTTTTTGACAGTGTCTTTTGCCCTGCAAAAACTTTGTAATTTAATGAGGTCCCATTTGTCTATTCTTGATCTTAGAGCATAAGCTATTGGAGTTCTGTTCAGGAAATTCTCCCCTGTGCCCATATGTTCAAGGTTCTTCCCTAGTTTCCCTTCTATTAGTTTCAGTGTGTCTGGTTTTATGTGGAGATCTTTGATCCACTTAGAATTGAGCTTAGTGCAAGGAGATAAGGATGGGTCAATTTGCATTCTTCTGCATGTTGACCTCCAGCTGAGCCAGCACCATTTGTTGAAAAGGCTATCTTTTTTCCACTGGATGGTTTTAGCTCCTTTGTCAAAGATCAAGTGACCATAGGAGTGTGGATTCATTTCTGGGTCTTCAATTCTGTTCCATTGATCTACATGTCTGTTACTGTACCAATACCATGCAGTTTTTAACACTATTGCTCTGTAGTACAGCTTGAGGTCCGGGATACTGATTCCCCCAGAGGTTCTTTTACTCTTGAGAATAGTTTTAGCTATTCTGGGTTTTCTGTTATTCCAGATGAATTTTTGAATTGCTCTTTCTAACTCTATGAAGAATTGAGTTGGGATTTTGATGGGGATTGCATTGAATCTGTGTATTACTTTTGGTAAGATGCTCATTTTTACTATAGTAATCCTGCCAATCCATGAGCATGGCAGATTTTTCCATCTTCTGAGGTCTTCTTCAATTTCTTTCTTCAGAGACTTGAAGTTCTTGTCATACAGATCTTTCACTTGTTTGGTTAGAGTCACGCCATGATACTTAATATGGTTTGTGGCTATCGTGAAGGCTATTATTTCTCTTACTTCTTTCTCAGCCTTGCTTATCCTTTGAGTATAGGAAGGCTTCTGACTTGCTTGAGTTGATTTTATATCCGGCCACTTTGCTGAAGTCGTTTATCAGCTGTAGGAGTTCTCTGGTGGAATTCTTTGGGTCGCTTATGTATACTATCATATCGTCTGCAAATAGTGATAGTCTGACTTCTTCCTTTCCAATTTGTATCCCTTTGACCTCTTTTTGTTGTCTAATTGCTCTAGCTAGAACTTCAAGTACTATATTGAAAAGATATGGAGAGAGAGGGCAGCCTTGTCTAGTCCCTGATTTTAGTGGGATTGCTTCAAGTTTCTCTCCATTTAGATTGATGCTGGCTACCGGTTTGCTGTAAATTGCTTTTACTACGTTTAGATATGGGCCTTGAATTCCTGATCTTTCCAAGACCTTTAGCATGAAAGGATGCTGAATTTTGTCAAATGCTTTCTCAGCATCTAATGAGATGACCATGTGGTTTTTTTCTTTGAGATTGTTTATGTAGTGGATTACATTGATGGATTTCCTTATATTGAACCATCCCTGCATCCCTGGGATGAAGCCTACTTGATCGTGGTGAATGATCGTTTTGATGTGTTCTTGGATTCGGTTGGCAAGAATTTTATTGAGTATTTTTGCATCGATATTCAGAAGAGAGATTGGCCTGAGATTCTCTTTCTTTGTCGGATCTTTGTGTGCTTTTGGTATTAGTGTAATTGTGGCTTCATAGAACGAGTTGGGTAGTGTTCCTTCTGTTTCTATTTTGTGGAACAGTTTGAAGAGTATTGGTGTTAGGTCTTCTTTGAAGGTCTGATAGAATTCTGCACTAAAACCATCTGGACCTGTGCTTTTTTTGGTTGGAAGACTTCCAATGACAACTTCTATTTCTTCAGGGGTTATAGGACGGTTTAGATGGTCTATTTGATCCTGATTTAATTTTGGTACTTGGTATCTGTCAAGGAAATTGTCCATTTCCTCAAGATTTTCTAGTTGTGTTGAATACAGGTTTTTGTAGTAGGATCTGATGATTTTTTGAATTTCCTCAGTTTCTGTTGTTATCTCTCCCTTTTCGTTTCTGATTTTATTAATTTGGATACTATCTCTGTGCCCTCTGGTTAGTCTGGCTAAGGGCTTATCTATCTTGTTGATTTTCTCAAAGAACCAACTCCTCGTTTTGTTGATTCTTTGTATGGTTTTATTTGTTTCTACTTGATTGATTTCAGCCCTGAGTTTGATGATTTCCTGCCTTCTACTCCTCTTTGGTGTATTTGCTTCTTTATGTTCCAGGGCTTTCAGGTGTGCCATTAAGCTGTTAGTGTATGCTGTCTCCCGTTTCTTTTTGGCGGCACTCAGGGCTATGAATTTTCCTCTTAGCACTGCTTTCATTGTGTCCCATAAGTTAGGGTATGTTGTGCCTTCATTTTCATTAACTTTCAAAAAGTCTTTGATTTCTTTCTTTATTTCCACCTTGACCAAGTTATCATTGAGTAGAGCATTGTTCAGCCTCCATGTGTACGTGGGTTTTCTTTTGTTTTTGTTGCCATTGAAGACCACCCTTATTCCATAGTGATCTGATAGGAGGCATGGGATTATTTCTATCTTCTTGTATCTGTTGAGGTCTGATTTGTGACCAATTATATGGTCAATTTTGGAGAAGGTACCATGAGGAGCTGAGAAGAAGGTGTATTCTTTAGCTCTAGGATGAAATGTTCTATATATATCAGTTAGTTCCATTTGGTCCAAGGCTTCAATTAGATTCACTGTGTCCCTGTTTAGTTTCTGCTTTCCTGAACGATCCATTTCAGAGAGCGGGGTGTTGAAGTCACCCACTATTATTGTGTGCGGTGCGATGTGTGCTTTGAGTTTTAGTAAAGTTTCTTTTACGAATGAGGGTGCCCTTGCATTTGGAGCATAGATATTCAGGATTGAGAGTTCTTGATGGTGGATTTTTCCCTTGATCAGTATGTAGTGTCCTTCTGTGTCTTTTTTGATGACTTTAGGTTGAAAATCAATTTTATCCGATATTAGGATGGCTACTCCACCTCGTTTCTTGGGGCCATTTGCTTGTAAAATTGTTTTCCAGCCTTTTACTCTGAGGTAGTGTTTGTCTTTGACACTGAGGTGCGTTTCCTGCATGCAGCAAAATGCTGGGTCCTGTTTACGTATCCAGTCTGCTAGTCTATGTCTTTTAATTGGGGAATTGAGACCATTGATATTAAGAGAGATTAAGGCATAGTGATTATTGCCATCTGCCATTCTTGACGCTATCTTTATGTTTGAGTGGTTATCTACTTTTGGGTTTGATTCAAGAAGGTTATTATCTCATTTTTTCCAGGGTGTTGTTTCTCTCCCTGTATTGGAGGTTTCCACCTATTATCCGTTGCAGGCCTGGATTTGTGGAAAGATATTGTGAAAATTTGGTTTTATCATGGAATATCTTGGTCTCTCCATCTATGGTGATTGAGAGTTTTGCTGGGTATAGTAGTCTAGGCTGGCATTTGTGCTGTCTTAGTGTCTGCATGAGATCTGCCCAGGATCTTCTGGCTTTCATAGTCTCTGGTGAGAAGTCTGATGTGATTCGGATAGGTCTTCCTTTGTATGTTACTTGGCCCTTTTCTCTTACTGCTTTTAGTATTCTTTCTTTGTTTAGAACATTCGGTGTTTTGATTATTATGTGACGGGAGGTATTTCTGTTCTGGTCCAGTCTCTTTGGAGTTCTGTAGGCTTCTTGTACGTTCATCGGCATCTCTCTCTCTAAGTTAGGGAAGTTTTCCTCCATAATTTTGTTGAAGATGTTTACTGGCCCTTTAAGTTGCAAATCTGCACTCTCATCTATACCTATAATCCTTAGGTTTGGTCTTCATTTTGTGTCCTGGATTTCCTGGATGTTTTGGGTTACACGTTTTTTGCATTTTGCATTTTCTTTGACTGTTGAGTCGATGCTTTCTATGGAATCTTCAGCACCTGAGATTCTTTCTTCCATCTCTTGTATTCTATTGTTGATGTTTGCATCTATGACTCCTGATTTCTTCCCAAGGTTTTCTATCTCCAAAGTTGTCTCCCTTTGTGATTTCTTAGTTGTTTCTACTTCCTTTTTTAGTTCCTGGATGGATTTGCTGAGATCCTTCACTTGTTTGTTTGTATTTTCCTGTATTTCTTTAAGGTATTTTTGCATTGCCTCTTTCAGGATTTCTTCCTGATGACCCACGTTCTCCTGCATTTCTCTGAGCGATGTTTGTGTTTCCTCCTCATGGGATTCCATCTGTTGATCCATCGTCTCCTGCATTTCTTTAAGCAGTTCTCGTGTTTCCTTTGTAAGGGCATCTAAACGTTGATTCATTTCTTTAAGCAATTTTTGTGTTGCCTCCTTATGGGCATCCATCTGTTGACCCATACTCTTCTGCATTTCTTTATGCAAATTTTGTGATTCCTTTGTGAGTGCACCTACCCGTTGATTCATCTCGTTAAGCGATTTTTGTGTTGTCTCCTTGTGCGCCTCCATCTTTTGATCCATGTTCTCCCGCATTTCTCTAAGCGATTTTTGTGTTTCCCTTGTAAGGGCTTCTAACCGTTGATGCATGGTCTCCTGTAACTCTTTATGAGATTTATTTGTGTCCTTCTTGTGATCTTCTAATAGGATCATGAGAAGTGATTTTAAATCCAGATCTTGTCTTTCGGGTGTGGTGGGGTATCCAGGACTTGCTGCTGTTGGAGAGTTGGGTTCGGATGGTCCCACATTACTTTGATTTCTGTTAGTAACATTCCTACGTTTGCCTTTTGCCATCTGGATACCTCTGGTGTTGGTTGATCCTGCTGCCACTGGCTGTTGGTTGGACCTCCTGTGAGCCTGCAAAGCTATTTCTGCCCCCCCTGGATTACCAGGATACCCTGGCACCGATTTCTGGGGCCTGCCTGCTCCTGAGTGACGTTGGAGCCCTAATGTGCCTTGCCCCAAGTGATCTTATATTGGGGAGGCCTTGCACATCTAAAGGCTCAGCCTAGTGGATTCCTGGAGCAGAGGTTGCCAAAGGGAGGCTGGTAGGCTCCTGCCCTGTGCAGGGGTGTGTGATCTCTCCTGGGGGGGGAGGGGGCGTCCCTCTGCCAGGCAGAAGTCCCACAGCAGAGCTGGCGCGCTGGTTACTGCAGATCAGCCCAGCACTTGGGAGCCACATACACACAAGCTGCCCGAGACCAAGCGATATTATGCTTGTCTGTCTCAGAACCTGGCTGTCCCAACCTCCCAGTCACTGGAGCAAAGATGGCGGAGGGCACTCTCCGTGTGCCGCTCACCCTGTAGAAGCGATGGCCCGCCGATCTGGCACCCAGACGACCACAGCGCTGACCCGTTCTCGGGCACAGACGGAAGCCCCAACAGGCCGTGTCCCAAGTGATGTTATATTGGGGATAGGGAGCTTGGGGTACCTGTCTCTTCAGCGCAGTCTGCGGGAACAGAGGTCGCGGAAGGAAAGCTGGTAGGCTCCCGCCCAGTGCGGGGTCCCTCTGCCAGGCAGAAGTCCCACAGCAGAGCTGGCGCGCTGGTTACTGCAGATCAGCCCCGCACCTGGGAGCTGCACACACACAAGCCACCCGAGACCCAAGCGATATTATGCCTGTCTGTCTCAGAACCTGACTGTCCCAACCTCCCAGTCACTGGAGCAAAGATGGCGGAGGGCACTCTCCGTGCGCCGCTCACCCTGTAGAAGCGATGGCCCGCCGATCTGGCACCCAGACGACCACAGCGCTGACCCGTTCTCGGGCACAGACGGAAGCCCCAACAGGCCGTGTCCCAAGTGATGTTATATTGGGGATAGGGAGCTTGGGGTACCTGTCTCTTCAGCGCAGTCTGCGGGAACAGAGGTCGCGGAAGGAAAGCTGGTAGGCTCCCGCCCAGTGCAGGGTCCCTCTCCACCCAGTATTCTTAAACTCGCAGTATATAGACAGTGTAAATGAAACACTATTCCGGTTATTTGCCAGAAAGCAACATAAACGTATTCATTCACATTTTACTGCGTTTACTGTTGGCTCTATGTGCAAAAGCTTTTCTTCCACTTGTAACGCATCGTATGTTTTCTCCGAAACGCATGGTCAAATACAATGTAGTAATGATATCCAGTTTTAAACAGTAAAGATAATCCCAGAGGGATAGCGATCTGGTAATCTCATTTAGAGTACATTAGGAATTGTACAGGATATCGTTGTTTTGTGCAAAACAACATGTTTGAACACACAGTATTCTTAAACTCACAGTATATATAAACTTTAAACCAAGTACTCTTCTGGTTATTTGCCAGATAGCAACATGAAAGCAGTCACAGTTTAGTGCGTTTACTGTTGTGTCTATGTGCAAACACTTTTCTTTCACTTGTAATGCATCGTATGTTTTCGCGGAAACGCATCGTCAAATACAATGTAGCACTGATACCCAGCTTTGAACAGTAAAGACCATCCCAGACGGATAGCTATGTGGTAATGTCATTTAGAATACATGAGTTGTACAGGATATCGTTGTTTTGTGCAAAACATGTTTAAACACCCAGTATTCTTAAAATTACAGTGTATATATAAACTTTAAACCAACACTCTTCTGGGTATTTGGCAGAAAGCTACATGAATGCAGTCACATTTTAGTGCGTTTACTGTTGGGTCTGTGTGAAAACACTTGAATTCCAGTTGTAACGCATCTTATGTTTTGGCCGAAAAGCATTGACAAATACAATGTAGTAATGATACCCAGCTTTGAATAGTAAAGACAATGCCAAACGGATAGCGATCTGGTAATCTCATATAGAGTACATCATGAATTGAACAGGATATCGTTGTTTTGTGCAAAACAACATGGTTAAACACCCAGTATTCTTAAATTCACAGTATATGTAAATTTTAAACCAAACACTCTTCTGATTATTTGCCAGAAAGCAACAGGAACGCAGTTACATTTTACTGCGTTTATTGTTGGGTTTATATGCAAACACTTTTCTTCCACTTGTAACGCATCGTATGTTTTCGCGGAAACGCATGGTCAAAAACAATGTCGTCATGATATCGAGTTTTGAACAGTAAAAATCAATCGCAAACGGATAGCTCTCTAGTACTCTCATTTAGTGTACAAGAATTGTTCAGGATATCGTTGGTTTGTGCAAAACAACATGGTTAAACACCCAGTATTCTTAAAATTACAGTGTATATATAAACTTTAATTCAAATACTCTTCTGGTTATTTGCCAGAAAGTAACATGAACGCAGTCACATTTTAGTGCGTTTACTGTTGGGTCTATGTGCAAACGCTTTTCTTCCACTTGTGACGCATCCTGTTTTCGCGAAACGCATGGTCAAATACAATGTAGTAATGATTCCCAGCTTTGAATAGTAAAGAAAATGCCAAACGGATAACGATCTGGTAATCTCATTTAGAGTACATGTATTGTTCATGATATCGTTGTTTTGTGCAAAACAACATGTTTAAACACCCAGTATTCTTAAAATTACAGTGTGTATATAAATTTTAAACCAAACACTCTTCTGGTTTCTTGCCAGAAAGCAACAGGAACGCAATCACATTTTAGTGTGTTTATTGTTGGGTCTATGTACCAACACTTTTCTTCCACTTGTAACGCATGGTCAAATGCAATGTAGTAATGATATCCAGTTTTGAACTGTAAAGACAATCCCAGACGGATAGCTATCTATTAATCTCATTTAGAGTACGTGAATTGTGCAGGATATAGTTGTATTATGCAAAACAACATGTTTAAACACCCAGTATTCTTTTTTTTTATTTTTTAATTTACATTCCAAATCACTTCCCCTTTCCCGTTTCCTCCCTCCCCGAAAGTCCCATAAGCCCCCTTCGCTCCCTCTTTTCTCCATTCAACCCCCTCTCGTTACTCTGTCCTGGTGTTCCCCTACATCCAGTCTTTCCAGGACCAGGGGTCTCTCCTACCATCTTTTTAGAAATCTATTGATATGCGGATTGTGTCTAGGGTATTCCGAGATTCTGGGTCACTGTCCCCTTATCAGTGACTGCATACCATGTGTGTTCTTTTGTGATTGGGTTACCTCACTAAGGATGATATTTTCAAGATCTGACCATTTGCCTAGGAATTTCGTGAATTCATTGTTTTTAATTGCAGAGTAGTATTCCATTGTGTAGATATACCACATCTTCTGAATCCATTCCTCCGTTGAGGGACATCTGGGTTCTTTCCAGCTTCTGGCTATTATAAATAAGGCTGCTATGAACATAGTGGAGCATGTGTCCTTATTGCATGCAGGTAAAGTCTCTGGGTATATGCCCAGGAGTGGTATAGCCAGATCCTCCCGGAGTGTCATGCCCAGTTTTCTGAGGAACCGCCAGACTGCTTTCCAGAGTGGTTGTACCAGCCTGCAATTCCACCAGCAGTGGAGGAGTGTTCCTCTTTCTCCACATCCTCGCCAACAACTGCTGTCTCCTGTGTTTTTGATCTTTGCCATCCTGACTGGTGTGAGATGGAATCTCAGGGTTGTTTTGATTTGCATTTCCCTAATGACTAAGGATGATGAACATCTCTTTAGGTGCTTCTCAGCCATTAGATATTCTTCAGGTGAGAACTCTTTGTGTAGCTCTGTACCCCATTTTTTAATAGGGTTACTTGCCTCTCTGGAGTTTAACTTCTTGAGTTCTTTGTATATCTTGGATGTTAGCCCTCTGTCGGATGTAAGGTTGGTAAAGATCATTTCCCAGTTAGTTGGTTGCCGCTTTGTCTTTTTGACAGTGTCTTTTGCCCTGCAAAAACTTTGTAATTTAATGAGGTCCCATTTGTCTATTCTTGATCTTAGAGCATAAGCTATTGGAGTTCTGTTCAGGAAATTCTCCCCTGTGCCCATATGTTCAAGGTTCTTCCCTAGTTTCCCTTCTATTAGTTTCAGTGTGTCTGGTTTTATGTGGAGATCTTTGATCCACTTAGAATTGAGCTTAGTGCAAGGAGATAAGGATGGGTCAATTTGCATTCTTCTGCATGTTGACCTCCAGCTGAGCCAGCACCATTTGTTGAAAAGGCTATCTTTTTTCCACTGGATGGTTTTAGCTCCTTTGTCAAAGATCAAGTGACCATAGGAGTGTGGATTCATTTCTGGGTCTTCAATTCTGTTCCATTGATCTACATGTCTGTTACTGTACCAATACCATGCAGTTTTTAACACTATTGCTCTGTAGTACAGCTTGAGGTCCGGGATACTGATTCCCCCAGAGGTTCTTTTACTCTTGAGAATAGTTTTAGCTATTCTGGGTTTTCTGTTATTCCAGATGAATTTTTGAATTGCTCTTTCTAACTCTATGAAGAATTGAGTTGGGATTTTGATGGGGATTGCATTGAATCTGTGTATTACTTTTGGTAAGATGCTCATTTTTACTATAGTAATCCTGCCAATCCATGAGCATGGCAGATTTTTCCATCTTCTGAGGTCTTCTTCAATTTCTTTCTTCAGAGACTTGAAGTTCTTGTCATACAGATCTTTCACTTGTTTGGTTAGAGTCACGCCATGATACTTAATATGGTTTGTGGCTATCGTGAAGGCTATTATTTCTCTTACTTCTTTCTCAGCCTTGCTTATCCTTTGAGTATAGGAAGGCTTCTGACTTGCTTGAGTTGATTTTATATCCGGCCACTTTGCTGAAGTCGTTTATCAGCTGTAGGAGTTCTCTGGTGGAGTTCTTTGGGTCGCTTATGTATACTATCATATCGTCTGCAAATAGTGATAGTCTGACTTCTTCCTTTCCAATTTGTATCCCTTTGACCTCTTTTTGTTGTCTAATTGCTCTAGCTAGAACTTCAAGTACTATATTGAAAAGATATGGAGAGAGAGGGCAGCCTTGTCTAGTCCCTGATTTTAGTGGGATTGCTTCAAGTTTCTCTCCGTTTAGATTGATGCTGGCTACCGGTTTGCTGTAAATTGCTTTTACTACGTTTAGATATGGGCCTTGAATTCCTGATCTTTCCAAGACCTTTAGCATGAAAGGATGCTGAATTTTGTCAAATGCTTTCTCAGCATCTAATGAGATGACCATGTGGTTTTTTTCTTTGAGATTGTTTATGTAGTGGATTACATTGATGGATTTCCTTATATTGAACCATCCCTGCATCCCTGGGATGAAGCCTACTTGATCGTGGTGAATGATCGTTTTGATGTGTTCTTGGATTCGGTTGGCAAGAATTTTATTGAGTATTTTTGCATCGATATTCATAAGAGAGATTGGCCTGAGATTCTCTTTCTTTGTCGGATCTTTGTGTGCTTTTGGTATTAGTGTAATTGTGGCTTCATAGAACGAGTTGGGTAGTGTTCCTTCTGTTTCTATTTTGTGGAACAGTTTGAAGAGTATTGGTGTTAGGTCTTCTTTGAAGGTCTGATAGAATTCTGCACTAAAACCATCTGGACCTGTGCTTTTTTTGGTTGGAAGACTTCCAATGACAACTTCTATTTCTTCAGGGGTTATAGGACGGTTTAGATGGTCTATTTGATCCTGATTTAATTTTGGTACTTGGTATCTGTCAAGGAAATTGTCCATTTCCTCAAGATTTTCTAGTTGTGTTGAATACAGGTTTTTGTAGTAGGATCTGATGATTTTTTGAATTTCCTCAGTTTCTGTTGTTATCTCTCCCTTTTCGTTTCTGATTTTATTAATTTGGATACTATCTCTGTGCCCTCTGGTTAGTCTGGCTAAGGGCTTATCTATCTTGTTGATTTTCTCAAAGAACCAACTCCTCGTTTTGTTGATTCTTTGTATGGTTTTATTTGTTTCTACTTGATTGATTTCAGCCCTGAGTTTGATGATTTCCTGCCTTCTACTCCTCTTTGGTGTATTTGCTTCTTTATGTTCCAGGGCTTTCAGGTGTGCCATTAAGCTGTTAGTGTATGCTGTCTCCCGTTTCTTTTTGGCGGCACTCAGGGCTATGAATTTTCCTCTTAGCACTGCTTTCATTGTGTCCCATAAGTTAGGGTATGTTGTGCCTTCATTTTCATTAACTTTCAAAAAGTCTTTGATTTCTTTCTTTATTTCCACCTTGACCAAGTTATCATTGAGTAGAGCATTGTTCAGCCTCCATGTGTACGTGGGTTTTCTTTTGTTTTTGTTGCCATTGAAGACCACCCTTATTCCATAGTGATCTGATAGGAGGCATGGGATTATTTCTATCTTCTTGTATCTGTTGAGGTCTGATTTGTGACCAATTATATGGTCAATTTTGGAGAAGGTACCATGAGGAGCTGAGAAGAAGGTGTATTCTTTAGCTCTAGGATGAAATGTTCTATATATATCAGTTAGTTCCATTTGGTCCAAGGCTTCAATTAGATTCACTGTGTCCCTGTTTAGTTTCTGCTTTCCTGAACGATCCATTTCAGAGAGCGGGGTGTTGAAGTCACCCACTATTATTGTGTGCGGTGCGATGTGTGCTTTGAGTTTTAGTAAAGTTTCTTTTACGAATGAGGGTGCCCTTGCATTTGGAGCATAGATATTCAGGATTGAGAGTTCTTGATGGTGGATTTTTCCCTTGATCAGTATGTAGTGTCCTTCTGTGTCTTTTTTGATGACTTTAGGTTGAAAATCAATTTTATCCGATATTAGGATGGCTACTCCACCTCGTTTCTTGGGGCCATTTGCTTGTAAAATTGTTTTCCAGCCTTTTACTCTGAGGTAGTGTTTGTCTTTGACACTGAGGTGCGTTTCCTGCATGCAGCAAAATGCTGGGTCCTGTTTACGTATCCAGTCTGCTAGTCTATGTCTTTTAATTGGGGAATTGAGACCATTGATATTAAGAGAGATTAAGGCATAGTGATTATTGCCATCTGCCATTCTTGACGCTATCTTTATGTTTGAGTGGTTATCTACTTTTGGGTTTGATTCAAGAAGGTTATTATCTCATTTTTTCCAGGGTGTTGTTTCTCTCCCTGTATTGGAGGTTTCCACCTATTATCCGTTGCAGGCCTGGATTTGTGGAAAGATATTGTGAAAATTTGGTTTTATCATGGAATATCTTGGTCTCTCCATCTATGGTGATTGAGAGTTTTGCTGGGTATAGTAGTCTAGGCTGGCATTTGTGCTGTCTTAGTGTCTGCATGAGATCTGCCCAGGATCTTCTGGCTTTCATAGTCTCTGGTGAGAAGTCTGATGTGATTCGGATAGGTCTTCCTTTGTATGTTACTTGGCCCTTTTCTCTTACTGCTTTTAGTATTCTTTCTTTGTTTAGAACATTCGGTGTTTTGATTATTATGTGACGGGAGGTATTTCTGTTCTGGTCCAGTCTCTTTGGAGTTCTGTAGGCTTCTTGTACGTTCATCGGCATCTCTCTCTCTAAGTTAGGGAAGTTTTCCTCCATAATTTTGTTGAAGATGTTTACTGGCCCTTTAAGTTGCAAATCTGCACTCTCATCTATACCTATAATCCTTAGGTTTGGTCTTCATTTTGTGTCCTGGATTTCCTGGATGTTTTGGGTTACACGTTTTTTGCATTTTGCATTTTCTTTGACTGTTGAGTCGATGCTTTCTATGGAATCTTCAGCACCTGAGATTCTTTCTTCCATCTCTTGTATTCTATTGTTGATGTTTGCATCTATGACTCCTGATTTCTTCCCAAGGTTTTCTATCTCCAAAGTTGTCTCCCTTTGTGATTTCTTAGTTGTTTCTACTTCCTTTTTTAGTTCCTGGATGGATTTGCTGAGATCCTTCACTTGTTTGTTTGTATTTTCCTGTATTTCTTTAAGGTATTTTTGCATTGCCTCTTTCAGGATTTCTTCCTGATGACCCACGTTCTCCTGCATTTCTCTGAGCGATGTTTGTGTTTCCTCCTCATGGGATTCCATCTGTTGATCCATCGTCTCCTGCATTTCTTTAAGCAGTTCTCGTGTTTCCTTTGTAAGGGCATCTAAACGTTGATTCATTTCTTTAAGCAATTTTTGTGTTGCCTCCTTATGGGCATCCATCTGTTGACCCATACTCTTCTGCATTTCTTTATGCAAATTTTGTGATTCCTTTGTGAGTGCACCTACCCGTTGATTCATCTCGTTAAGCGATTTTTGTGTTGTCTCCTTGTGCGCCTCCATCTTTTGATCCATGTTCTCCCGCATTTCTCTAAGCGATTTTTGTGTTTCCCTTGTAAGGGCTTCTAACCGTTGATGCATGGTCTCCTGTAACTCTTTATGAGATTTATTTGTGTCCTTCTTGTGATCTTCTAATAGGATCATGAGAAGTGATTTTAAATCCAGATCTTGTCTTTCGGGTGTGGTGGGGTATCCAGGACTTGCTGCTGTTGGAGAGTTGGGTTCGGATGGTCCCACATTACTTTGATTTCTGTTAGTAACATTCCTACGTTTGCCTTTTGCCATCTGGATACCTCTGGTGTTGGTTGATCCTGCTGCCACTGGCTGTTGGTTGGACCTCCTGTGAGCCTGCAAAGCTATTTCTGCCCCCCCTGGATTACCAGGATACCCTGGCACCGATTTCTGGGGCCTGCCTGCTCCTGAGTGACGTTGGAGCCCTAATGTGCCTTGCCCCAAGTGATCTTATATTGGGGAGGCCTTGCACATCTAAAGGCTCAGCCTAGTGGATTCCTGGAGCAGAGGTTGCCAAAGGGAGGCTGGTAGGCTCCTGCCCTGTGCAGGGGTGTGTGATCTCTCCTGGGGGGGGAGGGGGCGTCCCTCTGCCAGGCAGAAGTCCCACAGCAGAGCTGGCGCGCTGGTTACTGCAGATCAGCCCAGCACTTGGGAGCCACATACACACAAGCTGCCCGAGACCAAGCGATATTATGCTTGTCTGTCTCAGAACCTGGCTGTCCCAACCTCCCAGTCACTGGAGCAAAGATGGCGGAGGGCACTCTCCGTGTGCCGCTCACCCTGTAGAAGCGATGGCCCGCCGATCTGGCACCCAGACGACCACAGCGCTGACCCGTTCTCGGGCACAGACGGAAGCCCCAACAGGCCGTGTCCCAAGTGATGTTATATTGGGGATAGGGAGCTTGGGGTACCTGTCTCTTCAGCGCAGTCTGCGGGAACAGAGGTCGCGGAAGGAAAGCTGGTAGGCTCCCGCCCAGTGCGGGGTCCCTCTGCCAGGCAGAAGTCCCACAGCAGAGCTGGCGCGCTGGTTACTGCAGATCAGCCCCGCACCTGGGAGCTGCACACACACAAGCCACCCGAGACCCAAGCGATATTATGCCTGTCTGTCTCAGAACCTGACTGTCCCAACCTCCCAGTCACTGGAGCAAAGATGGCGGAGGGCACTCTCCGTGCGCCGCTCACCCTGTAGAAGCGATGGCCCGCCGATCTGGCACCCAGACGACCACAGCGCTGACCCGTTCTCGGGCACAGACGGAAGCCCCAACAGGCCGTTGTCCCAAGTGATGTTATATTGGGGATAGGGAGCTTGGGGTACCTGTCTCTTCAGCGCAGTCTGCGGGAACAGAGGTCGCGGAAGGAAAGCTGGTAGGCTCCCGCCCAGTGCAGGGTCCCTCTCCACCCAGTATTCTTAAACTCGCAGTATATAGACAGTGTAAATGAAACACTATTCCGGTTATTTGCCAGAAAGCAACATAAACGTATTCATTCACATTTTACTGCGTTTACTGTTGGCTCTATGTGCAAAAGCTTTTCTTCCACTTGTAACGCATCGTATGTTTTCTCCGAAACGCATGGTCAAATACAATGTAGTAATGATATCCAGTTTTAAACAGTAAAGATAATCCCAGAGGGATAGCGATCTGGTAATCTCATTTAGAGTACATTAGGAATTGTACAGGATATCGTTGTTTTGTGCAAAACAACATGTTTGAACACACAGTATTCTTAAACTCACAGTATATATAAACTTTAAACCAAGTACTCTTCTGGTTATTTGCCAGATAGCAACATGAAAGCAGTCACAGTTTAGTGCGTTTACTGTTGTGTCTATGTGCAAACACTTTTCTTTCACTTGTAATGCATCGTATGTTTTCGCGGAAACGCATCGTCAAATACAATGTAGCACTGATACCCAGCTTTGAACAGTAAAGACCATCCCAGACGGATAGCTATCTGGTAATGTCATTTAGAATACATGAGTTGTACAGGATATCGTTGTTTTGTGCAAAACATGTTTAAACACCCAGTATTCTTAAAATTACAGTGTATATATAAACTTTAAACCAACAATT